>JAFIRS010002575.1:0-201243 GCA_018342105.1 Gonioctena quinquepunctata | reverse complement strand
AGGTGGTGAGTCATCGCCATTGTTCAATTTAACTCGTTTCACTGAAGGACCTCCTGGCAAGTTTCCCGTTGATGTCGACGAAGATTATCACTACGGGTGAAAGCTCTACCACAATCACACGAATACATTTCAACAACTTGTTTTCAATAGCTCACTGGAGGAGACACTGATTCGAAATACTCTTCTCCTGGAATATTTCAGTGAAATACCCCCACCATACAACAAGTCCGATGCGATGCGCAATCTGTATGGATTTTGAGGAGATTCTCTTGATATTCAAAATACTGCTTAGGACAAACGCCCTCCTCGCTTGGAGAGTACAAGGATTCATGAAGGTCATGACTACACAGAATATGTATGCCTACACCACAACTTTAGTCAAGGTCAAACAAACATCGAGATCAAATCTTAAGGTTGCCGAAACAATCCCAACATCAAAACTCAAGGTCAAATCTCAAAGTCAAAACTTAATGTTATGAATCTCAAGGTCAAACTCAAGGTCAAAACTGAAGTCGAATCTCAAAGTCGACGAAACCCCATGTCAAAACTCAATGACAAATCTCAAAGTCAAATCTCAAGGTCAAACACACACACATTGCACACCTGCAACCATTCAAGGTCACACGTGACGTCATAGTGGTGGGGGGAGAGCCAGAACCGGCTTAAATCTCCTACTTCTACCTTAGAAAATATAGAAACAAGAAATAATTGCCTCGAACTTTTCAGAACATATCTTGAAGAGCGAAAACAATGTGTGAAGATCAATGATGAAATGAGGAGTTACAAGACCATAGAGTATGGTGTTTCACAGGGAACAGCTTTAGGACCAATTCTGTTCTCGATTTATAACAATGGATTATTTTCCTTGCCAACAAATGGCAAAATAATTAGCTTAGCAGATGATACTTCATTATTTTATAAGGGTGATGATTGGGATGAAGTCAGAAGCAATGCAGAGACGGATCTTAATATTATCAGAGACTGGTTTGATAGCAAACTCTTATCCATTAATTTTAAGAAATCCTTTTTCCTTCCCTTCGCCGACAGAAAATTATCCTTACCACGTTTTTCTCAAATTACTATTGGAAATAACATAAATCTGGATTCTGTAACAAAAATAAAATATCTTGGGATCATCCTAGACAGTCATGTCAAATGGGTCTTACATATAGATTATATTTTATGGCAATTGCGCTTTGTGTTGTACAAGTATCGGCAACTGAAAAATATCCTAGATCTACAGCAAAAAAATTTTATCTATCACAGCCTAGCAGAGAGTCAGATTACTAAGTTATCGTAGGATGGGGAGGGGTGGCAAAAACGTACTTTCATCCCCTCGAAATCATTGAAAAGTGATTCTCAAAACTCATGCTGCATGAAGAATGGAGATATCCAAGCGACCTTCTTCACAAAGAATCGCGAATCCTTGATGTTAGACAATTGTTTTACAAAAATGTAAATATTCATCAACACCTGAATAAAAACAAGCTGATCGTACTAATCCATGACTATAATACTAGGCAACAAAATCAATTTCTCCACCCAATTGTATCCAAGACAATAGGGCAAAAGAGTTTCAACTATCTAGGCCCCAAACTTTTCAATACTCTACCTCCCACTATTCAAATTGAAAAATCTACCAGGTTATTCAAAAAGAAAGTGATTGATCATATGAAATATGTCTCACGAGCGAACATACATGAATTGTTTGACTGAAATTAAATTCGAATAGTTTTCCAATGTATATGTAATCTAATGTAGTAATAGCTGTACTTTTTTTGTTCTTGTTTATTTTGAACAGTATGGTATAACGATATTTCAATATGTATATGTATATTTTTAACTTAAATAGTTGTATTATTTTAACCTCTTATTCTGAAGATCTTAACCACGAGGTTAAGATCTTGCACTTCAGATTCACTATTCTGATTCTATAGTTTATATGTTGAAAAAGGAAAAGGTACTTTCCATAGAAGCTTCCAGATAGTTTTTATGCTTGAAAAATGGAAAGGTCCTTTCCATAGATGCTTCCAAATGTAACCACAATATAATAATTTCATTTAAATTCCAACCTAATCAATTTTCACAATTTGAAATTTATAACACAGACCATGAGGACTTCAACAATATATTATATTCACTAAATTGATCAGACGAACGGAAATTGATCAGTTTATAAGTTCCAACAATGATCATAAACTAGAATATTTCTAACAAAATATAATTACCGAAATCTGTGAGATATCTCACTTTGTCACCCCGGAGACCGATTTTCCTATCATTACAATCTAAGGTCAGAAAGAGATTTTTCTGGTGGCTTCGTGGGAATTAAATTCACCCACTTCAACTTCATGTCTTTATAATTTCGTCTCTGAACAAAAAAAACTCACGGGCTACTCATAATAATTATTTTGAGCTTCACGGAGAGAAACCTACACCACTTCAATAGCTCGCACCACCCTTCGTCAAAGCCCAAACAACGTTGTTATCACTCACACTCCTGATCTATCCCTAGCTGAGTACAGAGCCGGATTAAGAGGGGGGAAACGGAGCAGCCCCGGGGCCTCCACGAGAGAGGGGCCTCCACAATATAAATTTTTAGGTAAAATTTCCTAACAAATACCGAAGGATATGCAAAATTATATATAAAAAATCTGACAACGAAAGAGCAGTTCTCCCACTTTTTCCTCTCATTTTTCGTTTTTAACATTCAAAAACATGTTTCGTATTCTTGTCAAAATCCATGGTTAATATTAATCTTCGATCTGATGAATCATGTGTGTATGCGAGAAACAATCACCAAGTAAAACATCATACTATTATACAAAATATTAAATCGTATCGAAATTAGGTGTAAAAACAAGAACAATTGAATTAAAAAAAAATATACATTTTTTTTATTAAATGAAGGATTTTCTGTCGATGTTTTCTTCAAATGACACAAGCGATCAAGATACACAATGAAATTCAATAATCATAAGCAAAAGAAAATAATATTTCAATTTATGAATATGTTTGCATCAAATTATTTATAAGAGCCTTGTGCGCATTCCATAATAGAACAAAAGTTCAAATTCTGTTGACTATTTTTCTGCGGATTCTACAAACACTTTGCCCGTCTATACCTGTTTTTCCTATTTATTGGCGTTGACAAGTGTCCGCTGAGTGGCGCGCTTGTAACAGAGAAATCGCCGAAATCTGAAAGTGTGAGTCTAAGAGAAGGATGACATTCCGCAACAAATGTAAATCCTTCTGAAAAGGACTATCTATCTATCTATCTGAGATGTTCTATCAAATTCTTAAAAACCAAAATTTCAGAGCTACATTCTCAAACATAAAAATCACAGTGATTATTATTTGACATTGCTAGAAACCAATGGAAACGTTCAATTCAAATAATTCATATACGTTTTGACCAATCAATAGTGGGAATATTCTACCTAGAAAATTGTCGCGGGAATAATTTGAGGTATTTTGTTTTTATTGTCTGACAACCTATATTTTTAATTTGTGAAATGAATCAAATCCGGTTTAGTACATTATATAATTTTGCAAGGGAATGTGTTTATGATCGTAACATCAAAAAATAATCTAAAGAATACCACACGAGAGTTCGATATAGTAGAAAATAATTATCTAGATTTTTTTCTCAAACTTGTTGGCAATAGCCACTCGAGCCAGTTGGTCTCTCTTGTCTATTGCCTGGCAACAAGTTTTCGAAAATCTGAGAATGTGATGATGTCAAATTGCACTGGAAAGCGCTCATTTTCCAAAATGAAAAAAATAGGCGAATCACGATGAGACAAAGCTGCTTATCAAAGTTATCGCTTCTTCGCATTGAGAATGATTTTCTCCGGATGCTGGATTTAACCGAAATCATTAATAATTTTTCGTCGAAAAAAGCTCGCAAGAATCCCTTTGTTTACGCTGTAATTTAATTTATTTCTTGTATTTTATTATACCTACATATGCTCGTGACGAAATAATTTAATTTGTTCCACAATAAATAAAAAAAAAAAAAACTTGTTTGAAAAATAATTAGGGGCCTCCACTCCTTTGTTGCCCCAGGGCCTCCACACCTTTTAATCCGGCCCTAGCTAAGTACCAACTCAGCAGGGAGCAGTTATATGGCTAGGATGCTGCGTACGAGACATCAACGTGTATTACTTACTAGATTCATGATAACTTCAACATAGAAAATTCAAGTATCTTATAAAACCACCTTTAGGAACTTTATTATGAATTAGAAAGCCCTAATATAGTCTTATCGTCAATTTAAGATAAAAACGGGACTCTGCAAGTACCTGGAGGGAAACAACGAAAATTGTAACTTGTTTCAATTCATTAGCGCGCTAACTGCTCTCGTTCGGCCATGCATCATAACTTGAGCAGCTAGAAAAACTGACATATTGTTACCCCCTACAGCACCCAAGAACGTAATTCGGGGGGCTGTGAGATCGTATGGTTCATCGATCTCTTGCTATAGGACATTAATATTCACAGCAGCGAAATAGATGCAGAATGCCAAATTTAATATATCGTTCAATTAACTACCAGGACGCTATGAATTCTATTAAACTCTAAATACCTGCCAGAGTCAGAAATGAAACAAATGCCCTGGCAATCCTCACGAGTACGGTAGGATTGTCAATTAATGTAAAATAAATGCGGTTACGACGGTCAATTGGTGAGACAGCCTGCTATCGTAGTCATTAATTATTGATCTATATTATTTGTTAAACAAAAATACTCAACGACATTAATCAATCCGAAATAACAACTTGATACACACTTGATTTATCTTAAATGTCACGGGACTGGAATATTTTACACCTTGTGAATCGTATGAAATATTTACAACGAACGAAATGAAATCAATCAGGCGTTTCGCCAACCTGATGAAGTCAAACGGCTATCTAACACAGTATGGGGAAATACACACAACAGGGCAATATGGATATAAAGGTGTCTCAATGACACAATCAAATCAACGGGTTATCAAAGGTTTATTCACAATGTTCCACTTACGGCTACCTCACTACCTAAACAAGGCTTTTGCATCAATCATTATGCTTTACGGCAAACTATTTTCTTTGACGGTCGCGACTCGCAGAACGATTTCAATCACTTGATCTGGAGAATTAAAAAAAACTTGTTCTCGGAACGGAAGCCAAAAGGGCTTGTTCTCGGACTGGCAGTAAAGATCCCGCTCCCGGAAGTAAAGCGGGCGATCCTAATTGAATCTCGGCTTTTATATCCAACGGATTTAAAAGAAATATCGGACAAAAACCGTATAAATGGAAAACCCTCTTTTTGTCTGACTGACATAAGAAGTAGACCAAAAAGCAGCTTATTTTTTGTCCCCTTATAATAAAGCATACTACATTTTTACTGATATTAATTTCTTTTTTTCTGCCAACATAGTGAAAACAGTCATAAAAGTATTTTATTCTTTTTGTATCGTGCAAAAAGGCATCATCAGAACTTTCTTGATTTTGTGGTCGTTTCAGTAGCATTGTATATTTACACTCATTTTATAAACGGGCATTATTCTGTTGCCAGACCATAGTTAATATTGAATCCCAAATAGGCAGGGACGTACCAAAGTTACTTCAAACTTTCGGTTAGCGTTCCGAGTAACGGAGCTTGAAAAAAATGCTTCGTTAAAATATTTCCAGATATTGTAGGAAATTAGGGATATCCCTAGAACAACTCACTTTTCTCAAGGAGATATCTAAAATAATCAAATTCTTGTCTCACATTCGCAAAAGATCCGCGAGAGATATTTCGGCTCTCTCCACTAATGCGATCCTTGACTTCTTCAATTGAGGATGGTTGAGGTTTATAAACTACAGATTTCAGGTGAAACAATAGGAGAAAATCTGAAAGGGGGCAAATCTGAAGACCTTGGAGGCCACTCGACAGGTCCTCTCCTTCAAATCCAAGGTTTGTTAATCGGTGGAGCGACGTTTTGTTAGCAACGAAGCTGATCTTCATTTAAGATTCTAGATCAATTCGATTTTTCAGCCGATCTACAATTGAAGGCCCTATGGTAGTTCCTATAGTTGACTACGTTGATTTGTCGTTTTCTACCAAGTGTTGTTCATCCTTGCACTTCTTCACCGTACTGATGAGGGCCGAGAGCCCGAAACACGTGTCTACGGTTAACACTTCACTTTGAGGGCTATGTCACTTACATTTCTTCCATTTTGTTCCCAACATATTGAGATATAGTTTTCCATTTAGACCGCCATTGATAAATAGGGGTCTGTATCTCCATAAATTCCAGCCCACAGATTTACTTTTTGAGGATTCTGAGTGTGCCCTTACCTAAAAACGTGCGGATTTCCATCACTCCAATAACGACAGTTTCGCTTATTAACGCCGGAAATACATTAATCACTGAAACAAATGTTTTTTATGGTTCCAGGCGCATTAAGTTAGTCATCAAAATTCAAATTCAAAGTTAGTTCACAAAATTATATTCTTCTATCAGGCTCATCATCACCTAGTTCTCACAAAATATTCATTATATACAGAAAAAACGTATTATGCTTAAGAACTTTCCGCACCGATTCATGGCAAATTTCTGTTTCCCTTAAGGCCTTTCCCAACGAAAATTGAGGATTCATTGCAAATTGTCGCAGTACTTTCACAGTAGCAGCTTCATCAAGAACTCGTGGTGTAGCCCTCTTTTTGTTCATTACGGAGTATTCATGACTAACGGTTTTTTTTCTGGATGACGTTCGTTGAAAACGGTTGCAGTTCAGTTCTCCTGAAACAATTATCCTGTATCGCATAGAAGTAAATGATTTCAATCCTCAGAATAAACCATTGTCGGGAACCCAAAAAACTCCAACAAAACACAAGCAATGAAAACCGATGGAAATATTCAAAGAAGTTAAATGTTCATAACCCAAATGAAAGATAACTTCAACAGGAATACAATTGCAAAACTAGCAAATGAATCAGATACTCGATATTTCAAAAATCCTTCGCGTTTTCAAATATGCGAAAGTAATACCTCTTCACAAAAAAGGTGACGAAGAGTTAGTCGATAACTATAGACCTATATCCATTATTAGTATTTTTTCAATAATTTTAGAAATGCCCATAAAGAAAAGACACATTAAATTTTTTGAAAACAATAATTTCTTCTGAAGACATCAGTTTGGCTCCCGTGAGAATTGCTCTACCACTAATGCTGCTACGAGTCTATTCGGAAGTATAGTTGAAGGTCTCGAGAAAGATGAAGTTGTGGGAGCAACACTATTGGACCTAACGAAGGCCTTTCACTGTGTTTCCCACGACAATCTACTTGAAAAACTGTCCTATTATGGTGTTAGAGGTAATACTGTAAATTTGATTTAAATTAATTAAAATGTACCTAAACAAAAGTTCCCAAGTAGTTTTTCAAATTGATGAATTCTCTGAGCAAAACCCGATTAACCTAGGTGTACCGCAGGGATCGGTACTGGGCCAGCTTCTGTTTGTGATTTATATTAATGATTTTCACAACTATATGAAATCCGGTCGACGATACATCCTTGATTTATTCTTCAAAATGTCACTCATCTCTTGTTGAGCAATCTGTTGAAATACAAGGAGAAGCCGACTATTGGTTTGGTGCCAATAAACTGAAGATGATTGATAATGAATCACGAAACATGGTAGTTCTTACGGCCCAGCCATTACCTGAGTTTCATACTGTCAAATTATTGGGCTTCACACTGGACAATAGGTTAAATTGATTAAGCCACATTTCAGGTCTGAAAAGTAAATTATCGAGTGCTCTATTTTTACTACGACAACTCAAACCCATAACGAATTTCTCTACATTGAAAATAGTTTTTTGCTTATTGATCCAATCTCATATTTTTTATGGATTTTTACTCTGAGGAAATTCTAGGGATGCCCATTGTATTTTCATTTTACAGAAAAAGGCGCTGAGAATTTTCGTTGGAATTGGCTACGGAGATTCGTGCCGTGATTCATTCATAAAGCACGCAATCATGTCAGTACCTTCTATTTATATTTATGCAAGTCTATTAGAGATTCGCAAAAAAGCTCCCCTTCTTCCTAAGCAATCTAGCGTACATAATCATAACACTTGCAATCTTATTACACCTCAACGCTTCGAACTCAAATCACAAAAAAATTCTCAGATTGTACAATGCTTTACCTGCCAATATTAAAACTATGAATATGTTTAGTTTCAAGCGGCAATGAAAAAATATTTTGAAAAAAATTGTTTTCATTCAATTTCAGAATATCTGGAACATGGAACATGGATGATCACAATTGTGATACATGAAACATATTGGCCGAACATCCACACTTGATCTAAATGCCACTTGCACTCAGTTCTGCTTGTTTTTTAAATTTATTTTATTGTATTTTTTGACCTACCACAAATGTATAACATGCATCATCATGTAGCTATTCTTTCTATTCTACCTCTGATGTAGTAATATCATTCGTCTTTTTCGTTCCTCTGACGATCAATAGATGTAATAAATAATAGTTTAAAAAAACTAAAAAACACGCTTTTATAGAAAACCAAACTAAAAAAATAGAAAATAAGAAAAAAAATTATTTTATTTAAAAAAAAGCGTGGGGTGCATGGTATCAATAATTATATTGTATATTACACACCTAGGGCAGTAAAGTAAGAAATGTCTCAGATCACAGGTAATTGTTGGCCAAGGCGATACCATGCACCCCAGGCTTTTTTTAAAGTAAAATAATTTTTTTTTCTAATTTTTTATATTTTTTAGTTTGGTTTTTAATAAAAGCGTGTTTATTAGTTTTTTTAACTATTATTTATTTCCTACTTTTTAGTTTGGTTTATTTATAAAAGCGTGTTCCTTAAGTTTTCTGAACTATATTTTTATTATTTTTTTGCAAATTAAAAAATGGAATAATCTTATCAAATCAGTGTATTGTCATCGGTCCTCGATAAAGTTTGAATTAAATCTGACCGTGTAAAAACGTTTCAGTATTGTGAGTTTTTCCATTGGTTGACAATTCTTCAGTTTTTGCAGTTTTATGGGTTCACGACACCGGTATGATTTTTAAGTGGAAGAAAGCATTCGCTACACTGAAAAAACATTTTAGTCATAGTTAACTAAATTAATTGAGACCTAATAAATTATTTATTCGAATATTGCCGAATAAACGTTAATTAATTAGAAACAAATATGCATTTCAATTATTCAAATGTACCTTATTGATACCAAATTTGAATGTATTACCAATAAATATGAATCTCGCTATAGATTTATTAATTGTAAATAAAACATGACTTATAATAATTGTAAATAAAACATTACTTATAATAAATAAAGAATGTTTATTACTATTATATATTTTATGAGCAATTAATAAACACATTTTCATTATTGATATGTTTTATTCATTGAAAATAAATGTTTGTAAATTACAAACCTCGGCATTTATTCCAAATAAATAAATAATATGTATTACACTTATATATTTTATTAACCATAAAAATATATTTTTATATAGTAATAATGTACTTTAATCACAAAAACGTATATGTATATATACAGGGTGTTATGTAATAAGTGTCCGATATTTCACAGGACGATTCCTCAGTTATTTATCAGGGGAAAAGTTCATATAAGCATGGGTCCGCAAAGCCTTCATTTTTGATAAACAAGGTGTTAAAAATTTATTTTGGTGTTTCGTGAATAATTTTTAAAATAATGTCGATATTTGGACGAAAGTTGGTGTTTGTCGATTTTTTAATATGAGAAATTCAAATTTGATCTTAGTTTTTCCCTTAATTTTAGGGGGCGCCTACAGGTCTTTGTCTCTTTTGGGGAGTCACAACTTTGTCGTGCATGTATGAATCACATTTTCTAGAAAAAAAAAATGGATTCCTCTTTTTACGTGAAAAAGGTATACTTTTCGAAAGTCGCTACAAGCAGCCGTTTTCGAAATATTTTGATTTAAATTGATCGATATTTGTCAAAAAGGGAAATAATTTTTAAAATAATGTTGATATTTGGACAAAAATTGGTATTTGGGGATTTTTTAATAAGATAAATTCAAATTTGATCTCTCTCAATTGTAGGGGGCGTCGTCTACAGGTCACATTTTCTAGAAGAACTTCAAACAAAAATTTATTTGAGAGAGTAATTTTTAAACACTAAAATCATAAAATTAAAGTAATCTGAATACGTTTTGGAATGCTGATACAAAATTACCCTGAACGCACAAAGAAATAAATTAAATCAGATGTTCAAAATGTCAAGCTACCGCAAATATTAATGTCTATGCTCTTTTTTCATGGAAAATGCCGGGACTGTTTCCAGTAGTTTCGCAAGAAACTATGATGTGATTTCTCAACTGCTCTTCAGTATGAATTGATGACTTTTTCATTAGCAAAAAATAAAGGAGAAAAGCATCATGATACGCTTCTAGTATTTCATTCTGTCAACTAGGGGATGCCATTTCTTCAAAATAGAAAACTCAATATCTGGGAACATCCTCTATATTTAATTGAATGAAAGACATTCCAATTGAAAGATATCGAAAGCAGAATTCTGTGATAGAATACTCGATAGGAAAAAAACTGAATGGTCGGATTTCCAAGATGTCACATCTCTGATCTAACATGATCAGTTTTTTCAGAAACTGCACTTACTTTCTTTATATTGATATATACGATATTGGGTTGAATTTTTCGTGTTGATATTCCCCTATGATGACTATTTTTTTGAAAAAGGGAAACTTGATTATCTAAGCCTGTAGGTAGAAGTTTCTCTAATTTGGTCTAGGAATTTTCTACTCATATATTATCAAGGTTTTTCAATCCAAGGAGTTCGATGGAAAGCTGGCAAGAATGGCGAATGGTCGAATATCAGAGATATAACCTCATTTATCTTACCTCACCTAGATTTTTTCCGAAACTTGTACATACAATTTTCACATGAAATTGATGACTTCGTGATTTTTATCATTTGGGAATTCCCCCCATTTGGAAAATTGATTGGAATCGAAGAAAAAAACTGGTTGACTATACGAACAAGTATCTAGATGAACTGGAAATTTTCTACTCATGTAATATTATAAGAGGTTATTTGATACGATACATTTGATGTACAGCATCAAAAAATGCAAAATGGTCGGATTTATTCATAATCTCATTTATCCACACTGACGTGAATTTTTGAAAAAACTACATATTTTGAAGTCCTACCCACAAATCGATTCCACCATAATTGTATTCGTGTATCTGATCTGAAACTCTGGTTATATAGGAAATCGGACCATTCAAATAACCCCGTCAGTAGAAAATTATTAATCAATGTTTTCAGATGACCCACAGGAAATAATCTCAACGACCTATCCAGCGATTATTGTAATTTTGGTTTAAATATTTGCGCGCCAGAGCACTGAAGTGCGCTGGCTCCCCGTCGAGCATAAACCACAGTCGATTTCTTGCTAAAATGGGAACATCTTCCATCAAAGCTGGCAGTTCTTCAAAAACTACCGGTTATCATGCCCATTCAACCTCGCATGAAAAAAATTTGGTCCAATTAAATACTCTCCGCATATTCCAGCACACACGTTAACGGACAACTGCTCCTGGTGACGGGATTCCAAGATTGCATGTGGGTTTTCCTCAGCCCAAAAATCAATATTGTGGAAGTTTTGGATGGCGTTTCTGGAAAAATTGGCTTTATTGGTGAATAAATTTTCAGTATCAAATAATGGATTTTCATACACTTTTTTCAAGGAACCATTGGCAAAAGTTCTACCGTGATGGAAAGTCGCGAGGAAGTAGCGCCTGATCCCGTTGGATATGGTAGGGATATAATAGAAAGTCATGGAGAATTTTCCAAACAAAAATATGTCAGATATTCAAATTGTTCCCAATTTTTCGTGTACTTAATCCGGGATCTTCCTCAATTGAATCCAAAACCGCTGCCTCAATTTCTGGTGTACCTACAGTAAGTTGTACTCCTTTGCGATGATTGTCTGGTTAAAAATTTTCCTTTTCGCACAACCTACTATGAATGTTTGAAAATGGTCTTGCATCCGGAATATTTCTATTTGGAAAGCGGTCTTCATACAATCCCATGGCTTCCAGTGCGTTACCATCAGCAAGTCCATACATGTAATGCATATCTGCAAACTCAGAAAATGGACCATGTTTTTTTAATAATATTGTTAATTTTGATGATTTAAATACGAGACAACCAGACTATGTAGACAACTGTCAAAACGGTTTATGTTCAGAAAACAAAATCTGCTTGATTTGTTTGAAAATATGGACAGAATATCTATCAGATGTAGTTCAACGTCCAGCGTGGCTTTAGCCGGGGAAGTAGTTGTTTCCTGTTAGACATTCACGAAAAATAACTTCATTTTCATCGTGGATTATTCAATTCACAGAAAAATCCTTCTATTCAATATTCAATTGAGAATGTTTTCCTCTTCAAAATCTGCTTCTTACCTACTATATACGTTTTGAATCCTTGATAATACCCAATTTCATAACAACGTGCGAATGAATGTTTTTTTTCATGGAAAAACCAAAAAAAATGATTTGATTGGATTTGCTCAGAAAGAAATGGGGATTTCAAAAATAATTTTTACTTTGAGAAAAAGCAGTGGCGTATCACTTTCATCTCTGAAATGATTCAGTGAAAATCCCGCACGAACGCCTCTGGGAAGAATAAAAAATTATGTTGTACGGCAGAAAATGCCTTTTGATTCATAGAAGATGCGTACTACGTTTCACAAAAATATCTAGGGTCATACCAAAGTTATCATAAAAAAAGATTTTTTTGTAAATTGTAGCTCCCTGAAGTTTAAATTTCCAATTTTCAGGCAACTTTCCTATTTTTTTCCGTATAAACCATCTTCGGGCTAATACGAACATTTTTAAAATTAGTCAAATCGGTCCAGCCGTTCTCACGTTTTTCGCTAACAAAGAATCGGGATTCAATTTTATTATATAAGTAGATTATACATTCCTGAAAACTTTTCCAGGACAAAGAAAGGACCTCGCACCACATCAATGGGAAATTGGCTTTCGGTGAATTTGCTCGAATTTTTTATATATTGCACCACCGCTCTAAATTCAACAGTTTAGATTTCCAAAATTTCAAATGGCCATTGTGAAGAGACTTCTTCGAATATATAAACCAAATCGAGTATGCATCGATTGTTCATACGGCCAATTTGAATACACTATAGAAAACAATGATTCCTACACGTACAGACGATATACAGGGTGAGTCCAACGATAGCAAGTTTTTCAGTGATTTCCAAAAAGTTGAGAGGTGGAATTTAATTCATTTTCAGATATTTTGTGGGATACCAATATAAATTGCGATTGATGATATTAGGATCTCCTGAATTAAACTGACATATCTATTATGTATCTCCCATGAAACTGCACACCAGTCCTGCTTATGGATATATCCAAATGCCTGAAATTCCGGAAAAGTCGGTTACAAACTCGATCGTTCACGGTGGAAGTTCACTCTGCAGATATATAAAATATACAGGGTGGATCAAAAACTAGTGTATTTGACTGATAATTTCCCGGAAGTAGTTATGTTTGATATTGATTTTATTGAAACATTTCCACAAATACATTCTGTTCGACACACATCTGCCGAAAGATTTTGAACAATATTATTAGTAAATAAAACTTCATCCACTACGATTAGTTGAACAATTCGAATGATGGTGGAAGAATCTCGAGAAATATTGCAAATAATTAAAACAGAAACATTGATTTACAACAAAATAGGAAACGAAATATGCTCATATACCTTTAAAATGTATAATGTATAGGTTGCTAATGGAGAACGACAGGAAATCCAGAATTATTCAAGTTTCAGTGTTCAGATGACATCCTGTTGGAAACCTTGGGCTTACTGCCGGACAATGTCAATTGATCTTGATTGATGATGTATTATATTACCTACTTCAATATCAAAACTGTGGAATTCTTTGAAAGGAAAAACAATATATAACAGGGTCCCAATGAACTGAAAAGAATGATGACATGAACAACATACAGAAAATGATGATAGAATCAGAACACCTGATTAACATTTGATGGATACCTTATGTACTGTTCATGACGTGCGTAGCCAAGGTACCAGATAACAATGGCCACATGGGCACAACATCCAAGGGTCCTGGCTCCAGTTTCACAAGTGCAATAATATCCAAATATAAATCGCCAACACTATCAATTTTTTCCATATCCTCTACATTTGCTTCGAATGCAATGAATAATTGATATTTGGTGGCATTACGGAATCTTGAATGAACTCTCATTCGTAAAAATCCACGCTCATTCGTTTTTGCATCCATTTGAAATTCATTTTCATCATGATGATATACAGTATCTTGTATATACGATGCTGCCAATTCTACCTGGTATATTCCAACAGGTATATCTCGTACCAATTGTAAATCTAATCTTGGGAATTCATTGAAATGATCCTGTCTGAGTAATGTCCACTTACCACGTCTCATATTTACATTTTCTGCTCCAACTCTGCCTTGAGCTACGTTGACTCTATTAGCCTTCTCCAACATTATATTTGCCAATTCTAGGTTGGCATCTCCTTCACCTGCTATTTGTAGAAAACATTTTATATTTTTAATACGATGTTTATCAATTTTGTGATTTTTTTTAACAGTGTCTTCAAATGACCATTCCGTGCCTCAACTATCCATCTAGTTTTTGTTATGATTCTGGACTTGTTGGCTTCGTTGGTTAGTAATTGTCTTCGTCCTCGAAGTAGAACTGAAGGCATTTCACAATGAATGCCGATATTCTGAAGAAAAGAAAGAGCATCTCGGTAGCCCCTATCTACAATAAAAATATCACTTGGTTGAAACCATCTTCTCATTTGATTGACATCTATACTTAATTCACTATGCAGTATGCGAGTATCATTATTTCCCGAACTGCGAAATATAGGCCTTGAATATCCAAAATGTAACCAACAGTATCCACAATTAGGACTGGTTTGATTAAATGTCTCCCTTCGTGTTGAGAATATGATTGTCGTAATACCCGGAAGTTGCAACTTTTGTCTATGTACAAATACGTACCATCTATATAAACTATTGCTTTTGGTTCATTGGGTTTAGGATTGTACAAACACTAACAAGTCGTTCTATGAATTGTTGCTATTGCGGTAAATCCTATATTATCGGGTACGAAACGAGTCATCAAAGATTCTCGCACTTTAGTTATCACTAAACTTGTTGCCTGGCGGCTTGGATAATTTAATATGATGGCTAAAAATTCACCAGAAATAGTTTGCATAAGAATACCAATTTTTTTTTTTTTATGTCTATCACCTCTATATTGTCTTGGTACAGATACACAATGATTATATAAGTCACCAAACTGTTCTTTTGTGAGCAGAGCAATGGATTTGAATTCTTCATCAGAAAAACTATTCTCGTCCACGTAATTCAATTTACGCTTAGCGGCAGTTCTGAGTTCGTCTTAGAATTATTGAAGTTCCTGACCTTCCAGAGCGTGAGGTCTATTGATATATCTTGAGCCCATCTGCAGGATGGGAAATAAAACCCACGATCATCAAGATGAATTCAGGAACGGGTATTTTCTGGTATATAGATAATCTGATTTATGAACACATTGCCTCTGCATTCTATCTTTGAAGACCACCGCAAATTATACCCATGTGCCTTGAGGATTGTGTTAAAATATTCAATCTGAAACATCCTGGATCTTCTTGAAGGTGATGAATCTCTTGAATAATTGATTGGTTGCATGCCAAACAGATTCTATTTCCATGCCAGAGCTGCTGCTGAATAATATCAACATAGATATCCAAACAGCCATCATCCACATTTCACTACTTTGATGGAAAATTTTCTATACAAAGCCAAATAATCCTAATTGACATGTCTCAGAATTTGTGAAAAATCGTAGGGCATTGGCCCCAAACAAATCCACTGTATATATGTGATGATTATTAGACCAATGATCATATATGCTTGGTGATCATATACGCTTCACAGCGTACGGCCCAAGCAAAGCTCTCTAGTATACAAAGACAGGCCTGTCTGGCGATCACTGGATCTATCAGCACCACACCGTCAGCAGCTATGGAAATTCTTCTAGACTCACCTCCTCTGCATATTCTTCTGGAGAGAGAGGCTAACATACATAATTGCGTATATTGCTAGCTGTAAACAACAGGCTTAGGCTTTGAGGGTAGCAAACTGCTGGTAGACACCGAAAGTCACAGAATTCTGGGAATGACCTTCGATATAATGCCTCCAACAGTCAACTATGACCTGCATTTTACCGTCCTAATTCCAAATAGAGACGAATTGGTACTCCGAAAGGAGGAACGACTCAGAGCAGAAAACTGGTCTGTGGAGGTATGTGGAGGTTTTCGGGGTCGGAGATTATGAAATTATCGTAAAAATTTATAAATTCAAGATGGCAGCTCCAAGATGGTAGACAAGTTTTGTGATAACGCACCGTTTTCATTCAAAATTGGTATGTCGGGGTTTTTGGGGTCGGAGATTATGAATTTAGTCGAAGATTATTGATTTTTTTGTGAGAATTCATAAACTGAAGATGACAGCTCCAGGATGGCGAACGTGCTAATCTTCAGATGGTCTCCTCATTGAAGAACTAGATAGCTCAGAAATTATAGGAAAAAGGTCTCATAACGAAGATGCATTTACAAAAATGCATAGATTAAGGGGTACTTACTAAAAATTAAAGAATAATTGCTTTGTTTGTGCGACGTAGGTTATTCTGTGAGTTATAGAATGACAGGATAGAGCACAAAATCTCATGGACCTCCTACAATTTTTCATGTGATTATATCTTTAAATAATCCTTTTGTTTGGCCAATGTAATCTACATTGTTTTTATAAACAATATTTGATTGGAATTGGTGTTTTCAATTCAGTATGGAGATTGGAAATTGTTTTTATGTTAGTGTTTTCTATTTTTACATTTTTGTTATCAAGGACTTTAATCAACTTTGGAGTTGAATATGAGGTAAACTTTCATAATTTATTCTATTTATGTTGTTGTTATTTGGTGAATTTGGAATAAGAGGAATGTTATATGATAATAAAAATAAATTTATTAACTAAAGAATTTGGGTATGAATTTTCGAGAAGTTTGATTGAAACACTCTATTCTCAATGCGGATAACAAATTGATCACAAGGTGGTACAGAAAACCCATAAATAGCAATAGACCAATAAATTTCCATTCATATCACTCGAACAATATTGAAATAAATGTTATCACCAATATAAATATGAAAACAGTTGTAGAGAAATTAACTCATCCCTCTTTGAGAAAAGAGTGTTTGGATGAACTAAAAATGATACTTCTCGAAAATTCATACCCAAATTCTTTAGGCAATAAAATAATATTCAGTACTTCATCATATAACATTCCTCCAATTCTGAATTCACCATATAACAACAACATTGATAGAATAACTTTAAAAAGTTTACCTCATATTCAACATCCGACTCCAAAGTTGATTGAAGTCCTTAATAACAAGAATATAAATTAGAATAATGATATAAAAACAATTTCCAATTCCATCTAATTCAAAACCAATTCCAAAGGAATTCCAATCAAATATCGTTTATAAAATATCATGTATTGATTGTGATCAAGTTTACATTGGTCAAACAAAACAATTATTTAAATATGGAATCACAGGCCACAAGGATGATTGTAGGAGGTTCATAAGATTTTGTGCTCTATCCACTCATTCTGTTAGATTAGATTTTGGAAGTGTCTTGTCGAAAATACTTTTTCTAGAAATAGTACACATTAACGAAAGTAAACATAACATCATCAATAAATAACAGATATTGACGATTTGAGTTCTATTCACACTTATATTTTTCACAAACGAAATGAACTGAATTCAAGTAATAGCTCTTTGAATTTTTCATCTGTATATATTTTTTGATATTTTGTAAAAAGTCAATTGACACTGTCTATCCTTACAATTTTTCTTTCATAAAAGAAACGTCTAATGCCACTCTTTGAAACTTATTTTTAATATTCATCTTTTCAAGTAGGATATTTTGTAATAATATTCTGATATTAATCACACATATTGTTGAGAAGTCTTGATAAAGATAATGAACAATATCGAAAGCTCCACTGAAAAACGAAGAATATTAATCGAATTGAACATACCTGACTGCTTCCCAAATAAAAATCATTTCCCTATATACAGTGTCCGCCAAAATCTTGGAACCATATGGGAAACTTTTTATTAATAGTGTCTCAGAAAATTTCACTCTCATAAAAGTTGATGCATTCAATTAGGCTAAATACGTTATTATCAGTGGCGTGCGACTAAGCGGGAAATGGGCCGATATTCTAAATTCACTATAGACACATTACTATGTAAAATATCAAAAAATGTTATTGAAAAAAGTTGTTTGCAATTGAAAGACATGCACAGTTATCCAGTTTAGTCTACCAATTACTGATTTCAATAACTGCTTAATGATTTTTCCTCAATTTTTAATGGGAATCATCGACAAATATTTATTACGTAGTAAATTGAATTAGCATGAATTGTCTGTCAGAGCAATTAACTGATCTAACAAAATCTTGAAAATGAGAAAAAAAAAAATAAAGCCAGCACCTAAAAAAGGTTCAATCTTTATAAGAAAAATAATATTTGTAAAATTAATAACCCAAAAAAATATTTAAATTAAGACTTGGTAGGTAGGTGTACCTACCTAACAAAATTCGTAAATTTACATTTCAGTGTGACGCCCTTCTCATTCAATGCAGACAATTGTACGTTTCTGGAATTCTTTTATGGCATTTATCACGTGTTCTTGAGGAATTACTCGTATAACTCGCCTGATTTCAACCTCAAGTTGATCAACGTTTCAAAACGATCTGTTTCGATATACCTCCATCTTGACATATCTCCAAAACTAGAAATCAAGAGGAGTAAGGTCTGGTGACCTTGGCGGCCATAAATGAATGGAACGCATCCCTATCCATCGATTTTGAAATGTTTGATTTAGCCAGTTTGTAACATTTCTCGTACTATGAATCGATGCTCCATATTGCATAAACCATATATCGTATCTAACATATAATGGCATCTGATCAATATAGGAGCCATTTTCATTTTTCAAAAAATGTAGGTAATCTTTGGAGTTAAGATTACGACGGAAAAAGAAAGGCCCAATTATTCCTGTTGTCTCGGAGATTCCTACGCAGATGTTATTTTTAAACGAGTATTGATCTCTGCAGTCAATAACAAAATCAGGATTCTCATCCGACCACCAGAAGCAGTGCTGTGAAGATACTGTCCCATAAGATGTGGAATTAGCTTCGTCAGAAGAAAAAAATTACTAGCAAACCTGCCATCGTCTTCAATTTTCCCCTGCGCCCACATGCAAAATTCAAACCTTGAATCATAATCCCGCTCCTTCAAAGTGTTGATAAACTTGGGTTCGTTCGGTCGGAACCCATTCTCCCTCAGGATTCTTCTAATAGAAGTCTGTGATATTTCAGTATCCGCAGAAAGCTGATTTATCAAAAGCTTGAGCTTCTCGACAATACTTTGCATCACATTCATAGCTGATTTGTCATCTTCAGTTACCCAGTTTTCATAAAAACTTCACGTGACGTTTTATAATGATCACCGTATAATAGAACTATCTCCATTTTTTCATCACGAGTAAGTATGATGCTCACACGAAACGCAGAGTTGACAGTTCGCCGTATTTTTTGACATTTATCGAGAACTTCTCGCATCGGCCACCCAGTCCAGAGCGGCCGATACTAAACTGGATAACTGGGAATATCTTCCAATTGCAAACAACTTTTTTTGATAACATTTTTCGATATTTTCCATAGTAATGTTTCTTTACTCTATAGTGAATTCAGAATACCGGTCGATTCCCGCTTAGCCGCAAGCTACTGATAATAACGGCTATTTTTTTTTTTTTTTATGTTCTGGTTCCCACGAAAAGGGATATCCTGTAATGTTCAGAGAACATCGTGGGAACCAAGGGAACGAAGGTTGGAGTTGGTGTTCTTCTTAAATTTCTGGAGGTTGTGTGCCTCGGGGAACACCTCCCTAGGCAATGAGTTCCAAAGCTTCGCTGTTCGTTGGATGAACGAGTCTTTGGAAAGTGATGTTCTGCAGGTCTCCAAAGTGACCACGAAGGGGTGTGATGACTGAACTTGACGGGTTAGTCTCGAAGAGACTGCCAAAGCAGGAACGATTGTTGATATTTCAGAAGAGCATCGCCCATGAAAATATCTATAAAATAGAGACAAATCGCCAACTTTTCTACGGTGTTCCAGACAAGTGAGCGAATTTGTAAGCGAGGCATCACCGACGAGACGAATTGCCCTTTTTTGGACAGAATCCAATAGCCTCAGGATATGTTTAGGTGCCGCGCTCCAAATATGGGAACAGTATTCCAGGACAGGTCGGATCTGTGCCTTATAGATCATAAGCAGCTGGGTGGGGGTGAAATAGCTCTTGGCACGAAACAAAAAACCAAGTTTTTGGGATGCACTTTTGGCAATGGACCTCACGTGATTTTCCCAGGAAAGGTTATTGCTGATAGTAATACCAAGCATCGATATGGATGACTTCAGTGGTATGGTTACTCCTGACAAAGTTATGTTAGGCACAGTGAGATCGACTTTTCTAGAGAAAATACATGCTTGTGTTTTGTTTGCATTGAATTCTACCAAGTTATTAGATCCCCACTCGAGAATTGTTGCTAAGTCCATATTTATATTATTAACATTTCTTCCTCGTTCATTTCTGGTTTCACGGGCTGATATAGGGGCCCTGGAAGAGAAAGCGGTATGGAGGGTACTATCATCGGCAAAGCTGTGTACTGGACATGAAGTTGCTTTCAACAGGTCGTTGATGTGAAGTAGAAATAGTGTTGGTGCGAGAATAGATCCTTGCGGAACACCAGCATTTATGAGTAGAGTGTCAGATGAAACTCCATCGACCACTACATGGAGAGACCTGTATGAGAGAAAACTAGCAAGCAGAGAACACAGCTGAGGGGGCAAGCCATAAGACGGAAGCTTGGCGAGGAGTCCCTGGTGCCAAACTCGATCGAACGCCTTGGAGATATCTAATGCCACAGCTAAAGTTTCTCCATACTTTTCAATAGATAGCTGCCATATATGTGAGACGTAAGCGAGCAGGTCACCAGTTGATCTCTGATGGCGGAAGCCATATTGCCTATCGTTGACAATTCCTGAGTCTTCCAGATATTTCATGAGCTCGATGTTGATGGCTTTTTCCATGACTTTTGAAATAATAGATAGCAGTGCGATAGGTCTGTAGTTGCTAGGTAGGGCCTTTTTGCCTTTTTTAGGGACTGGCTGTACTCTTGCAATTTTCCAATTGGACGGAAATACCCCCAAATTGTAAGAGTGGTTGAACAACTTGCAAAGAACAGGTGTTAGTTCGGGGGCACATTTCTTGAGAACAATCGGCGGGATTCCGTCAGATCCACAGGCTTTGTTGGTGTTGAGACCCAGCGAAATCTTTCTGATAGTACGTTGGCGAAAGGTGATCTCGGGCCTCTGACTGTCAATAGGTGTAATGTTCGGGGGTTGTTTTCCCGATAAATCCAGAGTGGAATTTCCAGCAAATAGGTGCGCAAAGATATTGGCTTTTTCCTGGGCAGTCGTTGCTGGTGTTCCATCTTCTTTGGTTAGAGGAGGAAATGAGCTGGAAGTGAAGTTTCTTCCCACAGCTTTGGCGAAAGACCAAAATGAACGGGATCCGTTAGGACATTCAGCAAGTTTTGATCTTATTTTGGCATTGTGGGCATCTTTTGAGCATTCTATTGTCTCTTTGCATATGCCTCTAGCCTCGACATATGCTGTCTGGTCTCAGGGCCCGGATTTTTTACCATCGATGGTATGCTGCCTGTTTGGAAGTCACAGCTCTAGAGCAGTTTCTGTTAAACCAGGTCTTATCGGATGATGTTCTTCTTTCGGTATTCGGTATGTAGGTTTGCATCCCCAACATGATGATTTCAGAAATTGTCTCAGCACATCGTGTTGGATCTACTGAAGAGAAACAAACTCTCTTCCATGGAAACGCTGAGAAAAACATACGAAGACCTTCCCAGTCGGCCGAATTGTAATGCCACATGAGACGGGGTGGTATTGTGCAGCTCGATGGTAAATGGAAAGAGCATGTTGTGGAGATGAGGGTGTGATCAGAGTTTCCAAGTGGGGCACAAACTTCTATTCTATACGGGTCAGGATTGGTGGTGAGGAAAAGATCTAGTGTATTGGCAGACTGGTTGTTGACATCAGGGATGCGGGTTGGTAGCTCGACCAGTTGTTCTAGACCATGAGTGATGGCGAAGGCCTCGGCTTGACGACCCGCATCATCTGTTTTGTTAGAGAATTTGAGCCAGGCAGCGTTATGTACATTAAAGTCTCCCATGATTATGGTTTCAGCTGTTGGATGGTTCTCCTGAATGTAGTCCAGTTTGAGTGATAAAAACTCAAAGAGGTCGTTATATCTATGTTATGCTATGCGCGTATTTAGTCTAATTAAATGCACCAACTTTTATGAGAAATGAAATTTTCTGAGAGACTATTAATTAAAAAAAATCCATATGGTTCCAAGATTTTGGCGGACAGTGTATAAATATATACATATATATCCGAATGCGAACTTTGCGAGTGATGCCTCCTTCCACTTAACCTAGCTCCATAAATATATATGTACATAGTCGAGGAGAACATTGTACCTTACACTTTCAATATACATCAATATTCTAGTGCGATAATCTGCATCTCGAAAAATGCAGAACTAGTGATTAGAAGAGATAAATTGTGAAATATATTATGCCATTCAAAAATTTGTGACCGTTTAATAATAAGTGATTCATATTCCACGAATGAACACAGGAAATCAGACTCATCGTGCAGGTAATAGTTTTGCAAATAGTAAATTTCTGTGAGTAGTGGTGGAATGCAAATATATTATTTTGAATATCAGTGTCATATAATAAGTATTTATTTATGCAAATAAATACCACAAGTAAAGAACTTTTAATACTAGTGTTAAATATTGAGCTATTTTACCACCACGTTTTTATTAAATTATACAGTGTCCGACATAAAGTTCGCAGCATATGGAAAACTTTTTATTATCGATTTCTCAAAAAAATCATTCGTGATAAAAAACCCTGCTTCATCCCAAACCTGAAATACAAACACCAAAATGCATGCTTTGTTTTCAAAATAATATGATCCCATCACTTTATTTCTCACGGTAGAATTCAAATTCATGGGGAAATATTGTTCAAAATCGAATGTTGATCCAGAAATTCGAATCATAGCCACCTATGACCAATTTCATATTTAAAATTTTTCCCATTTTTTCCTCATCGCCCTGTACAACATGAGGGATATTATGCTAGACGATTGGTACATTGTTAGATATGATGATATCACTCTCTGAATGTTTTCTCATATCTCCCTCCCATCGGAAAATCACATTAATTGAATTAGGTGACGGATTTTCACAAAATCTTGCTGCAAATAGTAAATAAAACTGAATTTTTTCCAAGGTATGATACCAGAATAAAATTGAATTTATTTTCACACTACGAATAACATTTTTTAAAACAATCAGGAATTGTAAAATATGACAATTTTGGTATAGTTTTTTTTTTCAACGTACAAAATTAAGGTTTTAATCCACTCGAAAAATTTATTCACGTATTATTAATGAATTTTGAAATATCGTAAGTTGTTACATTCGACTTCGATAGCAATACCAGCTTCCATAGTTTAGTTCTTTGAATTTTACTGTAAATGATTGAGATAGAGAACAAATTTATTTCTAATTGTAAACAAACCATTTTTGACGCATCAAGAATTACTCACAAATGTGTAGAGTAATTTCAGTAGTTTTTCTATTCAATCATGGCTGCTCGACTAAGTATACAGGAGAGAGTGGAGATTGTAATGATACATGGTGACAATTATCATACTTGTAGAGACACTGCCATTATTTAAAAACGTTCATAATTCGACAATTACAAGAATTTTGAAAACATTCAGGGAATCTGGATCGGTTTCGAAAAAATACAAAGTGACACATAAACGACCGATAACTGAAAATGAAGAAACTGTTATGAATATTATGCTGTCTACGATTGGAAATCCAAGAATGTCATTATCGCAAAGGGGAGAAAATCTTGGTATATCCGATCGATCAATGAGGAGAGTTAGTTCTAGGTAATAATGAATTCAAACCGGATCCGGATAATCTCTTGGATTTCTGTTTCTGGTTTCAGTCTATGATGGAAGATGATAGACAGTTTTCGAAATAAATTCTTTACAGTGACGAGTCAACCTTCACATCAAATGGGGTAGTCAGCTCACAGAATTGGGCGGATAATAATCCCCATTTTAGGATACAATGTAGAGACCAATATCACTTCAAAGTTAACGTCTGGTGCGGAATTCTTGATGACATTATTGTTGGACCAGTATTTTTCAGACTACCACTGAATTCTGCAAGATACTTAAGAATGCTGCAGACGTATTTCTCCGATTATTTAGATGATATTCCTCTGGACATGAGAGCTGGAATGTATTTTCAACAAGACGGTGCATCCGTTCATTCTACGCTAGAAGTGAGAAGGTGGTTGAACGGAACATATGCAAATCGATGGATTGGTAGATATTCCAATAACGCTTGGCCCGCCCGGTCACCGGACCTCACTCTTTTGGATTTTTTCTTATGGGGTCATCCCAATCAGTTCTTATGGACCAGTATTTTTCAGACTACCACTGAATTCTGCAAGATACTTAAGAATGCTGCAGACGTATTTCCCCGATTATTTGATATTCCTCTGGACATGAGAGCTGGAATGTATTTTCAACAAGACGAAGCATCCGTTCATTCTACGCTAGAAGTGAGAAGGTGGTTAAACGGAACATTTCCAAATCGATGGATTGGAATATATTCCAATAACGCTTGGCCTGCCCGGTCACCGGACCTCACTCTTTTGGATTTTTTCTTATGGGGTCATCCCAAACAGAAGGTATATTCAAGGAGACCATTTCAAAATATACGTCATTTGGAGAATACCATCAGGGATTGTATTCGGGGAATAGCTCCCCAGAAACTAAGAAATGTTCATGATGCAATGCACCGCCGTACTATGCAGTGTAGTGAGAATGGAGGACCCCACGTAGAATAAAGCATAATAGATATTTGTTTCAAAAAATGTTATTTGTATTGTGAAAATAAATTCATTGTCATTCTGGCATCATACCTTGGAGACAATTCAGTTTTATTTACTATTTGCAGCAAGATTTTGTGGAATTCCGTCACATAATTCAATTAATTGATTTTCCGATGGCAGGGAGAAATGAGAAAACATTCAGAGAGTGATATCATCATATCTAACAATATACCATTCGTCTAGCATAATATTCCTTATGTTGTACAGAGCGATGAGCAAAAAATGGAAAAAAAAGTTGAAATATATATGAATATGATTCAAATTCCTGGATCAACATCCGATTTTGAACAATATTTCCCCATGAATTTGAATTCTACCGTGAGAAATAAAGTGATAGGATCATATTATTTTGAAAACAAACCATGCTTTTCTATCTCCCTCGTATAGGGTCGTATAAAATTCAATTTTGGTGTTTGCAATTCAGGTTTGGGATGAAGCAGAGGTTTTTATCATGCATGTTTTTTTTTTGAGAAATCAATAATAAATAAGTTTTTCATATTATGCGGATTTTATGCCGAACACTGTATAACTCGCTTAATCGTGTGTCTGTTAGGTACAAACTTCCCGAGAGCTAGATACTTGAAAATTTAAACATAGCTCAGAACTGGACGACTTGCAATATTAACTTGCTTTCGTGTGTGTCTGCTTATTTGTTTATCTGTTCCCTACAAATTTCGCAACGGGTTTCAAATTTTCAAGAAAATAACAATTAAATATATTGATATATTATTGGTAGATAGCTAGGTATAACAACTCTCTATTTTAGATATGATCAGGTGAAGAAAAATCGAAGTAAACCGAAAATTTGCCGCATGTCTCTGTCATCATTCCATCAAGATATTTGAAATAGATTGCAGGATTTCCCACCCACAAGACTATAAAGCAGAAATTAAATCACCAAATAAAAAAATTAGATACTATGTTTTCAAAATATACTAAAGAGTATATTATAATTTATCCTAGCTCCATAAATTCGTATAACCCCATAAAGGTGTCCTGCGAATAGGGAGTAGGTGTGCTTGAAAAAAGTCGTGCTTCTATTATTTATTGCATGCGCTCCAAGTTTTTCGTTTTAAATCTTAACTATTTTCATAGCTATTGAAAACTCACAATCACAAATATTCGGGATGATCTGTATGGGGTTGGGAATCTGGAAATCAGGAATGTTCTGACGAAATATGATGGTAGCGAATCTCAAATAAAAATATTGCTGTGGCCAACCCGCCTCCAACGCTGGGTAATTTGGTTCTGTTCTGTCAGAATATCTAATAAAAATAGGATAACCTCCCGACGCTCGGTAATTTTTTTCTCTCGATGGAATCCTCCATATTTCCTCATCATGAATGCTCTGACTGAATATGGTTGTGGCAGGAACTCTTATGAAAATATTGCTAAAGCCAACCCGCTCCCGTCGCTCGGTAATTTTTTTCTCTTGATAGAATCCTCCATTATTCTTCCTCATAAATGTTCCGACGAAATATGGTGGTGGCAGGAACTCTAATAAAAATATTGCTGAGGCCAACCTGCTCCCGACTCTTAGTATTGTTTTTCTCTCGATGGAATATTTCATTATTCTCCATCATGAACGATCTGACAAAATATGTTGGTGGCAGGATCTCTAATAAAAATATTGCCACAGCTGTACTGCCCCCGACGCTCGGGTATTTTTTTCTGCTGATGGAATCCTGCATTATTTTCCTTCGTCACACTCTGACAAAATATGGTGGTGACAGGATCTTTGATAAAAATATTGCTGAGGCCCTCCCGTCCCCGATGCTCGGTCATTTTTTTCTCTAACCCCATAATTCTTTATTATGAATGATTTTCGATGATATCGCTCATTGTTCTCCCTCAAGAACGCTCTGGCAAAATTTGAAGGTGGCAGAGTATCCAATAAAAAAATAGTGCCGCTGCCAAACCGCCCCCGACGCTCGGTAATTTGGATTTCTTAATGACATTTTTAATTATTCTTTCTTATGAACGTTCTGACAGAATATGGGGCTAGTAGGGTTACGTATGAAAATATAGCTCGGTTCATTGCTAAAGTAACCGGAGATGAATTTCAGCTCATCTCATTTTTTGTTAACCGACGAAACCAAAAAGGAGGAGATTCTCTAGTCGACGTGTATTTTTTTTATGTATGATCACGTATAACTTTTTATTGAGAGGTCCGATTCCGATAATTCTTTTTTCAGTAGATAGGGTGTACTTCGAAGTTGAGCCCATTTGAATTCTAAAGATAAAATCCACCCTTAAGGGTAGCAAAATGAAGGATGTTGATCACTCACCCTCTGAATTCTGGTCTGTTAACCGATTCTATCAGGCATAACTTTGTACTACGTTCTTCGATTTTGATGTTTTTTTTTATTAGATAGGGTATACCTCATAGTTGATCATATTTGGATTTCGAATAGAATTATCCACCCTTATGGGTAGAAAAATAGGGAATAATTTATTTTTCACTTGTGAACATTGGCACACATATGTAGTTGACAATGACAGATCGCTAATGTCATTATATTTATTCTCCTACATCCGTCACAACTATTATATTCTATCAGAGGATGGAATGATATACAAAGTGATGGAATAAACTAACCAGAACAACAAAAATAATTTATATTACAACAAATAGTTAAAGTAGATAATCATTTTATTTAACTGGTAATAGTTGAAGTAAGGTGGGTAAGTAAGTATTTTGGAAGTAATCAAAAGCAAGTAGGTAGTAATTAGTAGATTTCAGCCACAAAAAATTGAAAAATGAAAACTTCTTAACAAAAAATTAAACCGACGAAATACGGAACTGAAAAGTAAAAAATAAAATAAACCTTCTTAGTCTCAATAACTAAGCTCCTAAACTGATGTAAGTAACTAATTTTGAGTCGGTGCCAAACAAACAATCAACGCAGATCATTAAATTACTTCAAAAAAATTATCAGAATGTCACCGTGCAACTCGATGCCATAATTTTACGCCTTACCTAATTTTGCTTGTTTGTTTGGCGCCGACTCAAAGTTAGTTACTTACATTAGTTTAGGAGCTCAGTTGTTGAGTCTAAGAAGGTTTATTTTATTTTTTACTTCTCAGTTCCGTATTTCGTCGGTTTAATTTTTTGTTAAAAAGTTTTTATTTTTCATTCGTCATCAAGTTACAAGTAAGGTATAGTTGTGCATGGACTGTTAATTTGATTAACTGTTCTTTTTCTACTCCACTTTTGGCCAAAGTTTACACAGGAGCACCCCGTTAAAATGATTGTTTTCCATTCTAATTGTAATCCGCATGGACACCGCACTGTTAGAAATTTATATAGTAATTTTACAAAAAAAAAAAACGTTGGAAGTTTTAACGCATAACAATATAGTAATAATAAAATTCAGTTTTGTAAATTTACTACACGAATTATTCCAACTCCATTTAGTAAAATTTGTTGAAATTTGTTTAGTAAAATTACAGTACAAATGTGATTTTGTTAAAAAAAATTATTGAAAATGTTTTGTAATTTCACTATATTGCATCGTAAATATACTATGAAATTTAGTTCTCATTAAACATTGATGAAATGAAGCGAACAAATGGTCAGATGACTACAGATGCGAGTACCATGAATAATTACAGATATCAAATAGAAAATTAATTATTATTGAATTACTTACCAGCAATTCATGTTCTTTTCAATTTCAACAAATGGCCTTTGATTATGACCAATAACTTATTCCAGTTACTTTAGCAATAGTCTCAAAAGTATTATTAACTTCTTCTTATTTAAATAGGTGATTTTTTATTAACACAATTTTAAACAATGAAAATTATAAAAAATGTATTATTTAAAAGTTGTTGCTTTTTGTGGGCTGTAAAATTACCACGCGCTTCACTAATTCAAGTAACACTAAACAGTAATTTTAAGTAATGAAATCGCAGCATTGTCTAGTCTTTGTCAACGCCGATTGTCCCGAAAAGCCGGGAAAAGAGGAGACAGTTCCAACACGCACAAGCTAGCAACGTTTGATGTGTAAATCTGAGTAGAGAATCAAATCACGTTTGTGAATTTTAAAACTTTTGACTAGAAACCGACCAACGACAGTTCGTTAAAATTACAAAACGCATAAGAAAAATATTTTTCCTAGTGAAATTACAATAAATTATGCAATTCTCAAGTCAGATGTGAAAATACTAAAAATATTTGTAAATTTTTGATGACATGAGTTTCAATATATTTTTGTAATTTTGAAAAAATTGTAGTAAATCAAATCACAAACAATATTTGTAAATTTCTAAAACATTTGACTGGAAACTGACCAACAGTTTGGTAAAATCACAAAACGCTTGAGAAAAATGTCAGTTAAATTACAATACATCATGTAATTTTCAAGTCAGAGTTATAAAAATACTGAAAATATTTGTATATTTTCGAACTTCAGAGTTATTTCAGTTTCAATATATTTTTGGAACTTGAAAATTGTACTGAATCAAGTCACAAACAATGTTTGTACATTTCAAAAACTTTTGACTGGAAACCGACCAACAGTTCGTTAAAATTACAAAACGCATAAGAAAAATATTTTTGTTAGTGAAATTACAATAAATTATTCAATTTTCAAGTCAGATGTGAAAATACTAAAAATATTTGTAAATTCTTAATGACTTTGGAGTTATTTGAGTTTTAATATATTTTTGAAATTTTGAAAAAATTGTAGTAAATCAAATTAGAAACAATATTTGTAAATTTGTAAATCACAAAACGCGTAATAAAAATGATAAATTTCAGTTAAATTACAATACATCATGTGATTTTCAAGTCAGAGATTGAAAATTACTGAAAATATTTGCATATTTTTGATGACTTCAGAGTAATTTAAGTTTCAATATACTTCTGGAACTCTACAAAAAATTGTACTAAATCAAGTCACAAACAATATTTGTACATTTCAAAAACTTTTGATTGGAAACTGACCAACAGTTCGGTAGAATTAGAATACGTGTAGGGTTACTACATGAAGATTGTAGAATTACGACTCATCTTAGTAGGTTTCCTCACATGTCTTGGTATATTACTCGAATTGTATTATTTTTTGTATTGGCAATACACTGATTTGTAATTTTACTCATATATGTATTGTAAAACAATTGTAAGTTCCCAAAAAAAAATTACCAGTGCATATTTCTACCAACTGGAACATTCTTGAACAACTTTTTTGATGCCTAAGTGTTGCTAATGGGATTACCCATTGAAAAAAATTCGTTCATATTGAGCATCTAGCCTCTTGTCAATATATTTATTAAAAAGGCTCATCGGGCATGAATCTGGATTTTGTTTTTTAAATGCATCATGCAATTTGTGGCCTCGCCGCCTCTCCAAACTAGTTCATGAGATAATATATGAAATTCCTTTTTCACCAGGTCATCTGGCGTCTCATGTGTTTACCGGTTTTTTAATTTCGTTATAGCATAATGCTGTAGAGCTCATCTTTCTCTTTTCCGAAATCTTTTGAAATTCCTTTCTTTTTGAATTTCATGTTTCCCTTGCTTTTTAATATTCTTCATTTTCGTAAGGGTTGATGGTTCTTCCATAGTCATTGGAGTTCTTCTGCATTAGAATTTTGAATCAATATTTATAGTCCTCGCCATCAATTTTCCGCATCCGCATGTTGTATGTCCAGTCTTTTAGAATATTTGCCAAATATGCATCTGAGGTTTCTTTGTTAAATTGATAGTTTCGACAGTCGCAAAACCTAGTATACTATTTCCGAATATACGAACGAGTCCCTTTTTAACCGACGAAACAAAAAAAATAGGAGGTTCTCTAGTCGACGCGTATATTTTTTTTTTTTTATGTATGATCACGCATAACTTTTTACAGAGGCATCCGATTTCGACAATTCTATTTTCAGTGGATAGGGTAAACTTCGAAGGAAGTTGGTTCCATTCGAATTTAAAAGATGAAATTCACCCCTAAGGGTAGCAAAATGAAGGATATTGATCACTTACCCTCTGAATTCTGGTCCGTTAACCGCTTCTATCAGGCATAACTTTGTACTGGGTTCTTCGATTTGGATGATTATTTTTTTATTAGATAGGGTATACCTCATAGTTGATCATATTTGAATTTCAAATGGAATTATCCACTCTTACGGGTAGAAAAATTGGGAATAATTGATTTTTCACTTGTGAACATTGGCACACATATGTAGTTGACAATGACAGATCGCTAATGTCATTATTTTTGTTCTCCTACATCCGTCACAATCATTATATTCTATGAGAGGATGGAATGATACACGAAGTAATGAAATAAACTAACCAGAATAACAAAAATAATTTATATTACAACAAATAGTAAAAGTAGATAATCATATTATTTAACTGGTAATAATTGAAGTAAGGTGGGTAAGTAAGTATTTTGGAAGTAATCAAAAAACAAACCGGTAGTAATTAGTATATTTCAGCCACAAAAAATTGAAAAATAAAAATTTTTTTACAAAAAAATAAACCGATGAAATACGGAACTAAAAATAAAAAATAAAATAAACCTTCTTAGTCTCAATAACTGAGCTCCTAAACTAATGTAAGAAACTAATTTTGAGTCGGCGCCAAACGAACAGTCAACGAAGATCATCAAATTACTTCAGAAAAATTATCAGAATGTCACCGCGCAATTCGATGCCATCATTTTACGCCTGATCTAATGCATTTGCTTGTTTGTTTGGGGCCGACTCAAAATTAGTTACTTACATTAATTTAGGAGCTCAGTTATTGAGACTAAGAAGGTTTATTTTATTTTTTACTTTTCTGTTCCGTATTTCGTCTGTGTAAATTTTTGTCAAGAAGTTTTGTATTGATCAAAATGCCTTTTCGGAAATATTTTCTGAAGAAATTAACCGAAACAGCATAACTAAAATAATATGTAACAATTACTGTCAAACTAGCACATTTTTTAAGTACACATAGACAAATTCCCGTAACCGGGTAAGACACAAAGAAAGCCATCAGAACAATGCACTTAATAGTGTAATCAGGCCGGGGTCTGATTTTCACCAAAAATCAAGTTGAAATCGTCCTTCACTATATGAGAAAAATGGTGAAAATAATCAGAAATCATTGTAGTAATGACAACATTTTATGTTTGGTGGTACTCCCAGGTTAACGTTTTTTACGATCAATAATGTTATGAAAACAAGTTTTTCCAGGTATGCTATTTTAGAATCTACTTCTTACTATTTTACGATCTAAGTAATATTTTAATGAATATAATCAAGTCTCGTGAGAAGAACTAATTCTGAATATTTCATGATACCAGTTATGTTTGGTTTTAAAAAAAATCTTTTGAGTTAACAGAATACTGGGTGAAAAGGACCGTGTGTCACAAAGACAGAAATATGGTTGTGCAGGGGACTTTTTTGGCCAAAAAAACATTTTGAATCATCCGTACACTGGATGCAAAAAACCATGTGTTGCGAAAAAAAAATGATTGTACTGAGGACTCAATGATCTGGATACTCAAAGCTATTTGTTTGGTCGTCAAAATGACAGAAAAAAAATCATCAATATATTGAGTGCAAGGAACCGTGTGTCATTAAAACAAAAATATGATTGTATAGAGGGCTCAAAATGGACTAGAAATCAATAATCAGATCAATTTGAGGCCTCAGAAATAAGTGGAGACCATATAATTTCCCTCGTCCTTCAGAATTTCAAAGATACCCTTCAGAATTCCTTCGATACTTGAAAAGGGAAACATTCTCAATTGAATATCTATCAGATGTAGTTCAATGTCCAGCGTGGCTTCAGCCTAGGAAGTAGTTGTTTTCTGTTAGACATTCACAAAAAATAATTCCATTTTCATCGTGGATTTTTCAATTTATAGAAAAATATTTCTATTCAATATTCAATTGAGAATGTTTCTCTTTTCAACATGAATACCCCACAAGAGGTTATCTTGAACGATAGAAGATAGCGACTAAAATGTATTTTTCAGTCACAGATGATTCCACGTCTGATTTTATGAACATCCTGTTTATATTTTCTGAAAAAATCAATCTATTATACCCCATGACAGGTTTTCATGTCAGAAAACACTAATTTCAAAGTGTCTCTCCAAAAGAAAAATTTCTAACATTTTCCATCTTTGCAAAGTGATATTGCTTCTAGAAGTTGTGTGTACATTTCTTCCGGTCTTCCTGATGATAGTAGAAGCGTGAAATAGATTTTCGTCGACAAAAATGTATTGAAGACCTAGTGAATGCGATGCCTCTCTGGCGTCAATGTTACAAATGATTTCTGGTGAGTACTCTTTTTTTGAAAACATTCTTCCTTGTCTCATTCATCTATATGAGTCCGTGACGAAGACTGGAATAGAAAATCGGATAACTATCTGAATGAAAATGCAAATTTTCAATTTCAGATTTTTTCTTTTGAGTTTTAGAATATCTATCAGATGTAGTTCAATGTCCAGCCGGGCAAGTAGTTGTTTTCTGTTAGACATTCACAAAAAATAACTCAATTTTTATCGTGGATTTTTCAATTTACAGGAAAAATATTTCTATTCAATATTCAATTGAGAATGTTTTCCTTTTCAACATGAATACCCCAGAAGAGGTTATCTTGAACGATGGAAGATTGTGACTAAAGTTTATTTTTTAGTCGCAGATGATTTTATGAACATCTTGTTCATATTTAAAAAAAAACAATTCTTCGATACTAATCCTAACCTTGGTGCTCATCGATTCTGTTCGACATTTAATGATTTGAAGTCAAAATGTTTCAATTTCCTCAACACTTTTGGCAACACCAGCGGGGAAATTGAAAATTATTTGTTCAAATTCCAAATATATATGAATTATCAATAAAAGAAATATAAGTCAAATGCAGTTGCTGAAAATTGAAACGTATAAATTTTGGAACATGGCAAACAAACGGAATATTACAATTATGGACCATTCATTTTATAGTTCGTTGAAAGAATAGTTGGTGGCCAAATATTGGTAAACAATATCGATATTAACATTTTTCGAAACAATATAAATAAAACCATCTTGCATTCATCAGACAACATTTGGGATACATGTTTATACTTTAGAATTTCGTTATGTCCTCTATCCAACCAGCATATTTTCGTTTCAGTGCCATGCGGTTCCCACTAATACTGATAATTCAAATTTTTCATTTATTGCATTATCTGCGACCCCAGTGACCCTCTTTTGGCGTTATGAACTTTGTGTTATCTAATTAATACACAAATACATTTACGAAATTAAACCTAACATGACTGGTGTTCCTATGATTCATATCAACGGAGATATGACTCACCTCTACTTAGGGCTTTTGGTTCTTTACAAAGGCGGTGAAATAGTAAATTCGTAACAGGTTCATTAGGTATCAGTGAACCCATTTCGCTGCTTTTAGATATCCACTGTATATTGGATATCCATTGATTTTCTTGTTTAATAATAAGTATACTATAGATCAAAGTTACTTTGCAGTTTTCCAATTCCGTTAATCTTCAAAGAGTAGCAGAAAGCCAGATGTTTATTCTGCTTCTTAAACTGCAATCGGTCAGCATGGACTTGATCGACATGTGTCACTCTGAATAAAATGAAATAAAAATAATATTTGCACCACTAAGAAGGGCAATTGAACGTGTAGTTCAGTGGGAAGGAACATAAAATGGCCGCCGTAAAACATGAGGCTAAAGTAGCGATATTTTTTCCACGTGATAGGGGGCAGATGCGAATGAACGTCCTCGGTAGCTCGGTTGGAAGGGCACCTGACTAGTAATCATGTGGACGTGGGTTCGATCCCTACACAGAGATATCTTTTTCTGGAATAAAAAAATTCTTGTCTGCACAATGCCAACTCTCTTTCACATTATATATTACAGACACAATAATTTCCCTTCTTGAATTTCAACTTCGGCTTAATTGTTCAATGGTCGGAGATCCACACCTGACCGCTGTTGGAAATCACATGATATCGAAGAGCACCTGACTAGTAAGTGATATCCCGACCGCAGATGCGAATGTACGTCCTCGGTAGCTCAGTTGAAAGATCACCTCACTAGTAATCATGTGGACGCGGGTTCGATCCCTGCCGGAGGATATCTTTTTCTAGAATTTGAAAATTCTTGTCTGCACGCCGCCAACTCTCTTTACATTATATATCACAGACACAAATTTCCCTTCTTAGTTTTCAAATTCGGCTTAATTGTTCAATGGTCGGAAATCCACACCTGACCCCTGGTGAAAATAGCATATTGTCGACGACGCAAGGTGATGGGTAAATAGGATCTTGATGATCATTTGATAGCGAATGAGTTCCCTTTCGCCTTATAACTTTCCACAACACACTAACATTGAATTCTAGAAAGTGATATCTCGACCGCAGATGTGAATGTACGTCCTCTGTAGCTCAGTTGGAAGAGCACCTGACTAGTAATCATGTGGAAGCGGGTTCGATCTCCGCCCGAGGCAATCTTTTCTTCTAGAATTTAAAAATTCTTGTCTGCATGCCGCCAACTCTCTTTCACATTATATATTACAGATACAAAAATGTCCCTTCTGAAATTATCGATTATGTGAAGAAATATTTAAATAAAGATAGCAATAACACTCATTATTCTTACAAAATTATATTGCTTGTTTTTACAAATCATTTCAATCCTTCCTCCCGGCTTTAAACCCCTCCAGTCGTTCTTGAACATTCTTCCTCTGTAAATCACTCCACCTTTCTCCCGAATTCACTTCACAATTATCCTTCATCCCTTTATTACTTGTGCCTATCATCAACCCTCTCCTGGCCTCCGTTCATCGTGCCTCGATTTTTCATTCCTGCCAATGGCCCCTCCTTTTATTAAAAATTCCTTCGGAAATCATCTTTCTGCTCTTCGTTTACCTTGCCGTTGTTCTTGTTCGTTGCCTCAGTCTCATTGTATGTAAAGAATTTTCGTTTAGCTATCTACTGTGCGATAACTATTGTGGATAGGAAAAAAACAATCAACGTTATTTGTAGACAATTTTTCGCTCTACAACTTTTGATATTACTATTTTTCACGTAGGATCAATTGTTATTGAGTTATTCGCAGAAAAAACGTGTGTTCCAACTTTGACTCAAAAACTTGCATAAATATTGATTTTACAAAAAAAAAATATTCAAAAATAATGCAAGAACAATTGATAATAAAGAAAAAATCTCCAGTATTTTTTGCGTCCTACAAACCGTTTAGAAGATATATGACAAAACGCGTTTTCCAAGATGGCCGCTAACGCACACCCCCCCACCCCCTCCGTGCCGCGCCAACTCAGAGTCATACTCAGGACCGACCACTCCATCATGTAGAACAAAAATCGCTACTGTAACCTCATGCAGAAAAAAAATCCCTGCCGATTGTACTAGTGGCTAAATTGTCTCTGTTGCTGATAGTAAGGGTTTTTTTCTTCGTCTGACGGAAGTACATACTGCAACTAAAATATGAAACTGTGCAAAATAACTTTGATCACCACTATAAATAAAAACGAAAGCCGTGAATCTGAAGTCCCGCCTTCACATAAATGATTATTTTGTTGACTTACTAGGCCTCTGTTTTTTTTTCTGAACGCGAACTGATAAGAATAAAAGTAATTGACGGGTGAAAGCCATTCTTCTATGATCATGAATTTTTATAAATAAAGGCCACGTTTATACCGTGTCTTGGTATGCAGACTGATGATTATATTCCAACCAAATTCTATTAGTGTGGTATGAACTGTGCACTTGGTCAAGTAACTAGCTTGGTTTGGTACCGAAATTTGTTGTGTACCAGACTATAATACTAAGTTGACTAAGATGTTGTAAACAGTATGATAAATTTTACCAACCGTGACTGTAAATTTTGGTTCGAAAGATTGCTAAGCGTTCTGTTGTGGTTATCGCACTGGCTGAATGAACCGGATGGAAACAATAGCCATAAAAAATAGAGCGAGAGGGAGTTAGTGAAAAATATGTTTTGTGATTCCTAACCTCAGTTTCCGCATCATTACCTCGGAAATTTATATAAAATGAGTTGCTGCGGTTCAGAAAAGTCCAAAGATGAAGAAAGCAGTGCGCTTTTTCAAATATTTTTGGACAAGAAAATTATATCAATTTTGGATGCCCAAAAATTTAAACACCTAGACATTTACAAGAGCCTTGAAGAAGACATGTTGAGTAGAAGCTTTACAAAAACTGCTGAATAAATGAAATTTAAAATGACTGAGCCTGAGCTCACTGACATCCAGATATTGTCATTGACAGATGACACAATTCCGAATTAGATAGCAGAGCTCCAAACCTTTCTCTTGGTTACATGACTAAATAAATACCAAACCAGAACCAAGTTGGTTAATTAATCATTTGACAAAACACGATGTGAATAAACGATTACTAAAACATTTGGTTTTAATTTGGTCACATACACTTGGTAAGGTTACCAAATTCACATACGGTATAACGTGGCCATTATGTTATAGAACCAAGTTTAGTCATTTTTTTCAGATAGTAATGGATTGGAAATTTTTGATTATTTTACTCGTCTCTTGCTTCGATTATATTTATTGTGGGGCAAGTTGCTGCAGTGGAAATAATGTTGTGCATAAAAACGGAACGTGTGAAGATGGCGGCGAAATAAATCTAGCAGATTGTGGAATGACATTCAGAATTAATAACGATACAACGTCGCCTTTCTTCATCGACGGGGACGAAAACCTAATTGATGATCAAGGAGGACAATTCGCTTCACCTCACTAGTAAGTACATGCGAGATATTTTTTCTGTCGAGACCTATCAAGCCGTTTGCTTGTTGGAAATTGTGTTCAAACATGTTTATAATATACAGGGTGAGTCAGAAGTACTTCAACAAACTTACTTATATGTCCGAAAACGCTTCATTTCCAAGATACAGGGTGTTGAAGTTTTATTTTTATTTTCGTTTTTTTTAAATAACTTTCGAAATATTGACCTTAATTGAACAAAAAAATTGTTTTTAGCGGTTTTTGAGTTGTTGAATTCAAACCTGATGTTATTATTGCGCTTACTTGTAGGGGGCGCCACCTACACGTCTTTCTTTTTTTTGAAGATTCATAACTTTTTTGAGCGTACTTCTAGCACATTTGTCAGTAAAAAATCAATTCCCTCATCATATCTACGTAAAGAAGCTACCCCTGTTACAAGTCGCTGTAAGCAACCGTTTCCTAGATATTTTGACTTAAAAATTTCAAGTCGATTATTTGATAATCGAAGAGTGTTGAAGTTATTATCATTATTTGGCATTTTCCACAAGAATGCTTAGGCAATGAATTTGACGTTTAAGTGAGTGGTTTTGGTTTTTTGTAGGGGGCGCAACCTATTCTATTTATTTTTACTCGTATGAAATAGTTATTTTTGTATCAAGGGTGCAATATCTGTTTTGTTTTAGGTAATTGAATTTGCAAGAAATGTCAACATTTTATTTCAAGAAATTTTGAATTTGTAGAATAAAATAAAATAAAGGAAACTAAATTGTATTCAAATGAATTGTGCAAAGTGTCCACCTCCAGCGAAGATACAGGCATTCAGTCTTCTAGTCATTGAGTCTCGTACCCGCTCAAGAATTATTGGTGTGTTTCTTATTGTTTCACAGGCGTCTACTATTCGGTTTCTTAGATCTTCCCTGTTCACTACTGGAGTTTTATAAACTAGTGACTCCAAATGTCCGCAAAAATAAAAATCTAGCGGGTGTAGATCTGGGGACCTTGGTGCTCACGCCTGGTTAGGTTCTTCTAAACCCCTACCGATCCATCGATTTGGATAGACAGTGTTAAGGAAATCCCTGGCTACAACGCTTAAATGGGCCGGAGCCCCATCATGTATAAACCACATGCGGATACGAATTTCTAATGGTACATTCTGAAGTAGTCCCGAGAATTCAATTTCTAAAAAGTCTCTGTAAGTTGCGCCATTCAGTCGGAACGGAAGAAAGAAAGCACCTATCAAGTGATTATTAATTATTGCCGCCCATACATTTATAGAACATTGATACTGTTAAGGTCTTTCATTAACTGCGTACGGATTTTCCAGAGCCCAAACATGGTTGTTATGAAAGTTTGTGATAGCATTTCGGGAGAAGTTCGCCTCGTCCGTAAAGAGTACATATCCTAAAAATTGAGGATTTCCACCCAATTTTCCCAAAAACCACTGACACATAGTTATGCGTTGGGAGAAGTCTCGTGGTAGAAGAGCTTGTACCCTTCGAATATGGTATGGATGAAATTGATGATCGTGGATAATTCTCCAAACTGTGGACTGAGTAGAATTGAAAGCTTCAACAATAATTATTGTACTTGTTTCTGGATTCTCCTCGAGAGCATTCAAAACAGCTTTTTCCAATTCTGGGGTTCGGACTGCTCGTGGTCTTCCAATAATATCAGCTGCCCTCTTAAAGCTACCTGTTTCCGCCAAACGACGGTGGAGACTGGTAAATGTTGGAGCTGAAGGCAGTACTCGATTCTCGTTCCTGGTAAATACGTCTTGTTTCGCGCGCATTGCCGTCCGCAAGGCCATAAACGAAATGAATATCGGCTAAATGAGCATTATTGTTTAAATAATCCATTTTTTCAAAAGCAGTGTTTCAAAACTTACAGAAACTTCAACAAAACGTCTAACTGTCACATAATATGTAATTACCAAAACTACTTACTTAAACGTCAAATTCATTTCCTAATCATTCTTGTGAAAAATGAAAAATAATGGTAAACACTTCAACACGCATCGATTATCAAATAATCGACTTGAAATTTTCAAGTCCAAATATCTAGAAAACGGTTGCTTATAGCGACTTCTAACAAGTGTAGCTTCTTCACGTAGATTTGATAGAGGAATTGATTTTTTTACAGAAAAATTTGCTAGAAGTACGCTCAAAAAAGTAATGAAACTTCAAATAAAAAAAAGACGTGGAGGTGGCACCCCCTACGAGTAAGAGTAATAATTACATCAGGTTCGAATTCGACACCTCAAAAAACTTCTCAATACCCATTTTCGTTTAATTGAGTTCAGTATACCGAAAGTTATTTAAAAAAAACAAAATAAAAATAAAACTTCAACACCCTGTATCTTGGAAACGAAGCGTTTCCGGATATATATTTAATTGGACAATTCATATTAGAATATTATGAGAAATCATCTCCTGAAGTTTATCAAAGTACTTCTGACTCACCCTGTATTTATGTTAAAGGTCAGTTGATCAATTATTGATTTTGATTTCAAAATACTTCATTAAATCTGGGGTGCGTGACTATTGAAATGCTGAACCAATTTCTGTCACTTAATCAATATTTCTCAAAAAACTCAATAATTCACTCTAACAGTAAAATGTCAATGAATATTATTTGCAGTCTTGAAATATTCATTTTCAGTTTTTGTCAAGGGACAAGGGACAATGCTAGTTTAATATTGGTGTGTTTCGCTGAAGACGATACCAGTTACCAGATATGGATCAATACAGCGTTTCAGTTGGTTTCCGTATTTTTCATCATCCTGACTATTTTGGTATATTTGACTGTTCCGCAGATTCTGGATATACAGGTAAATATATATATTATGACATGATGATGATGTAAAATGAAATCAATTGGCCAAATGTGATAAAAAATATTATTAAGATTACTAGTTAAATCATAAATTATTATAATGGATATTGAGATTCTATCTCTGCTATTTCACAAGATATCCCAAGTAGCATTTCTAGTGGAGGGAACATAGCGGCCACGATTCTGGCAAACTTTGAGGTGTTTGACCACAACCACTGCCACGTAATATTCACGGTTCTATCACGCGGCGGCTACCAAAATAGCGAACACTTTTTTGGTGGCCGCTACGTTCCAATTTACGTTCTTAGATCTCAGATAGCCACATTCAAACCACGTTGTGGTTATCCGGCAAAAACGTGGATATGTAGTGGAAAACACTAGACACGTTAAACAACTGACTGCACTTATGTAATTGATAAGAAGATCAACCTCTGTCTTGCAACATATTTTTATAATTAATGCCTAATTCATTCCTAACACTTGATCGACTATAAGTCATACAAACGCGTAAGGGAGTATATTGACTTTGGATACTTCTGTTCGGAATAAAATCAAAACGATTGAAAGTTAACTGTAAAATATGGGAGTTGTAACCCGATTGTGAGCACGCGCCATCTAAATACTCTTTATTCGAGAAAAACATTATAATTTTGGAAATAACTCGTCCCTGAAATGATGTATTTGAATCCATAAAACATTTCCTTTATATCAATCTTGCTCACTTGAAACCAATTTTTACGTAATAAATCACTACGTTTGTTGCAGTACTGACGATGAATCTTTATTGATTGTTTCTTTAATTTCTCTAATAATGGCTACCCAGCATATTCCTGTAAATATTACGGCTTTTGGAGAATATAACTTTAAAGTGAAAGAAACTGAAAATATGCCACTCTAAAGTTCCTCCCATCATGAGGTGGCTAGTGGAACTAACTCATTAACTATTCCTCCACTAGAAAGTGGCGCCCACGTCGCAGGCCCATGACCCACAACTTCTGAGTTATAACCTCGAAATTGCGGGTACATGTCCATTTACTGTTAAAAAAGGACATTTAGCAAAAGTATGGTGGATTTATGCAGCTTCAATTAACAATTATTAAGTATCAAGAAACAATTAGCAATTAACAAGTAATGAAAATTATGACATTCATGCAAACTGAATTAACAATTGAGGTATGAATATTGAGCAGGCGCACAAGTCAGAAATCCGATCTATTTAAATGAACCTTATAAAAAAAATGTCTATTGAATACGCATAATCCATTTCATTTTGAATAAATATCATTCACGTTTCACGTAACAGGTGAAACAAACTTTTTGTAAGCTACAATGAAATAATTCGAGAAAAGTTAGGTTAGTTTTCGTCATTCGCGCATACCAATCCACGGTCACTTCAAAATCAAGAAAAATTCCCCATTGAAAACGCATAACCCATTTCATTTTGAATAAATATCATTCCCATTTCACGTAACAGGTCAAACAAACTTTTTGTAAGCCAAAATAAAATAATGAGAAAAATCAGGTTAGCATTCGTCTTCGCGCGGACCAACCCACGGTCACGTGATGGTGAATTTTAAAGGTAATTGTTAATATGTAGTGACTTTTATCAAATGTGAACTGTGGCAATCACTTATGGAGATCACAAAAACGTAGCAACCATCAACACATATAAAAATCGAGTGCCTGCCACATTGAAGGTTTGATGGAAGTTACTAAAACGCCACCAAAATTGTCATAGGTATTCTAATTGAAAGTTATTGTGACTTCTAAGTGATATTCAAGTGGTAAATTATTTTCCACTTTCAAGTTTGAAAATATTCAAGGGGATTCTGCTTGGTGGCCAAAACACCCCAATTGACACTCACAAGTTATAGAACTGTGGAGTGGCTACCATAGATGGGAATTATGTGACTTCAAACATGCAAATATAAAATTAAGTTATTCTTACTGTACAATGTTAGATTTAGTGGCGATTACGTAATAACCACCGAGTCGAAGTTGCATTGTCAGTTTCCGTCACTATGATGCTACTTGGAATGCGTTATGGGACAAAGGCTACAGTCTCGCAGCAATCGAAACGTTACACAAAAATCATGGAACGAGATAGCAGCCGAAATGGAAATGGACGATATGGAGATATAATCACAGGTTTCAAAGAACCGTTGTTCATGTCAGAAAGAGGTGATGATCCCATAATACTCTCAAGAAAGGGGCAAGGAATACATTCAGTGAATTGAATTTCTTGCGTCTTTCTTTGCATTCATTCAGTAGAACATATTTTTTACCTGAGGATGCACTGGACATCTAGTCTCCATGACATCTGTTTTGAAACAAGCAGATATGTACTCATCAGTGGAAAAGACGACACCGGTTTTCAGCGCCTACAATCCTACAGTGGACCATATCAGTGAGGTTGAAATTACTCTCTTGGCAAGAGATCCATATTAAATTTTTTTAACATGGGAGTCTCATGGAGGTTCAACTTTGAGATGATACCACGCTGTCCGAAAGTGAATGTTAGTACAGAGACATCAAATATTGGGTGCCTTCATCATTAGGGCGTGTTTTCATGTCAATTCCACATAAAAATCTACTTCTACATATATAAACTTGAAAGCAGTGTTGTTCGAAATATTTCAGTATGACGTAGATGATGTCTGCTGTCCGTCAATCATTCTTTCTTTCTTTATGCTTTAATGGGCTATGCCATTAGGCAATTCAACCAGCATCTTCCTATTACACAATGTTACGTAACTACGGAACTTCGTCAGCCGGAAGCAAAAATCTCGCTCTTGGCAATACTGCATCCGAAATTACTCAGTTTCACAACTATTTGAATATTTAATGCACAAATGATCTGGCAGATATTCACTTGAACATTAACCTGACTTCCAACCACGAGGATGCCGCTTGTCCTCAACCACGGTCAGAAGGCGAATCCTGCGTCAATCATTATTCATTACATTTCCGATTGAGGTATATCTGTTTAGTCAATACCAATCAATAATGACTTCAAGAATTATCAAGCCATCAGTTATGAATCAATACTTTCAGGATGGTATGAAACACATTCAATGGGGTGAAAACAGTCATCTGGAGAATGAGAAAACGCTTCGGGTATTTTTGTATTTACAAGATCAATAAAAAAATTATGTTTTGGGTAGAATTATAGTTATTTATGCAACAAGTGTAAAAAGTAAGTGTTTATTGCACACGTCGAGTGCAATTAACAGTTTTTGCACAAGTTGCATACAATATTTTTTCTACGTTCTTGCAAAAACCAATGAATGTTTAATTCAGATTGCACTAAGCGTAGGAAAATAAAAAGGGTGAAAATTGCGTCGATTTGACGTTTATGTTTGCCATGATCACAAATGACAGATGTAGAATGACAGATGAGTGCAATAAACATTTTATTACACAGTACAATGAAGAACCACTTTTTTCACTGAATATAGTTCAATAAAGTTTTGTTTTCTGCATGAACGTAGAAAAAATATATTATGAAACAATATTATCATAATCAGTCAAAAAATTGACTGAGAGATTCATTTGATTGAAACATTCACACGTTATACAGTATCGGAAACAATTTATCTGCGGTATATACAGAAATCTACACGAGCAACAAGGAACGCAATGATATGATGATACCACATAAACAATAGAGACGCACTGCTGTGCGCCCCTCCTGTTACCCCACCCGACGGATTAACTGACCACGTGGCAATGCGACACAACCCACAGCGACTTGACTCATTCTTGACGAGCCGTGGTTGCAAAAACAAAAGACCGTGACAGTTATTACCTTTTGAAACATGCTGCCTATTTACACAACCGCAGAGAAAGAACAGATCGTTAAATGGTACTTCGGGGGTAATTATGTACAAGATACTAGAAATCTATTCGTAGTGGCTTTTGTAGATAGACTTGTACCTACGGAAGCGACTGTCCTTTCAATTATTGATAAATTTCAGAATTTTGGGTGTGTGGCAGCACATTGCAAAAAATTTTGTCCCACAAATCCACCACCGCATCCTAGACAAATACCCGAGGAACGGGAAATAAGAGAAACACAAGTGTGTGCATTGGCAGAAACGACACCTTGTTCGAGTAGACAGATCGCCGACGACGTGAATTTGAATGAAAGAACTTCAAGGAATATTTTGAAGAGAAACGGTTATCATTCTTTCAAAGAACTTTTGCCTGGAGACCATTTCAGACGTATGGAGTTTTGTGAAACGATGGTCGAAAAATGCAATAGGGCATTTCGTGAAAAGGGTATTATTTACCGATGAATCGTCCTTCTCAATTCATCGAAAACACAACCCATCCGTAGTACGTTATTGGTCTCGGGAAAATAAACATTTGAGTATTGCTGTGAGGACACAGTACCCAAGAAAATTAAATGTGTGGACGGGACTTTTAGGCGATCACGTCATAGGCCCATTTTTATTGAAGGAAATTCAAATGCAGCAAAATATCCGCAACTTTTGCAGAAACAAATTATTCCTGCAGTTCGCGCTCTTCAGATTTACTTTTACGACGTGTGGTTTCAACAAGATGGTTGTCCTGTCCTCAATGCAGGCACGGTGGTTACATTTTTCAATCAATTATTTCCTGATCGGTTGATTTGTACACGAGGTACAATCAACTGGCCACCTCGATCACCAGATGTAGCACCTCTCGATTTTTATTTCTGGGGCATGCTAAAATCGGAAGTATATTGGCATGAGTTCGAACGTGCCACCAATTTATATGAGCTGAGGGCAAAAATTATTCAGTTGTGTGCTCAGGTAACACCAGTTACCCTTGCGGCTACCAAAACAGAATTATACAATAGATTCGGCTATTGGTTGGCCCAAAATGGTGGTTTGTTCGAACATTTGATAAAATAATTCCGTACACAACATATTTAATTTGGTTTGTCTTTTCTTGTAAATATTTTTATTCTCTCCATTCAAGAAATAATTGTTTTTCTGTTAGAAATGAGTTTTTTGTTTTCATTGTCTTACAGAAATATCGTTTGCTTTTGTTTATGTTCAAGAATTTTCTTTTGTTTTCGCGGCCACCACGGCAACAAAGAATTTTGATCTACCTGTCGTCCGACAGATTAAATTGAATCAATAATTCAGTTTAATTTGTTCAAATTATCTGATGTGAAATTATCGTCAAAAATTCTTCTTCATTGTAGCGCACACATTCTCCCGACTGCTGCTGGTATGATACTGACGTCCTGAGCTAACCGCCCTGACTCTCCTATCTCTGTGTCGTGCAAACTATTCCTTACGCTCTCATGAAACCACCATACCCAAGATAAATACTTTCCGATACTGTATATATTTTTATGGTGATCACTGCATTCGTAATGCATTCGATATGACATTGACAATCAGTATGTGTATTCCATTGTTTATCATTATTGTCCATATTTATTTTGGAATATAAATTGATTGTTAATAATGAATATAGAATACACGAGAAAATCCTTTGAATTGGTGATGATATCGGAATAGATAAATATGTAGGTGCTAGTAATTTCAACAATGAAAATATTTTGAGAAATTTTACATACATGATAGATCCACAATTACAAAAGATGTTTAGTCATGATAAAAGTCTTATGATAGAGCGGATAATTTCAAACCAATAAAAGTACTGGAGATGCAATGTTTTGGTTTCTGAAAAATCTATATTAGGTTGTGAAGGAAGTAAGCGCTGCAGCTTTTGACTGTCACGCATCTCTACAGCTTCAGAGGACGAAACTTCAATTGGTTCGAGTAAAAGAACCCAAATTGTGAAAACTGTCTCTCAGATTTTGGGCAAAGTAGGAGGTGTTCACTATTTTGGCAGACAACACGACTATCTTATTGCAAGAACTCAAATGGCTTGGTAATAGTTTGTATGGGAAAGTTTAATGGAACAATTTTCCAATCCCCTCAATTCTCAAGTCAATTCATCGTCTAGAGACATCAGCCCACTCTCCCACTTTTTCTCCTTCTTTCGTGGAAGTTTCCATGATCCTGAAAAAGCCGTTTGAGAAGAAATCACTTTGAAAAAATCGCCAAGAAAAATCGAGCAGTCATTTGATTTTTGACTTTTTGACAGAACGAGAGTGAAAATTGTAGTAAATTCCAAGGATTTTATTTTCGCGCCAACTATTCTGTGCGGGATTTTGTTCGTAGAACTATAATATTTGCAAAAGGCTCCGAAAAACCTGCTATCTTTGTGCGCGTACACTTACGTCCGAGACCCGAGCCGAGTTGCGAAGTAGCCTAGAACACGAAGCATTCGCCAAGTTGTAGCTCCAGCATCGACTAAATAGCTTTATCCGTACATCCAATATATTTGATATAATCCAAATTCACATTTGTTTATGAACGAAAATCCCAGATGGTTCAAACAACATATGTCAAACATGTTTTACTTTTCGCAATACAGTTTAACTTGATGATTTTAAGCAATGGGACACTTTTGATATGTGCCATTTTCGAGCAGTTGATTTTACGCAATAAAACGTTGTTCTGTATAAATGCCTCGATACGGCAACTACAAAAGTTCACCATTTGAGTTACTGTTAAGGGCACCGGTGACTGGTCAAAGTGAACGAATTGCCCAATGGATCATCCGCCCAACTACAAGAAATGCAAGACGCATATCGGGAAATTAGCTCAAAGAGATGCCCAAGCGAAAGGAAACTCAAGACCAGGGCCAGACCCAGAATTGCTCACCCACCCACCAGGAGGCCGAGGGGGAAGCACAAGCACCCCAGCATGGCATGGACCAACACGAACACCAATAGCACCAAGAGGAACAAAGACCCAACCCAGAAGGAACGAGGGTGAAAACACCCCTCCCGCTGTGGATTTCGACGCTAACTCAAATAGACAAATTCGAACTGACATACAGACCGCAATAGCGGCCCAAACACAAACATTCCAACATACTGACGGCAACATACGCCGCCATTTCCCTCGCATGGCCCTGGGGGACTGCTACCGGGTGCAGAAACGACGAGCTGAATGCACAAACAGATAGCACACAAACACAATATAAAATTCAAAAACCCAAAAACATCTCAAATCATGATTACTCAGAGCACACAAAACAAGCACTCAAATAATCGCACTTCAAAACCACCCTCAAACACCACACACCACCTCCAAACATCACACCATCAAATCAATTGCAAGCAAGCAACCTCAAACAAAAACTCAAACAAAACACTTACATTACTCAAATAATTCACAAACAACATTCACACCCTTCAGCAGATTTTTTACATATTATTTTCCTGGAAAAATACACGGAACCGAATTACTCAAAAGACATGACTCTGAAAGGTAATACTACAAACTTCGGCATGAGCAAAAGCAGGAGGCCGAGCAAAACCACGATAAAAATAACATGCACTTACCGAAAGACAAGAGAACAGCGTCAAAATCAGCTGGGAGGGGCACATCCCTCGCTGGTTCGAAGGGAGCAGCCCGTCTTCGGGCCGAGGCGTTGACTGGGGTGTCGGAAACGATGCTCCGGGAGACGGTTCGGTCCCCACCGGACTGCGGGTGGCGTGAACTACCCGCTTTCTGTAAATTTTGTATACAGGGTATCCGGAGATGATACCGACAAAACTTCTGGGGTTATAGGGACTTCCAATATGATTGCAAAATGCCATATACAAATGTCCAAAACGCTTCGTTACTGACATACAGAGTGATTTGTGAATTTAGACAAAAAATTCAATCCGCCATATTGAATACAGGGATTAGCCGATTCGATTTAAATTTAGTGGAAGAATTTAACTGGAAGGCCTCAACAAGTAACCCTTTGAACAAAACCAATATCAGGACCGGAATATTCTTTTTTTTCATGTTAAGTTCTTGTAAGAATAACTCACCCTGTATGATAATTATCAAAAATCTGAAATCAGATTCGCAATTTACGGAAAAAATCATACAGGAACTTGTTAAAAAACACCATTTCTGTCATTCCGTAATAAATTATTATTTTAATTTTTTTCACTCAAGAAATCAATTGTCGGATAAAGTACCATAAAAAATGGGTTGATATAATAAATATTTACGAAACCTCACGTACTTGACGGACGGTTAACGGGTGACGTGTACCCAAATTTTTTGGCCAATACTTCACCGGATCTATTGCAAGGTCTAAATACCCGTGGTATGTGGTTTCAGCATGATGTTGCTGGACCTCACTTTTCAATTCCAGTTAGAAACCATCTGAATGCCACTTACCTCAAACGATGGATCGGCCAGGCCCAGTAAATTGGCCACCGCGATCCCCTAATTTAACACCCCTAGACTACTATTTATGGGGTCTTTCAAAATCAGAAGTGTATAATGAAGAAATCAGAAATAGAGAACATTTATTAGAGAAAATTACTGCTGCATATAATAGTATAGTAATAATTCGAAAGTCAGTGAATCATCTAGTGGAAAGCTCTCAAAAATGTATTGCTGGAGGGCTTTACTTTGAAAATGTATTGTAATATTAGTGAAAGGTTTTTCCAAATTCTTTTTTTGTCATTTTTATTACAAAAAATTATTGTGCGTTTTGTTGTATTTTCATAAATTCAAATTTATTAGTAAGCAAATATAATTTACAAAAAATTCAGTCCAGTCCTTTTTTAGCAAGTTTTTATACGCTTCCATTAGTAGATTTTGAATCTGCGATCAGCTTATTGATAATTGTTATACTAGGTCAGTTATTCTTACAAGAAGTTAACATAAAAAAGACTCTTTCCGGTCCTGATCCGAATTTATTGTTCAGTTTTTTTGGGTTAAGAGAGTATTTTATATTTTACTACGAACTAATTGAAGAGAATAACAATATTCATGTCTTGGTTTCGTGAATATTTATTATATTAATCCATTTTTGATGGTACTTCATCCGACAATTAATTTCTTGAGTGAAAAAATTGAAAATAATAATTTATTACGGAATAACTGAAATGGTGCCAGAAACTTTTTTAACGAGTTTCTGTAGGCTTTTTTCCGTAGATTTCGAATCTAAGCTCAGATTTTTGATAGTTATTATATATTATTACAAGAATTTAACATGGAAAAACAAGAATATTCCGGTTCTGATATTGGTTTCGTTCATAGGGCTACTTGTTGAGGCCTCTCAGTTTAATTCATGTACCAATTTTAAACCAAATCGACTAATCCCTGTATTTAATATAGCGGATTGAATTTTTGTATATGACATTCTGCAATCATATTGGTAGTCCCTATAACCCCATAAGTTTTGTCGGTTTCATCTCCGGACACCCTATTGTATACAGAGTGACCCATTTGAAAGCGGGCCACCTCTCTAAAACTATTATTTATTATCCGAATCAGAAGTTTTTTCTTCAGTAGATAGAGCATCGATAGTTCCAGTTGAATGCCATAAATTCGAAATAAAAATTAAAATTTCACGGCTTATTTCGAATTTTTTTCAAGGTCAAAAATCCAAAAAACATACTAGCAATTTTTTTGTAATAAAATTTAACGACGCCACTGGATTTGTGATGCTTTCAAATGAAGGTGACCAAAATTTCACGATGAAATTATTTTTTTCAACAGAAATATGGCATAAGTGAAATTTATATCACTTTATCAAAATATTTCGAATACTCGTCATATAAATCACAATCTTGTTAAAAATATCGTTCAAAATGCTTTTTCAGGTCGTTAGCAGTCGAGTTCGTAAAATGGCGTCAAATTATGTTCCTTACAAACGTAACTCCATAGTATAGGAGATAGTTATGTCCATCAGAACACTGCAGTTTTTTGCCAAAGAAATTAAATGTACATCTTAACATCAAATATTAATCAATATTCAATAATCAATAATAACCAATATTGATAACATAAATGAACTACAACAGAAGAATGGATTGAAATGAGAGTGCCTACACATTAATTTTTGTACTTTTTAACCAAATCCAGATTTAATTCGATACATTTATTCTACCCTTTTCTAATGCTAACTAACCATAAGATTCGATCAACATTCTATCATTGGTTTGGGGTAATATCTGTGCAAGCCTGTCTTATTCTTTCACGCAGTTCCACTTTTGTGGTTGACAGTTATTCCAAATATCAATCTTGGTTTCATTCAAACATGATTGGGATACCACATTTCAAAAATATTATTTTTATCAGAAAGCTTTGTAACTATAGTTGCTATAGAGATGACAAGTCATCAGAACAATAGACGAAAAGACACAAATTTGTCAGTGTTAATAGTGAAGTTTATAACTCCTCAAGTACCTACACTAATGAAGAAGTATGGCTGATAATTTGACTTTGCAGGAGAAAATTGAAATAGTAAGACTTCGTGGTAACAACGACAGATCCGAAAGGGAAGTATGTAGAATTTTCAATAACATGCATCCGGAGCGTCGAAATATTAGCAGAGCTACAGTTGGCCGAATAAACCAAATTTTCAATCAGTTTGGAGCTGTTTGTAAACATATCCTGAAGTATTGTAATATTGTACAATGACAAAGACGAAATAATTCTGAACGAATTCGAAATTATTTTAATAATAATCCGAAAACAAGTGTGAGAATTGCAAGTTTGGACATTAACTTACCGCGTGAAACAATAAGGAGAAATCTTAGGAAATATAATAAGATGAAGCCCTTTAAACCAAAGTTTCTTCACACCCTAGAAGAAGGCGATAATGAAAAGAGGATGGAGTATAGTTTATGGGCTCAAAGAGAATATCTTAATAACAGGAATTTTCTGAAAAAAATTTTGTTCAGTGACGAGGCAACATTCACAACCAATGGAACAGTTAATTCTCAAAATACAAGGTACTGGACGGAAGAAAACCCACATTGGATAATAAATTGCAGAATACAGTACTCACAAAAAATAAATGTTTGGTGTGGAATATTACATACCAAAATAATTGGCCCCTTTTTTTCGACAGCAATTTGAATGGTCATTTTTTTTTTGAATTTTTTGAAAAACTAATTTTCCAACGCTATGGATGAACTTCCTCTGACAGAAAAGGCTCATCTTCTATTTCAATTAGATGGCTGTTCCATCCACAATAGCAGGATTGTGAGAGATTGGTTGGAAGAAAATTTTCCTAATCGATAATAGGGCGAAATAGTGCATTGATCGAGTTTCCCCCCAGATCCCCGGACTTGACTCCATTGGATTTTTTCATGGGGCTTCGTTAAAGAAAAAGTTTACAAAACTCGCCCAACGAGCAAAGAGGAACTGCGTGAAAGAATACGACAGGCTTGCAGAGATATCACCCCAAACCAATTATCGAATGTTATAGTTACCATTAGAAAACGATACGATAAATGTATCGAATTAAATAGAGAATTGGTTGAACAGTCCGAAATTTAATGTGTAAGCACTGTCATGTCAATACATTCTTTTATAGTAGTTCATTTATGTTAGTAAAATTGGTAATTATATTATTGGATGTAAAGTGCATTTCTATTCTTTGACAACAAACTGCAGTGTTCTAAGAGACATAACATATGTTCTGAAGGAGTATTTTGAACCATATTATTTACAAAATTGTGATTTATATGACAACTATTTAAATTCTTTCGATATTGATATGAATATTTTACTTATGCTATATTTCTGTTAAAAAAAACAATTTTATCGTGAAATTTTGGTCACACCCATTTCAAAGCATCAGAAATCCAGTGGCGTCGTCAAATTTTGCTAAAAAAAATCGCTTGTATGTTTTTTGGATTCTTGACCTTGAAAAACATTCGAAGTAGGCCGTGAAATTTTTATTTTTATTTCGAATTCATGGCATTCAACTAGAACTATCGATGCTCTATCTACTGGAAAAAAGAACTTCTGAATCGGATAATAAATAACAGTTTTAAAGAGGTGTTCCGCTTTCAATTGGGTCACTCTGTATGTCATGTAAACATTAGTTTTAAGGATTAAGGCATGACATGTATTTCAAAAACTGTAAATAAATACTATTGGATAGAATTGGTGGCTGGTCAGGTTCAAGAGAGTCTTATCGATATCTGAGTCAAGCAACGTCGGGCGCGTTTAGTACTTGAATGTGTGACCACCTGACAAGGAAGGAGCGCGTAGTAGCATATTCGCAACTGCAAGCGGCTCATCAATGAGCACGAGATAAGACGATAGGTATGCCGTCCTTCGGAGGGGACATTAAGATGGCGGTCCCGAGTTCATAGATGTTGAGCTCGTTGAAGACCCTACCTCTGAAACAACAGAGGATTCGGCAAAATTTCCGGTTGGGGGAGTGTGCTCACCGGCGTCCGTGCTTACCTTGGTCGCAGAAATGGGCCGACGTTAAATGAAGCAAAAAAGTTACTGTCAACATGGCGTTACCAAAAATTGTAGGAATATTTTCAAAAAAAAATCATATTCATCCCAATAAACTTCAAAATGATTCAAACTGATATGAAACGCGAATCAGTTTAGTCAATAGTGCTGACAATTCCTTTGTATAGAATGTCTCCCAAATTTTGGCAAGACAACGTCCTTTCTCCTCAAGACGGTAAAATATTATTTTTTAGATTCGAAAAAGAGCATAACTAAATGTTCAGGATTACCAAAGATACACTGAATTATTTCTTAGACATGTATCACTCCGAATTTTCCATTAACCATTTGAGATTTTTTTTCAGGGTATATGTTTACTCCATTCCATGGCTGCCTTAGCTTTGTCATACACCGTGTTGATGGTGATTAATTTATCGGGTTATTTTAACCCCGTACATTGTCATTTAGTGGCCTATCTGATGTATTTTTTCTTCATGTATAGTTTCTTCTGGTTGAATATTTTGTGCTTCCATATATGGCGACAAGTAATGTGAGTATATTTTTATATTTTATATTACGCATTCAAAGATTGCCACAAATCGAACTCCGCAATAATAGGAAATCGGGTAACTTGAAACATGCTTGAAACCAATGAGAACCGGAATTTTTCTATACCATTGAAGATTATATTTCTGATTGTGGTTTATTATAAACATTCATGTTTCTTGGGGTTGATAAGGGTTCTTATTATTATTTATTATTATTTAATTCACTTCTCATATGTGAAAGAAGTATTTACGGTCGGAGTCTTTGGCAAGTAAAGCATATTCCATGTGAGTTGAGCCCCGCAAAATGAGTATTCCATACCATTATAAAGTATTCAGCTAAAGAGCCTCTTGCAGAACCGCTAACAGATGTTGATAGTCCAAAAAAAAATAAACAGATTGTTCCTTTGAAATATTTGCGATAAGTCCTCAATAAGCCAGAAAAAAATATTAAAAAATGTATTACCTACCAAACATACGACAGGATTGAAATAGTAATTTACGTAACAAGTCCGGAAAATAGGTTTTTTTTGGACGAATAGACAAAATTCTAGGACGAGCCGTAGGCGAGTCCTGGAAGTCTGTGAGTCCAAAAATACTATTTTTGGGCGTGTTGCGTACAATATTTTTTCGGCAACCGTGTAGAATAACAAATCAATGAGACGACATATTTCTTTATTATACATTTTGATTCTTATTTGAATTAAACAGAACAGAACAGAAAATACTACATATTAACAGAAACATTCTAATTCTTATTTATATTGATTGGAAATTTCCCAAGGCACATTTTACCAAAGTCACTATCGCTGCTGCTTTCTATATTTTATTGCGAATTGCGATAAAAAAACATGCAAACTTTTGACAACTAATTTCATATGAACTGTCAGCCGTTATTTCGTTGCTATGGTAATGATCAACTGCATTTATCAAAACCATACCTACCAAGATTTTCATATTTACAATGACAACAACGACGTGATTCTTCCCGGCCTACTCCGGGGAGTACGTACTTCCCGGACTAGGCCGGAAAATGCTACTTTCTCAAAGAAAAAGCGTCCGGGAAGTGGGTACATCCCGGACGGTTGCCGAAAAAGTATATTTTCGTGCAGTCGCACTCGCAATGAGTATTTCGAGTTCTCACCACAGTCCGCGAAATTCAATTTCGCGGCCGTTACTCATAACAACGGCCGCCAAACCAAACGTCTCTTCCAAATTTGACATTTCTAAAATACAATGACAAGGATTATTTTACATTCTGTTTGTCACACCAATCTTTGAACTCGCTGTAACATTTTACGTACTGCCGTTTAGAATTTTCAGGTATTAAAACAAGAAGCGCCAAGTTTACAATACTTTTTAGCTCTGGAGGAGTGCAAGATACTAAAATATCACTATCAGTATCAGACATATTTGCGTTTTGTGAAGAACTGCCAAAATGGTTTGTATTTATTCAACCATATAATTTCCATAGCAACGCTGTGACTTTGTTAACTAAATTGAACTGCTGTCGATTTTAAAGCAATAATATATTCGTTTGCAATTATCTAGTTCAATAATTTTGACGATTGCAAGAAAAATAGTACGACGGCGTATTGGCGCCATTCTGCCAGTATATTTTTTTTTTAAATTCCCAAAATTTTGACTTTTTTTCTCAACATTTTGAGATTTTTTCTCAAAATGTTGACTTTTATTCACAAAAATTTTGAGAAAAAATCTCAAAATTTTGAGAAAAAGTCAAATTTTGAGAAAAAATCTCAAACTTTGAAAAAAAAGTCAAAATTTTGAAAAAAATTCAAAATTTTGAGAAAAAAGTCAAAATTTTGAAAATAAAAAAGTTAAAAATTTTGAGAAAAAAAGTCAAAATGTTGAGAAAAAATCTCAAAATTTTGAGAATAAAAGTCGAAATTTCGAGAAAAAATCTCAAAATTTTGAGAATAAAAGTCAACATTTTGAGAAAAAACCTCAAAATGTTTAGAAAAAAAGTCAAAATTTTGAGATTTCAATAAAAAAAATACCGGTAGGATGGCGCCAATACGCTGTCGTAAAATAATGTGTATGCCATGACCGCGAAACTTTTCAGCTACCTCAAGATTATGCTGCCTCGGCCGCCAGCGGCCTCGGCGATAACTTTCCTTTCGGTACGCTAAAAAGGTATTTCGCGTCCTTGGCAAACAAATAACTATTTTGACGAGCGATTCGGCAACCCACTATTTTTTAGGAATGACTCTCAGAATTCTGAAATTTTCACTATTGTTAGATATACCAAAAATGAGTCTAAATCTCTTCTGAATTCAACCTTAGTGACATACACTGCTCGCCATAATAATGATTTAAAAAAAAAATATTAGTGGGCAAGATAGGCTCAAATTTCTTACGGAATCGTGATGAAGACCTCAACTTTAGTAACAATCCATATTTTCGCTGAGAAATTTTCAGTTCTGAAAAGTCCGAATTTGTCTTTTTTCTCATGGAAACACCCCCGTACCTTTAGTGATTATTGGATTGAAATTCTGAAATTTTCAAGATCAATAGATATATCAAAGACGAGTCTGAATCTATTCTGGGGTTGAACTTACTTACACAGCGCGCCATGGCGATAAATAAACCAATTTTTGCGAAAAATAATATTAGGGGGCAAGATAGGCTCAACATTTTTTCGGATTCGTGATCAGGACATCAACTCAAGTAACAATCCACATTTTCGCTGGAAAGTTTTCTGTTCTGAAAAATTCGAATTTGTCTCACATAAAACTTTAAATAAATGACTTATAAATGTTTTGCTTCTTGGTATATATATATATATATATATATATATATATATATATATATATATATAAATATATATATATATATATATATATATATATATATACTTGAGAAAAACACGTGATAAAAGTTTATAAACGTTTTTTATTTTGTTTATTATAATTGTTTGAAGTTGAAAATTATTGAAAAAAATATTAATTTTTTTTTTAAACAAATATTATGTTATTGCCAATTTCGCATCTAACAATGGCATTGAGTAATGCTGTGTAAAATATTTTCACGTCATTTGTTAATAAATAATTTATATACAAATAAACAAGTTTACTTTATAAAAAAAAAGGTTTTCATCATTTTTTTGTCATGACAAAATTATAATCGAAAAAAAAAAACTCAAAAATTTTTTTATTGTTTGAAATATTTTTCTTATCATTCCATTTTTCAAATGATTACTTGAGAAATTATTTTTCACTTTGAAAATCATAATTGGCATGTCTCAATAGGGTGAAAAAAAAATCAATTATTTCATTGTTCATTGATTTAACAATTTATTATAAACAAATTGTGACTATCATTATATTTTTTTTCAAAAAATAATTGAAATTACAGATACAGCCACATGTAACACCCTTTGGTATCGTGTAATATTGAAAGATTTTATTTATATTTTTTTCAGTATTTTGTTACATATGGTTGTTTCAGTGATTTTAATAGCTTTTAGAACAAAATATAATGTTAGTCAGAATTTGTTTATAACAAATTGTTAAATCAATAAACAATAAAATTATTGATGAAAAAAATATTTTTTGTTGTCCTATTGAGATTATGATTGTGAGGAAAATAATTTCTTAACTAATTATTCAAACAATGGAAATATAAAAAAATCATTATAAGCAATAAATTTTCTTTTTTAAGCTTTTTATTATTTTTTTAAATCATTATTTTGTCATGACATCAAAATGGTGAAAATATTTTTTTTATATAGCAAACTTGTCTATTTGTTTATAAATAATTTATTAGTAAATGACGCAAAAAAAATCACCCAGCGTTACTTGATGCCATTGTTGGATGAGAAAACGGTAATAAATTAACATTTGTTTAATTTTTTTTTCAATATTTTTTTTTTAATTTCAAACAATTATAAAAAAAATAAAAAACTTTTATTAACTTTTATCACGTGATCTTCTTAAGGAAATATATATATTATATATATATATATATATATATATATATATATAAGAAAGGCTCCAAGAAGCAAGAAATTTATAAGTCAATTATTTAAACTTTTATGTTGCCATTTGTAAAAACGGGGGTCGGAAGAAATCTTAATAGTTAACAATCGTATAACTTTTTGAAAAATCAACATAAGAATTTCTTTCCAACCGGAACTCTATTCTTTCAAGTATTTAGATGACAGCGTGATTTTTTCAAATGTTCAAATTGATATTTAATACTATAAAAAAATTATTTCATGTGGTATACTGTTTTCAGCGTTACATTTTTCGGCGTTAAATTAAAATTATAAATAATAGAGATAAAGTTCCGGGAGACTTTTTTATTGTAAATTTCCTCCTCTTTGAGAATTTTTTTTCCAAATTTCTCAGTTATCAATAGTTTCTGAATTATTAGCAAAAAACTAAATGCATTTTCTTCCCTCTTAATTTGTTAATAACAATTGCAATTTTCCATGTGCTGTTAAATCATCGAAATAAATTTTTCTACACGTCATTCCGAATCCAATAAGCTATCGCTCATATTTTTAGGAGCTTTATTGATAATTAACACTATTTTGAAGGGGGGATTGGCGCGGTGGGTTAGCGTCCGACTCATGATCGAAAGGTCGTGAGTTCGATTCTCGGCCAGGGCAGAAATTTTTCATTTAATTTGAGAGAATTAAATGTTAAATTTCGTAGCCGGGCCGAGGATGATCCTCGACGATTTCGCTGTTGCGTTCAAATTAACAGTGCTGCTCCTAGGTGGCGTATGGAGTTAGTAACAAGGCCTACCCAGAATACTGTGTGAATGATACATTCTATGTTGTGATTGTCTTGAAATAAATTAATATGGGATGCAGTATTGCTTAGAGCAAGACAACCTGCATCCCATCATACAATAATAATATTCCACTTGTGTCTGGCCGAATGACGAAATGTCCAAGCCAAAAAAAAAAAAAAAAAAAAAAACACTATTTTGAACTTGTTGATCAGACTAGTTGGGTGAATCGATCTCAGTAGAAGATATTCGTGCGGTATTGCCTACTTACCCTTTTTTTCGAAATATAAACAGTAATTCATTGAAAATATCCAAAGTTATTGATGTTTTGTTAAATATGAAACAAACACAAAAACACCAGAATTCAATATCTAGTTATGGCCCCGTTATTATTGATTACTTCTTGCATCCTTCTAGGCATTGAATCTATCAAATTTACAGATTCTGAATTTCTGCTAGGCTTTCGCAGGTTTCCTCAATGAGAGACTATAAATGATTTTCATTCGAGGGAATAACATTTTGGTTCTGGATGTTCTTAACCATAATACCCCAAATGTTTTCTATCGGGTTTAGTCAGGACTTTGAGTAGCCCAATGCAGAACTTCATTTTCAGTTTTAATATCACAAGAGAGTGAGAATAAAGTGAAAATAATTCGACAGATTTTCGAAAACTTGTTGCCAGAAAATATACACGAGAGCCCAACGGGTTCGAGAGGTTATTGCCAAATGGCAACAAGTTTGAGAAAAAAATCTGGAGAATTATTTTCTACTTTATCGAACTCTCGTGTGGTATTCTATAGATTATTTTTTCACCCGACGAAATCAAAAAGAAGGAGGTGCTCTAGTCGACGTGTATATTTTTTTTATGTATGATATTTTTCACAGAGCAGTTTGATTCCGATTATTCTTTTTTCATTGGATAAGGTGTACTTCGAAGTTGGTCTCATTTGAATTTGAACAGAAAAATCCATCTCTAAGGGTAGCAAATTGGAGGATGGTTCACGCTCTGAATTTTGGTCCGTTAACCGATTCTATCAAGCATAACTTTGTAGTGGGTTTTCCGATTTGGATGATTCTTTTTTATTAGATAGGGTATACCTCATAGTTGAACATATTCCAATTTGGAATGGAATAATTCACCCCTATGGGTGGAAAAATAGGGGATGATTGATTTTTCAACATTGGCACACATATGTAGTTGACATTGACAGATCCTCCTACATCCGTCACAATAATTACATTCTATGAAAGGATGGAAATAAATACGAAGTGATGAAATCAACTAACCAGAACTTAATAAACAAAAATACTTATATTATATAACAATAAATAGTTAAAGTAGATATTAGATAACAGTTAATAGTTGAAGTAAGCTAGGTAAGTAAGTATTTTGGAAGTAATCAAAAATTAAGTAGGTAGTAATTAGTAGATTTCAGCCACAAAAAATTGAAAAATAAAAACTTTTCAACAAAAACTTAAACCGACGAAAAAATCAACTAAAAAGCAAAAAATAAAATAAACCTTCTTAGTCTTAATGATAATTGAGCTCCTAAACTAATGGCAGCGAGATGCACAGCGGCGTTTTGATCACTTCTTCAAAGCAATATGATGATCTTCGATAATTGTCTGTTTGGCGCCGACTCAAAATCAGTTACTCACATTAGTTTAGGAGCTCAATTATCATCAAGACTAAGAGGGTTTATTTTATTCTTTGCTTTTCAGTTGGTTTCTTCGTCTGTTTAATTTTTTGTTAAAATGTTTTTTGATGTTACGATCATAAACACATTTCCCCGCAAAATGATACAATGTACCAAACCGGTTTTGATTCATTTCTCAATTTTCATGCGAATTGATGACATACGTCAAATTAGAAATATACGTTGTCAGACAATAATAAAAAAGACAATGAAAACAAAATATACCTCAGATTATTCCCGCGGCAATTTGCTAGGTGGAATATTCCTAATATAATAATGTTTTTGATTGGCCAAAACGTACATGAATGATTTGAATTGAATGTTTCCATTGGTTTCTAGAAATTTAGTGTCGAAAAATAATCAGCAAAATAATTTCTTACACCATTGGCGGTATGCACTGAGCAATATATCCCGCTGGAAAATGAAACGCAGAAAAACGCTGTCTCACTGAAGGCAACATTTTATTGTCCAAAATTTCCAAATATTTTCTGGAATTTAGCCTCCCATCGACCATCCAGCAGACCCCTAACATTCTCTTGACATCCACGCTGAAAACCTACCAGATCTATAATTGGGTGCGATATAATTTTCATTAAACCTACTGGTCTATAAACCCTGGAAAGGAAAACCTGCAGCAAAGTGAAATATCATAGATTTTGACGAAATTTTCACAGATGCTTCAGAATACGCTAAACTTCGTTGAGCTTGGCTTGGAAATATATATTTTTTTGAATGTCCAATTTCATGGCATGTAGGTATCAATGAACGGTTATAATTGAAAAGGATTATTCCACAATTATCCACGAAAGAAACACTCCGAACAGTAAGAATTAGACTTCATAAATGCGATACTAGATGATATGTTTTGAATGTCCCGCAAAAAGTTTGGATAAAAACGTAATTTTTCTATTTGAAAGTCATTTCATTTACGTGAGATTTTGCAAAACTGTAAACAAATTCGTAATGACTCCGTCGACCAATCCCGAACCTAGTTGTGGGTGGAGCTACTGCTTGATCTCCGTCATCCGAGAGGTGGTGCCCCCCCTTGTTATTTGAGCGGCACTACTTCGAACTATGGAATTCTCTGTACTACTTTAGTGGTTTTTAACAATTATCTTTCTCCTTTAGACTGCTGAAAGTGATCATTCTGTACAGCTAGAGTTTTCGGGTTTCCATTTGAAAAAAAAATGATCAGAAAACACTTTCACCCTCGACTCGTTGCAGCCTAATAAGCCGTCATTCTAAATACAAATGATTTTTTGTCTAGTGCCAATTAATTTCGCCAACGAAAACAAACAAATTCTCCGATTGCATAAGAATTTGTTACAATTTTCCGCTTTCGACTAGTGAACCTATATTTCTCATCAAAATTCCCATATCTCGAAGGTTTTATCCCGTACGTGTCGGAGACAATACCAGATATTTATAGCTCTGCAGATGTGCCACCCGCTAGGCCAATTTGAGCCCGCTCGTAATTTTCATTTACCCTTCGAGATTTTTTTCCAAACAACCGGCTAGCAGATGTCGAAACTGGTTTTCTAGAATTTCGTTTTCGACTTCTTGCACAGCAAACCTGCGTTCCACATGACAAGGTTTCCCAAAACTGTGATTTTTAACTCACCCAAATCCAACTGTTTCTACCCTTAAAAAGAAAGTTTCAAGACCCGAGTGAGAAAATCTGCTATTGAACCCGGTCATATATTCTTACAGGGTGATTCCTTCGATTTCGTTACAAAATCATTCATTCGGTAGTCAGTCCCATCAATTGATTGGGTTAAAATGATTCAACTCATTGTTTCCAGACAGTGCGATTAGATTATCAAAGTCAATCATTCAATAGTGAAAGTCAGTGTTAACGAATTAGTTTCAAATTATCCTATAACCATTCTTGACATGTTTTTTGGGTAACCTTCCACAGTCTGAAAATGAAAATATAATCAGACTGTGGAAGGTTATCCAAAAAACATGTCAAAAAACGTTGTTCCTCCACAAAAAAACACATTCATTCAATCCTATAACCTCTTTATGGCCCATCTCACCTTTTCTGGACGGATGATATCCGTGTATAGTTTCTAATCTGAATGATTTGGCCCCCTATACCTTGTCAGGATTGTCTTGCTTTTTTGGATCCTGTTGGATTGATGAAGCCGGTAAGTGTATTTTCTAGAGTTTCTCGAGACTTTCTGTATAGGTTCTGCCTGTCTTCTTTACGAAACCCATCTCGTTTGCAGTACCCCATTGTTTGTCGAGACTTTGTGATTCTTGAACTAGCTCAAGCTTACCTGTGAAATGTTGTCTTTTGATCACAACCTATAAATTGTATTTTGTGTACTTTACACCGCATCAGAATCTAGTGAATATAAAACTAGAGATTCAATTAACATAACTAAACAATTATTTTTTTCCCAGTAACTAAACACGTTCCGGCCCTAATGAACTACTAGAATTTCTTCATACTCCCAGCGATCTGAAATGATGACAAAATGTTGCAATCAATGTATCACGATGGGGTGCATACTATTATGAAAAATGATGATTTGAGAAATAGGTATATTTGTGTGGTACTCAGTTATAGTCTACCCTACTTGACTGGACAATTCAAATCAATCAAAAATATCAATACATCAAAATTTTATTCATTTCGACTGAGGTCGGGGATGCATTTTCTTGTGTCTTGTTCTTCACCGCAAATGAAGTGGGGATAAAAATTAATTCAATTTCCATTTCAGAAACCCTCATATCTTACAATCCTTCAAAAGCTGGAATATAATTTATCATATTTATGGAATCGGCTCACCACTCCTTTTCCTAATATTTGTAGCAGTAGCGAATCACTCTGATTTGGCATTTTTGGAGGGGATCCATCCTGGCATAGGAATATCAAAATGTTGGTTTAACTGTGAGTATCTGAAAAAGAATGAAATGTTGAAAATGGAAACATTCTCAATTGAATTTTGAATATTTTTCTTAATATCTATCAGATGTCGAGCGTGGCTTGAGCCGGGAAAGTAGTTGTTTTCTGTTAGATATCACAAAAATAACTTCATTATTGTCGTGGATTTTTCAATTTTCAGAAAAATCCTTGTATTCAATTTTCAATTGAGAATGTTTCCCTTTCCGGTGCTTCTAAATAACCTATATTTAATGAGTTTATCGTTCTTTATAACCAAGATACAGGGTGATTCAATAATTTTCCCCATTTTTCTCTGGTGCCCAGTGAAGGGTGGCCCTGTTGGGATGGGCATTTTGGCTGAGTCCTTGGTGGCTCAGGCTTCTGGCCTTGCCTCATTTTAAACTGATTGTTCAGGTCGCAGGTTCGGGTACTGAATAATTTTTTTCTGTTCTCTCTTATACCCAGGAGTAGAATTCGATATCCAAATGAAATAACCTCCAAATCAAATGAGAATATCGAATCTATAATCCATGTCATTTATAGAAAAATAACCCATTTTCCAACGATCTTAAGTAACAAAGTAATCGAGATTTTATAGGAAATTTTGCATCGATTGTTAATACTGTTCCGGAATTTCGTGTCGAATATAAATTTTATGTACTGTTTCCAGAACTGTGCCGAAGCACTGTGCTTAGTGCTCGTGAAAGCACTTGAAGCACTTTTGTGCTCGTAAGCACTGTGCTCCCGAGCACTTTTTTGAACCAGTGCCTAGTGCTGAGTAATCGCAAGCATTTCATAAATATACTTGCTTAGTGCTCGAGACTCGGGAGCACTTTTCAAGAGAGCTTAGTGCTCGAAGCACTTTTCGTCACACCTCTGACTGTTTCGACTTTTTTAGAAATATATGCACTCAAAGAAATTTACCAGGATATACAACAGGAATTCGGCGAATTCTACAGGAAATTTTCCCTATCTAAGAGACTGCAGGAATGTTTGTTAATTGTACGTGACAATTCCGGTCTTTTAATTCCTATAGAAATAACAAGTTTTAGATTAGTTAATGCAACCAAACTGCAGTTTGTCATTATGACAGGAAAATTATAATGTAAAGAAAGAAAAAGCCAAGTGAAGGGGGATTAAATAAGAAATGAAGTGCATAAAGTACACAAAGTCGTCTGTCACTAGGTGCCGCCGGTTAAAAGTTATCTCCTTTGACGTACCTGAAGATGTTGTAAGCTTGATGGTGATTTCATTTTATGTTGTGTCTCGCTTCGGCCAGAACTCTCCGGATCTCTGGTTGGTGACTACTCCGTACTGATGAGGGCCAAAAAGCCTGAAACCGGTATGCGGATTGTTAGGCGGACACGACATAGATTAAACATAGTCGAGTTTATCAGAAAAAAACATTTGAGAACAATACCAATTTATATGGAACTTTGCATGGATTGTCAGGTGAATATCATTCTACGTTCTGCGTGGTATTTGCTAGGAAAATAGTTGTTTTTCGCCTGTGGTCCTGCAATTGTGTTTCAATTTATATTGAACCCTTTGTGAAGACGACTTTGTGTACTTTATGCACTTCATTTCTTGAATAATATTGTGACGAAAACCGGAATATGCTTTACTATTTACAGAATCGTTACATTGATTCAACTGGAATTTTCCAGTTATTTAAATGAACTACCTTACTTTTACCGGAGCTATAATTATGATTTAAAAATTTCCTTTAAAAAACTAGATAGTTGTATTCGAAGCTTCGAATTTCAGTTTTTACAAGAATTTCCAGTAATCAACACTATACTAAAACAGGAATTACTTTACTTATACCGGAACTGTAGTATCGATTTAACAGTACTAGTTAGTTGTATTCGAAGCTCATAACCTGAGCTTCAACAGGAATTTCCTGTAGTTACCTAGTATTTAACTGGAATTTCTTGCATTTCCTATTTAATTAACTACATAGTTTTGACAGTAATTTCCATCTGTAGTTGATATTTTTTTCCATGGAATTTTACTGGAAGTTTCTGGTCAGTTCTACCGTGGAGCATTGTGGTGATTTAGGGTACTTCCTGACAGTATTCAAGGGCTTTTTTGTGATTTTTGTAACGCATTCTGTCTAAGGAGTGACTTTGCGAATATGTGTCTGGAATCGGGAGAGAATTTTCCATATATTTATTATAGAGTATCTTAACATTATTCTAACGAATTAGAGAGACATTCGTCGAATACTAAATTTAAATAAAATGTTTTCCTGATTCCGGACACATATTAGCGAATTTCATTACGGAATTACTGTCTACAAACGCTCTTACAGTTTGTTCTAGGGGTCAACCACTAATAAAATTTGCCCTTTGAATAAACATGAGTACTTTACAGGATTATATGGTTCGCTATTCATTAAAAGACTAAAATTATTTTCATTGGCTAACCACCTCTAGGGGACAGACAATATATTGTTACAATCCCAAATCAGCAAATGAATACAAACTAAGGAGTGATATACAATAAAAGATATGTAAAAGTTCCATAGTTCAATACCCATTAAACAGAGTATGCACTTCTAATATAGGTCGGGTATAAAAAATATGAAATTCAGAATGTCCAAGTTTAAATTTGTTTATTAAAAAAAACAATAATTAAATAATAGGGGCCAAATCGTATAAATAGTTAGAATTAGCAGCACTTTTTCTAGTGACGTATCTGGTGATATGCATCTTTCAAATATACTTTAAAAAAAAGTCCAGATTTCTGCAATTCTCGTTACTGTTTAATAGGAACATGTTTGTGGGTTATCACATTTCCCGTGTAGATGGCACCGCAGTCACCATAAAATTCCGATACTGTCATTGTCTAAAGATAAACAATGATACTGTCATTTGAAATTCATTGTGTTCAAGATGGCGCAGGAAAATAAACGATCGTTTGATCCTATGGTAAGTTATTCGTTTATTTTGGTACTGAATAGATTTGATTCTGATCACTGATGTGCTTGAAAATGTTATATTATGTATAGGCAACTCGTAGCATATATTCATTATACAGATTAGGGTCTCACAAAAATTTGACACGCATTTCAAATATGTGTATCTCATAATATACATTGCCAGATGAAAAGGGAATTGAATTGTGTACAAGAAGATACGATGCCCGCTATCTAGTAAATAAGATGATGTGTCTTGAAGGATACTTTGCTTGGTATATAGATACTCTGCCAGCTACCAGACACTTGTTCAAAATATTTATTTTTAAAGGTTCCAGTTTCCAACCGAACGAAACTCATTTTTTTAAAACTAGAGCAGCGAAATCAGGAAGTTAATCGGAGGATGAAGATAGTTTCGAACCTCTGAAGAACATAGGTTATCAAAATCTTCATTCAGTAGATTTTGAAAACATTTTGTATGAAAATTCAAACAACTTTGCAAGGGAGTCTACAGACAATTTCGAAATAGAGACCTACAATTTTGAAGACGATGACGATCAACTATTCGAAAAGGAAAGTGATCAACAAAATGAACAGGAGATAGAACATGAAGAGATAGGAATTGAAGAAGCAGAGCAAGAAGAAGACGACTCAAATAAAGAAAACTCTGAACAACCTCTGAATCAAGTTCAAAAAGAGAGCGAGAACACTCTCCAGTGACAGACCAAAAGTAAAGTCTACAAAAAAGAAGCAGAAGACCGCTCAATTAGAATTCCATTGGAGTGATGAAGAACTAGCCTCTCCTGTTGAACCTCATGAAGAATCATTCATCACTGTTGAAAATATTTTGCCACCTTTGAATTATTTCAAGAAGTTCTTTGATGATAGCCTTTTTGAACTTATTTTCAATGAGACTAATAGATATTCGGAGCGAATGGGAACATCAGTAGTAACAATTTTTTCATACATTGCAGTGTGTCTCATGAGGAATATGGCTGATTTTCTGCTTGTCAGGCAATGTAGCTTACAGGATTCGTATAACATCAACCCTGTAGCCGGCAGAGTATCTCCAGAGATACATTTTTTCAAAAACGTCAAATTGATACGAATGAAATTTTTTGCTCCACAAATCAGTTATTCGTTGGGTATTCAGTGACAAATGACAAAAAAAAATATTTTTGTACGTCAGATAAATGTTTACCAAGAATAGGGTTAACTCCGACATAATTATTTTTCTAATAAGTATCACAATCACTGCACAATCACAATCACTGCACATATGCGTATCCAACAACCAACACGAATGACTCAATAACGAGTTACCGCGTCGGCGCATACTGCCCTGGTTGGTTGGTTGGTTGGTTGGTTGGTTGGTTTAAGGCTGACGAGCCAGAGACAGGGTTGGCACTTAGCTTCCCTTGACACTGCGACCAGCTGGGGTCTATTGTATCACTCTGTCGTCAGTGGTTCCCCATTCAAACAGGTTTGTGCCCCTAACTAGGTCTAGAAGCCCGTTGATAAGGTTCTTCGGACTCATGCCCGTTTCCGGGCCGATCTTTCCAAAGATTCTGTGTCGCCCACCACTTAGGGCGTCACAGTCGAAGATTGAAAGACAAGAGTTAGACCCGAGGCCTCCTCTTGTCTCTTGATGACAAGCCATTCTTCAGTATCTATCCCCATGTCCTGGGTTTTGATGAGCTGAAGAATCTTTTTGGTTTCCATTTTACCAAATGGCTTTGGAATCCACTCTGTTTCCGGGAGTTTCTCAGTAGGTGTTCGACCATCTGCTGATCCCTCCTCGGTTGGTTTCTGGTGCCGAGTGTGATTCAACTGGAATCTCCTCGACTTCCATACCCGCTATCGGTGTTGGGTCTTCTTCAACTGGAAGTTCCCCAGGGTTGTTTGTGTAGGGGAAAGGGTCGTCCACACCTGCGGTGCCCCCTGCGCAGGTGTAAGGCAGATTACTCTGGGAGGTCGCCATGTATCCCAGAGGCTCCGTTTTTTATACCTGACTGGCTCAGGTATCATCCATCCCTCGGCACGGGTCGCTTGACGCCTTGGATTAAGCCATGTTGTGGTGGCATTTGGTTTGAGATTGACTTAGAGATCCGCAGGTTTTGACCATTTCTGGTCATTCCCACTGGATTTTCCTTGTCAACCCCGTTATCCAGCGATACCACTTGGAGGTAGCCACCTAAGTTTCCGCAACCCATCTTCATCTCTCGTAGGAGGTGAACATGTGTTGACGCAAACTACTGCCCTGACTAGCGGATGGAATTGTGGGAATTCTGTTAAAATCAACGTTCTGAGCTGTTAGAACAGTAGCGTGGATCGTAGAGATAACAGGAATATATTACATGGATAAAAATACTGTTAGCTGAACAAGATTTATTCCGGTAGAATAATCTGAATTTCTGTGAGAAATACCAAACATTCCTGTTGAATTTAATGTGTCCATACTGTTAGTCGTACAAATATTGTTGGGTTATATTAACATAATTATTATATTTCACTAGATTGTCCTGTAACATTCACGGTGTTTTATTCCGGTTGCACCTATGGTTCCGACCTACGCATGTTTTACAGTTGTGGCTTGTAAATATAGCAAAATAGTATTCCATATAAACAGGAAATATTCCTTATGAATCAAAAGTACCTTATTACTGCTATACTTACCGATTTTCCTATTCATACGACTCAAGTCACTTTAACCGGAATCGGCATGATAGATTGCAAGGACAGAGGGTTCTCATAACGGTTTTTTTTGTTGTAATAACAATAGTTGGGTTCCAACAACAGGAATTTTTTTTCAGTGTGGAAGGTGAAAATTATTCTAGTCCATGTCATAGCGTTTGTTGGGTTGTGATCAGTAAAACTAACTATTTCCAACCTATTTTTGACGAATATATTAAGAGTAGAGGTTGAACATGTAGGATAAAAATTATTTCATCTGTTATTTGAACCTTTCAGTTTTTTTGGAATGTACTCATTCTAATTACGTTGAATTTTCAGCGGCTAGAGAAAGTATGATATACCTCTATGGACCAATATCAATCCTGCTGACTATAAATATCTGCTTATTTTTATGGACAACTATCGCATTGTGGGTGCAATCTAAAAATTGTCCTAACACCAAAGTATCCAAATACAGGTTAGAATATGGTCATCATTTTCAAAAACAGATAATAATCTTTACTATTTATAGACTGAAGATGTACGTAAAACTATTTTTCATAATGGGCATCACTTGGATTTTTGAAGTTTTATCTGCTGTTTTCGAAGAAGAACTCAAATGGATATCGTAAGTAAAACTTTCCACATTCAAAAATATATATTTCAATAAACAAAAGACACCTCTCTGAATGGTTTGCAATGAACTCGATTCACAAAACTACAACGCTTGTTCCTCTCTATACACACGCTAGTTCCTATATGCTTAGTTCAAAGAAGAACCAAATCGGTTGAAAGATCATTCTCAAATTTGCATATCAATATTGGCAAAATATACTTCTTTCCCTAGATATTTTTGTGCGCCACAACAGAGTATCTTCACAAAACCAGAAAATCACCCTCGATATTTGTCAATTGATCCATCATTTTTGTTCGTCTTTTAGCTTATATTATATGAGGCTTGCTCGTGGCAATTAGATGTATTTGGCCACAGCTTATATTTATTTGACACACACAACTCGAGAGTCTTTCTCTTTCTAAAATATTATAGAACAGGTAATCTGTGACAAAGAATATATAGTCAGGTCAGCAATAGTTTTTGCCATCCATTTCTTCTGATTGGACGCGCTATCTGGTTTTATTTGTATGTTTATATGCTCTGAGTGACAATTTTTTTTTAGGTACTTCACAGACAGCCTCAATGCCTTAGAGGGGCTCATTATATTCCTTATATTGGTAGTTTTCCGTAAAAAAGTCGTGAGATCATTGGCAAACAGAAAATTCTTGATGTTCTTGAGATTACCAGCCAAATGGAGGGAGCTCAAGGATAGTGAATGTGACGAACTTGAAGAAGAATTCAGTTTGAATGAAAATGAAGTGAGTTCCTGAGAATGAGACGGGAGGTCGAATGTGCCACAAACGTTCACCAACTACCTCACGTTAGATTTGTATTTGAAGTGGGATACAAGATGACGTTCCACTCTTCGATGCGAAGTAGTAATAGAATACAGGGTATCGCAGTAGTGTATTAGTCGTAACAAAAAATATATACAAACAATTATACGATTATGGTTTCACTGATTTATTATTAATTTTTGGACTTTGTAACATTTGTTTTTCTCTGGGGAAAACAGGTTACATGCGCACGGTGCTTTTAATCGGAGAACATTTACAGGTCGTTGAGTTGAGAAAATAATCGAGCAGTGGCTGTGATACTTTAATCCAGAGATATGATAATTTGTTAAGCACTTGGTTATATGAAAAATATTGAGCTTACCTTATTTAACCAAGAAAATAAGATTACTTTAATGTTGATGTATCGGTAGTCTGAGAGATTGTGAGAAACACAGATTAAAATTTGATACCCTTTATTATATAGAAAATGAACCATCACCAAATAAATCTGTACATAAACTTATAAATATGAATCAAGTTCGTGGAAGTAATGTGATTATAAATACTTATTATAATAGGTTACTTATGTGAGCTCTCTCCGCTAGCAGAAAACCTGCAGCAAAGTGAAATGTCACCGGTTTTGACGAAATTTTCACATATGCTTCAGATTGCGCTGAGCTTCGTTGAGCAACTAAAATTTTTCCGCGGAAAGATTTTTTTTTAAATATTCAACTCCTTGGCATGTAGGTATCAATGTAACAGTTGTGATTAAAAAGGATTATTTCACAATTACACACGAAACAAGCACTCTAAACAGTAAGAACTAGACTTTATTAATGCGATACTAGAAGATATGTTTTAAATGTCCCGCAGAAAGTTTGGATAAAAAAGTAGTTTTCCTATTTGAAAGAGTTTTCATTTGAGTAAACAGGCAATAAGATTTGATATGATTGTCAATAGTGTGAATTGTCATTCATGAGTAGTATTAAAAATGCAATGTTGCCAAATATGAAAATGACCGAATGCAGTTTTTCAAAGACAACACGCTGGAATGCGAAATTATCCGGTTATTTTGATGCACGAGTGTAATTCGGGGGGGAATATTTCCCGAATAAACTGTCAACTCGTCAAACTGACGTTATTAATTTATAAATTCTTAGCTTGTCATCAATAACCATCCCGTAACTGAAATTTTTTCATCCAATGTATAGTTTTTCTCAGCACAGAAGCTCATAACCTGACGCCACACGTATTTTCTGTTCTGTTTTGTGTTATTTGGTTCGTTTTCCAACACATTTTCTTCAATAGCTTGTAATGAAGCCCGACCGAAACGAGACATTTTTAATAAATAATATTTTTGACATTACTTGTCAAACTGACGTAACTCATGAATTGTCGCTGTATTATCAAAGTGTACAATGGAATTGTCATGGATAAGAACTGTGCAATTATCGGTCTACAGTGCAATTATTGCAGGGCTCTTTCGCTCTCTACAATGCAATTATTGCTGTAATTTTACGATAATTGCACTCCATTTACAAGGGATTTTTGACAGGAGGAATATATTCGGCACAATTTAACATAAAATATATCCAAATCCTGTCATTGTCTTATGTAGGAAGGGAACACAACCTCACCTAACTTGGCTACCCTTGCTATCCAAGTTGATGGCCAGCCAATCAACTTTTCTAAAACACGCTTCGCTACGCTCGTGGGCACTTTGGTAGCGGTAAATTATCTCGTTTTTCACAATAGTGACAGTCAGTGGCGAGATGCAAGTACACTGAATTTGGTTTCAATAGGAGCAGATATTACAACAAATGCATTATAAGTTCAGCGTGTCTCGGTCTGCTCTATAAATTTTATCTCACGGGATTTCAAGAGCTGACCGCTCTTGAAATCCAGTCAATGTCTTACGTAAAAGAAGGGAACACAACCTAACCTAACTTGGCTAACTTGCCAGCCAATCAACTTTTCCAGAACACGCTTCGCTTCGCTCGCGGGCATTTCGGTAGAGGTGATTTTTCTCGTTTTTCACGGATAATTATTTTGGCACAATAGTGACAGTCAGTCGCGAGATGCAGGTACACTGAATTAAGAACCCATGGGAGCCAGACATTTCAGTGAATGTATTATAAGTAATGGTAATCTTACGGGATTTCAAGAGTCAATGTCTTATGTAAAAGAAGGGAACACAACCTAACCTAGCTTGGCTAACCTTGTGTGACGAGCACACTACATCAAGTATTTCAAATGTAGCCATATGTGATACACTTAACTGAAGAATGCCATTATAATAAGTCAACGTTTTATTGTCGTTCGAAATCAAATGCGACCATTGAAAGAATGTAACAACTCGTAAAATTGACACCTCCCCTATCACTTGCATCGGCACACCAAACGAATCGACAACCATATTTTCAGACATTCATATCTAATCTTATAGTGCGTCGCGACAGATGAATGACTCGCGGTCTTTTTGAAGCGATAATAGGCGAGGTGATATCGGAAAGGAACTAAGCGGTTACGTAAACTATAAGAAGTAATGACCTGTTGATGTAACATATTATGGCGGCGTGTCAACTCAAAGGCAACCCGCCGACCATAAAGATTAATTTATAGATTCCGCGGCTTCGTTTAAGTACCTAAAGCTATATATATATATATATATATATATATATATATATGTATATATATATATATAAGATTCTCCCTAACAGGGAGTCATTCAGATTCCTTCAGTCGACGATCGAAATTCAGTCAGTACAGAGCAAGTTCGTTTTCATAATTATGAAGCGAATAAAAGTGAAGTTTGATTTCAATTAGAGCAGATGCAGTCTCATCTTCCTACGCGAAGTAAGCGTAGACTTCGTAAAGTTTATCTAAAGGAGCAAATTAATCAAACATATGCAGAATCATAGTGAAAGTGTAACCATCAGAAAACATCTCAGTAATAACTAAATAAATGGAATAAATATTTATCAAGAAGCTAAATAATCAAATTACAAGTGAACGCGTAATAAAACTCGGTAATAACACAGAATAATTAAGTCAGTGGTTCTTCAGTTGAGGGTAAGAGAATAAAACTGTTTATTTGGCAAGGTATATATGTATAGTGTGATAAGGAATTATTCCATTATTGATTTCATAGTAGAAGAAATTATTGATTTGACAAAAGTAAAAATATTAACAATTGTTAAAATAATTGAAGAACAGTTATTTAAAGTGTCATCCCATAATTGTTTCTCATTTAAGTTTATTTTATATTCAATTTCATTCTGACTTTCTATACATTTTCTCAGTAAATTATACCAGGGGTATCAATTGCTGTTTTTATATTTTAGAAAATACATATATATATATTATTATTACAAGTCCTAATTGTATTATTATTTCGAAATTCTCTGAAATTGGTTATTGTACTGTCAAATTGAGTCCCACGCTTCATTACATACTGTGTGAGACAATATATCAAGCCGCTCTGGGATATTGTTCAGTTATTGGTCAATAGACTGATAACACTCAGTATGGTTGAAGCATAGCTTTAACAAAAATACGAGCAATCGTAAGACTGGTTCATCTGACGAGGGGTATTAAATACTCCCCACAGGGACCGGTCATATCAATGATGTTGCAGGTGTGGGGTGTTAATTAATAACCCCCTGTATATGATCACCGGTAATATCAATGATTGGTCAGATGTGGAGTAAGTTAATTCCCCAAAAAGGTCACCGGTCATAACACTTGCTATCCAAGTTGATTGCCAGCCAATCAACTTTTTCAGAACACGCTTCGCTATGCTCGCGGGCACTTCGGTAGCGGTGATTTTTCTCGTTTTTTACGAATAATTTTTTGGGCACTTTTTGGGCACAATAGTGACAGTCAGTCGCGAGATGCAGGTACACTGAATCAGGTTTCAATGGGAGCAGACATTTCAGCAAATGTATTATAAGTAATGGTAAAATGAAGTTTATTGATATTCTTCTGCGTATCTCGGTCCGCTCTTAAAATCCAGTCAATGTCTTACGTTAAAGAAGGGAACACAACCTAACCTAACTTGACTAACCTTGCTATCCAAGTAGATATCAACAGTGAATGAACCGCCGTCGAGACAAGACGTGTTTGAGATCTCTCTTCACTTCATTTCGATGTATTTCTATTAATTATTATTCATTATTATCGATCGATATGTCAGCTAAATGTGTTAGGTATACAAAAACCGCGGATGATAAGACACCTCATCTCCAGTGTTGTTTTTGCAAGAAAGTTTTTCACTCCAAGTGTCTGGGATTATCCAAAGAACAATTTGTTTTTTTTTACCGATATGCAAGGAACCTTTCACATGTGTGAGGACTGCAGGCAGATTATAGGAGGAGATATTAATATACATACAGAGTGTTCAAACTGTCTGGAACTGGCTCAAGCGATTGAGGATCTCAGTATGCTGGTAAGGGGACTTCAGGAAGAGGTGAAAAGTTTAAAGGAAAAAACCACTGGTAATACGGAAGAAATATCAACGGAATATCAGAAAGGCAGAGGAAAGAAAAAAATATTATTGACTACAAATTGAGAGAAGATGGTAAGGAATCAGACACTCAAGTCGCCATGGATATCATTAATGCCTTCTGTGGGTGAAAATGGAATTGAAACCTTCAGAATCGGAAAAAAACAGGGTGACAACTCATCGCCACTCAAAGTAATCTTGTACAATAGGAGAGATGTCTTTACAATCCTCAAAAATAGAAAAAAGTTGAAATCTTTGAATATTAACGTTCAAATTAGCACTGACGAAACTAATTTGTAACGAGAATACCTGGAAAAAGTACTCACGGAAATTAATGAACATAAGCAGAAAGGTGAGGAAAACCTCTTTATAAAATATACTATTGGAATACACACAATAGCTGTGTCAAAAAAGTGGATTGCAAAATAGTCCATGTTAACATACGCTCCTTGAACAACTGTTTCGATAGTTCCAAGGATTGTATCATAGGAAACAAATTTTCTATAGTTGGGGTAACTGACACTTAGCTTGTGCCAGATTTGCCTAATAATCTTCTCATGATACCTAATTTCAACATCTTACGAATGGACAGAGCCAGCAGAGGGGGGTGGAGTGTGTTTTTTTCTAAAATCTCTTTATTATAGAGTATATTACTCGTCCATTTCTACCCATGGTCTGGAGTAGCTATGGATCATAGAGAATATAAACAAACACAAGTCAACTTGTGGTGTGGTTTATCGTCCACCTGGAACAAATATAAACGACTGTATGCAAGATATAAGTGATGTATTGGAACGTGTATACCTCGAGACTACAGTGGTTCTTTTAGTGGGTGATATCAACATAAACCTGTTGAATTCCTATACTCGTGATGGTGAATTATTCAATGGTCTGATATCCAATTTTGATTTATGTCAAATTGTGAAAAGTCCAACTCGGATTACTAGTGCTTCTAAGTCCCTAATTGATATTATCTGCACTAGCAAGGACATTGTGGTAACACTGGATATGAACGGTATGTCTGATCATATGATGGTATATTGTTATATTGATTTGGGAGAAGATGTTCTTAGTGATGTGTTGATATTTTTTAGAAACATCAAATATCTCAATATTGATGATTTTTCAAGAGATGCTGACAGATTGCCTTGGCGCAAGATTGTTAATTTGCACGACATAAATTCCAAGGTTTTCCTTCTCAATGAACTCGTTACTAGCTTATTTAATAAACATGCACCCATTTGCACTATAAATAGAAGACGTAAAACACTTCCTCATGTAACATATAATCTTAAACTTATGATGCGCGCTAGAGACAAAGCACATGCTAAATATCTGAGTAATAAAACTCCAGCGGCAAGACAGTATTACGTCGAATTACGTAATTATGTAAATAGCCCATTGAGAAGCGAAAAAACGCGTATGTACAATTAATCCTGAATAAAAACAGGAATAATAGCAAAATGACTTGGAAGAGTCTTGCTGAATGGGGAGTCACCACTAAGTCCTGCTCAAAAACCAACAATTTACCAACAAATTTGCGCCAACCCGAAGAAATAAATGTTTTTTTTTTTAATGTGGCAGGCGATTCGATAATTAACGAAGATTTAATCATAATAACAAATTGAACTGTGAATCTAATTTTTCCTTTGCAGAAATAAAATATGAGGACATTCTTACTGCTATATATGAAATTAAATCGAACGCTCTGGGAATCGACAACATAAATATTAAAATGATATCCATCGTAACACCACATTGTATTGAAGAAATCAAACATATTCTCAATGAATTTTTGAACCAAGGCGTTTTTCCCGACGTTTGGAAAATGGCAAATTTAATATCTATTCCAAAAAATAACACACCTATATCATATAATGATCTGCGTCCAATGAGCATTGTGCCTCGTTATCTAAAGTGTTCGAAAAAAATGTCTCTCGTCAAATTAACATATTTTTTGATGAAAATAAATTACTTTCTGATGTGCAGTCGGAGTTTCGCCAAAAACATGGAACACAGACTGCCTTATTTAAAGTGATCGATGACATCGGAAAAGCTAGTGACAAATTAGCTGTTTCTCTTTTAGTTATGCTCAATCAAAGTGAAGCATTTGATCTGGTTAATTTTGAATTACTTATCAGTAAACTGAAGTACATTGGATTCGATGAGATATCACTGAGATGGATGGCGAGTTATCTCACAGGACGGGCTCAAAGAGTCTAACTCGATCAAAATCTCTCGTGCTCCTCATTGAAAGAAACTAAATTAGGAGTTCCATAAGGAAGTATTCTGGAGCCCTTGATGTTTTCGATTTTTATATTTGATTATCCGTCCTCATTGTCATTTTGCCAAGCCCATCTCTATGCAGATGACTTTCAAATTTATTTATCTGGCAAGGCCGATGAAACAGAAAGTTATTACACATATCAACCAAGACTTGATTTACTCTGAAAATCATGGTTTGAGAATAAATCCTAGTAAAACAGTTGCACTATGCTTTGGACCACTAAGACAGAAAACAGAAATACTAAATCATCATAGGCTCTCACTAAACAATACTGACATCGAATAGGCCGATTCTACAAAAAATTTGGGCGCTAATATTGATTCCTCTCTTTCATTCGATAAACATGGTCGGAAAAATATTCAGAACATCTTTTTTCAAACTGAAAAATTTATATAAATTCAAGAATTAGCTTTCTATAGAAATGAAACTAAGTTTTGTCAAAACTCTGATTTTTCCGCATATCGATTACTGCTGTTCACTGTACTATAATTTCTTACCACAGTATAACAAGAATAAATTGCAACGTATTCAGAACGCTTGCATGCGATTTGTATGTTATTCGGAGAGAACAAAGCCAGAGTTCAATATCTTACTGGTATATTTGTGTACAGGTTGCTACGAACTCAAACTCCTACCTATATAGTTCGATAATTAGAAGATCCGATTTTCATTTAGTAAATATCAGGATTGATTCTTTCAATATTCCCTTTCATAATACTTCGAAATTCGAAGGATGCTTTTCATTTTTGGCCCCTTCATACTTGAATCATATACTACCATTACTGGATCTTTCGATTACTGAATTTTAAAAAACATTGAAATCATAACTGATTATTTCTAAATGAAGATATTATTCATAGTATATAGATCATCATCTATTCACAATTCGTATATTTCCAAACAACTCGTGTGTGAATAATGTTATTAATTTATTGTCCTGTAGTTAGTAGTCTTATTATTCCTTGAAAATATATTGAGTTTTTATTTTATTTAATGCATTTAATTTAATTATATTAGGTATTAAAATACATGTCCATTTTGGAAAGGGAGGAAGATAGCTTATGGCTAACCCTTTTTCTCTTTGTGTGTAAGATTAAATTTTTGCAAGTACATTGAATTAGGTTTCAATGGAAGCAGACATTTCAGTAAATGTGTAAGTAAGGGTAAAAATTAACTTTGGGGACATTTCGCTATCCCCAAAATCGAGGATGTTTTTACATTGTAAAAAAAAGGAGGCATTGTGAGAGATTTCTGCGCGAGAAAACGTGCTTGAAAAACTTGTGTTCTGGCTCAAAAAAAGCTCTCTAATTCAGAAAGGGTACGAGAGCGCTGCGTTTTTCCAGATTCGTGTTCAGGGGGCAAAAACACGTAAGAAAAGTCTTTCAGCTTTTTTCGGAGAGCAGGAGTGCTCTTACCGGATATATGAAGGTTTATCAAGAATTGAATAATTGGCAACAATGTAGAAAACAGATAGTTCTCTCTTTGACAGATGAGATGTATAACGTGACATGTCAAACGTTTTTTAATTTTCTGAAACTTTTATCCTAAACCCCCAAAAAAAATGGTTTTGAATTGCATTGAAGTAGATATCGAATATAAATTGAGGGTTCCCTACAGTGTGTTGCTGAAAAAATTAAGAGTTTAAGCCGTCCCAAGTAAGTGGAAATTATGATTGAAAATAGACCTTTTGGAATCTTTCAAGGGCCATAATTAATAACCGTTTTCGCGGAAAAATTTCGAAGGATCTACTTTCATTATCGTATTCTAAAGCATCTGTGAAAATTTCGTCAACATCGGTGACATTTCACTTTGCTGCAGGTTTGCCCTTTTAATCATGAGCTCATTTCGAATAAGCTGACTACCACGCATAGAATACTACAAAATACATAATTACAACTACACCGCAATGGATTATTAGTATCTGTAATACCTTTCGATTAAGAGCTTAAAGTGTGTTCATACAGCACGTAAAATTAAATAAGAAATAGAATAAAATAAAATGAGAAATAACAATTTTCAGAGTGTTTATAGAGCTGAGTAAATTAATGTAAGAAGTAAGAAGCTGTCAATCCAAATTTGGGATTTTATGTTGAGGTTACCTCAATTTCAATGATGTATACTTAAAAAATTGGTCTCTGTTATTTTTCATGGATAAAAAATAAGCCACTGTTGACAACACTAACAATATTATAAAGTCTTCGTCATCTGAAGACATTATTAGCCAAAAAAGAAATTTAAAAAAATGGCACTGAACACACCATTTTCAAGTTATGAAAACATACACTACGACTGAATAGCTATTATATCATGTCATCTATCATCAAATTTCGTCAATTTGTCTGAATTATTCAGTATGTATATGTGCCTAACAACCACTCAAAGTAAAATAAAAGATAAAAGTTAACCATCTTTTATTTTACTTCTTATTTTATTTTATTTTTGTATAAAATTGTTATGGATGTTGCGTAGTTTTAACTTTTTAAATTACTTTATTTCATTTCTTGTTTTATATTACTTGCTGAATAAACTCACTATTATCCTGAATAATGATTTATGTTGACTACCACGCATAGAATACTACAAAATACATAATTACAAGCTATAACGCAATAAATAAATATCGGTTACGATAAAAATATGAAATAACCGAATATCAATTGTGATATAAGTATAAACTAAACAATTGCCGTTTGTGATAAAATTATGGCCCCTGGGGCCTGATTTTTAACCACTCGTTTCGTTATAAATCATTCGGGTTGTAGCGAAAATACTTCAACAGTATTTTTGACCAATTGTTAAAACTCGCCTTCGATATATAACGAATAATTTCATTCGTATTGTAGCGAGCGCACTTTCTGTATTCGTTCCACAATTCTTTGGTTATTTTCATCAAGAGAGGTTATCGTGTTATATTTATTCCGAGATTTCTAGATCTTCATTGCGTTATTGTAATATTCAGAATGGATGAATTGATTCATTTAATCATTATTGAAAATTTGGAGGCAGCTGAAAATCAGCAGTTCCTGAATGGACCCATTTGCTCTGAGTGATACACAATTCATTAAAAAATTTCAATTAACCAAAAACCTCACCAGATTCCTTATAGATATTCTGACACCATACATAAGAGCACCTAGAAGAAGGACAGATTTGGACGTGTCTACTAAAGTTACTCGAGAAATTGACAATATACACCAAGTTGATTTTGATTTCAAATTTCAGGTATTGATCGCCTTACACTTTTATGCCTATGGTAATTATCAAAAAAGTGTTGGACTCAATCGCTTCTTGGACGTGAGTCAGTCAACTGTGAGAGTCTGTTTGAAAGAGGTTACAACTGCTTCAAATCATCCTGATATATTTAATACCTGGGTTTCTTTTCCAAACAATTTAGAATCCCTGAATAATATTCGACGAAGGTGAGTATTAGGTATTTTCATTTTGAAATTATTGATGAAGTTTTTTTTTCAGCTTCTATATGAAACACCATTTTCCAGGTGTGAAATGTTGTATTGATTGTACAAACGTTGCCATTCATTCTACCTTAATAGATGATCCTGAATTCCCTGAGCACCTATATGTGCATTCAATTAATGTTCAGTTGGTAAGTGAAATGATTTAATTTTCATATCGATACATGATGTTCTTCTTTCAGATTTGTGGTTCCGACTTAAAAATTCCCAATGTAATTGCGAAGTATCCGGAAAAATGATTCCCCGATAAAGTAAAGAGTTTACATCGAAGAGGGCACAATGATTATTTTTTATTGGGTGATTTAGGCTATCCCTTAAGACCATGGTTGATCACCCCGTTGGAATACAATCCCCCAGTGAATTCTCCTGAGAAAAGATATAATGACACACATAAAAGTACGCGTGTCAAAATTGAATGTTGCAATGGTGTGCTCAAATCACGATTCAGATGTTCATTGAAGCATAGGGTTTTGCATTATGACCCTCTATACTCCTGCAAAATGATAATTGCTTGTGTGGTTCTGCATAATATATGCATTGAACAGAATTTGCCTGAAATGGAGCTAGAACCAGGAGACGATAAAAATGATTTTGGCATGCTTCGCGGAAACAATCCCGATGAAAATGAAGTCACTGGAGTTTATGCTAGAGTGAACCCAGAACTTGCTGAAGGTAGAAGAGTAAGGGCAAATATAATAAGAAATTTTCAGAGATAAATTGTGATCAGATTTATATTAGTGAATAAACTATCGTTAATAAAACCTTTTTTATTAAATTATTGATTCTTCTTTTTGCAGGGAGTATGAGTAAGAAAATGTAAAACCTGTTTTAGTCAAAATATAATTGATTCTGTCAGAAATAAACAATAATAAAACGAAAAACATATGAGTACTTTACAGAAACTGAATTGTTTGAAAGAGAAAACTAAGGAAATAAAACTCAAATCCTAACAGTACATAACAAAAACACTTCAAATAAATAAAAACAAAATCTTAAAGCAACTGTTCAGCAACCTCTGTACATTTGTTTAGTAGCTGTTGGAGAATATAATTTTTTTCCTCTTTGAGAATTAGACTTTTTTTCATTATTTGTAACTTTTGCTCATAATATGCTTCCTTCAAGGAATTTATTTTATCCAAATATTCTTTATAATTGCTTGCAGCAGCGGAGGAATTCAAAAGATTCTCCATTTCCTTAGGAATCCTCTTTCTTCGAGGTGTTTTAGATGCAGAAGTAGGAACATTAATTTCTAAGTTTGGAGTATCATCGAAAAAATCATTGTCTCCTATCTTGTTTGACTCGGCACTTGTACTCGCTTCAAATCCTTGATTCGAAGAAAGTATTTTATCTGCACACTCATTGAAATCGAACTTGACTGTTGATTCTTCAACTGCATGTCCTTCAATGGATATAGGTTTGATTAAATTGAGAACATCTTCTTCTAACGATGTTAATATGTCTTCAGAGGGTAAAGGAGGACCTCCACCAGTTTTGTTGATATATTTTTTTGAATTTCCTATTTTCATCTTTGTTTTCGAACGAATGTCCTGCCAGCACTATAAATTAAATAAGTTGTATACAAAATTATCTATATTTGGTTATAAATTCACCTTTCTCCAACTTTGCCATGATTCATTTAAATTATTTGCAATTTCTTGCCATTCATTTCAGCGTCTTTTTGAGTTAAAATTTGTGAAAATCTTCCGCTACTTAACCGAGGCTTCGATTTAATGAATTCTATTAAAACTTTCCTTTGTTTTTCTACAATTTTCGATGATCTTTTTTTTCATATATTATTCATAATCGGTAAACTTGTAAATTTTCAGTTATATTAATTCTAATATATATAATACACAAATAAGTTTTTGCACCACAGAACACGAATTTAACGAATACATCGACGTTGCCAAATTACTCATTCGCGATTAAAAACGAATCGCTAACAGCACAACGAAGGCCGTCAAAAATACAGAAATAATGAAGCATTCGTTATCGAACCGTCGATAGATAGCGAGTAACGTCAAAAATCGGGCCCCAGGTCCTCGGTACTCGGTCCAGGTACTCGGTATTTAACGAATTCGCTATCTATAGACGGTTCGATAACGAATGCTTTATTATTTCTGTATTTTTGACGGCCTCCGTTGTGCTGTTAGCGATTCGTTTTTAATAGCGAATGAGTAACTTGGCAACGTCGACGTATTCGTTAAATTCGTGTTCTGTGGTGCAAAAACATATTTGTGTATTATATATATTTGTTTCTTGACATGTTTTTTGGGTAACCTTCCACAGTCTGAAGATGAAAATATAATCAGGAAAATCTATACAAGTGTAGAAAAGGCAAACTGATTAGTTCACCCCGATAAGTTATTGCGTTCACCAAATTATATTTCCTATGGAAAAATGATTCAATTTGTCGATAACTTGCCGTTTTCTGAATTTGCCTATCAAAAAAGTTTTTAAAAAATTCAAAAGATACTTCTCTATATAGTTTTTGCTTGACGTTTCGGGGACTATATCTGCCCCCGTTCTCAAAATCTTCTAAATCTCCTTCAATTGTTTTATAATTTGGATTTTTGCTCGCAGAGTCTTTTTTGCTTTTTCAACTGACGGATGTCAATTGAGATCTGCCAAAAAAGTTTGAGGTTGACGTATTGCTCATTTGATATATGGGGTGTTGTTCAGATCAGTTTATTAGCATTCTACCATATCTCACTTCCTCTCTGAGTAGAGGTAACCATGTATGATCCATTTCAACAGAATTTGTTGAAAAGCAGTTGTTATTGGAAAGAAGAATACAGGCCGTTTCTTTCAATTTTCTCCTCTCTTGATGTGGTTTTTTCATCAAGATTTTTGTCCTATTCCATTCAATCGTATGATCGCCATTGGATGTCAGGATATGATCTGCAATTTTTGATCCAGTTATTTGTCGATTTCTGATGTAACTCTGATGTTCACTTTGGCGCACTTCCAATGGTCTTGACGTTTCACCTATATAACTATCACCACAAGAACAAGGTATGTTGTAAACACAATTTTTGGTACTTTCTTCTGCGTTTTTTTGGTTTTGTTTGTGTTAGTATAGATCTCAGTATTTTGTTGTTCTAAATGATGTTCTCACATCATACCTATGTCCAATTACTCAAACTATGCACAGAAAAAACATATTTCCAATTCAAGAACGAATTTTATCAACAAGAGTTTGGTATGGCGATGGGTTCTCCTTTGTCACCCATTTTAAGTAACATATCCATGGAATATTTTGAAGAATCTTTCGTTGGAACATTCCACAATGGTCCAAAAATATGGTGGAGATACGTGAATGATGTTTTCGCTATCTGGAATCGAAGTGAAGAAGAATTGAACATTTTCTTGGATCATATAAACGGTCAAGAACCGACGATCAAATTCACATCAGAATCAGAACAAAACAACCAACTTCCGTTTTTAGATGTCATGATCCAAAAATCATCATCCCGAATCGAAACATCTGTACACAGAAAGAATACGCATACCAATCGATATCTACACTATAAAAAAGGCATAGTTAAATGTCTCTATAATCGAGCCCAAACGGTTTGCAATTCCAACCAGAATCTACAGGAAGAAATAGACCTCATAAAATCTGTTCTCAAGGAAAATGCATATCCAGATCAGTTTGTGGAAAAAACAATCACTGACATTGAAAACAAAAACCCATCAAACAACCAATTAACACAACCAACAGGAGTACTCCCACCACCTACACATTTCACAACCAACATAATACCGTATGTCCCCGGATTATCTGAAAAGACAAACGAATTGGACATAGGTATGATGTGAGAACATCATTTAGAACAACAAACATACTGAGATCTATACTAACACAAACAAAACCAAAAAACGCAGAAGAAAGTACCAAAAATTGTGTTTACAACATACCTTGTTCTTGTAGTGATAGTTATATAGGTGAAACGTCAAGACCATTGGAAGTGCGCCAAAGTGAACATCAGAGTTACATCAGAAATCGACAAATAACTGGATCAAAAATTGCAGAACATATCCACACATCCAATGGCGATCATACGATTGAATGGAATAGGACAAAAATCTTGATGAAAAAACCACATCAAGAGAGGAGAAAATTGAAAGAAACGGCCTGTATTCTTCTTTCCAATAACAACTGCTTTTCAACAAATTCTGTTGAAATGGATCATACATGGTTATCTCTACTCAGAGAGGAAGTGAGATATGGTAGAATGCTAATAAACTGACCCGAACAACACCCCATATATCAAATGAGCAATACGTCAATCTCAAACTTTTTTGGCAGATCTCAATTGACATCCGTCAGTTGAAAAAACAAAAAAGACTCTGCGAGCAAAAATCCAAATTATAAAACAATTAAAGGAGATTTAGAAGATTTTGAGAACGGGGGCAGATATAGTTCCCGAAACGTCAAGCAAAAACTATATAGAGAAGTTTCTTTTGAATGTTTTTAAGATTTTTTTGATAGGCAAATTCAGAAAACGGCAAGTTATTGACAAATTGAATCATTTTTCCATAGGAAATATAATTTGGTGAACGCAATATCTTATCGGGGTGAACTAATCAGTTTGCCCTTTCTACACTTGTATAGATTCTCCTGATTATATTTTCATTTTCAGACTGTGGAAGGTTACCCAAAAAACATGTCAAGAAACGTTGTTCCTCCACAAAAAACCACATTCATTCAATATATATTTGAATTATTATAACTGAAAATTTACAAATTTACCGATTATGAATGATCATCCAAAAAAAAGATCATTGAAAATTGTAGAAAAACAAAGGAAAGTTTTAATAGAATCAAACAAGATAGGAGACATTGATTTTTTCGATTGTACTCCAAATATAGAAATTAATATTCCTACTTCTGCATCTAAAACGCCTCGAAGAAAGAGGATTCCCAAGAAAATGGAGAATATTTTGAATTCCTCCGCTGCTACAAGCAATTATAAAGAATATTTGGATGAAAGGAATTCCTTGGAGGAAGCATATTATGAGCAAAAGTTACAAATAATGAAAAAAGTCTAATTCTCAAAGAGGAAAAAAATTATATTCTCCAAGCCACTAACCAAATGTACAGAGGTTGCTGAACAGTTGCTTTAAGATTTCGTTTCTATTTATTTGAATAATTGTTTTTGTTATGTATTTTTAGGATTTGAATTTTATTTCCTTAGTTTTCTCTTTCAAACAATTCAGTTTCTGTTAAGTATTCACGTGTTTTTCGTTTTATTATTGTTTATTTTTGACAGTATCAATTAAATTTTGACTGAAACAGGTTTTACATTTTCTTACTTATACTGCCTGCAAAAAGAAGAATCAATAGTTTAATAAAAAAATTAAATAAAAAAGGTTTTATTAACGATAGTTTATTCACTAACATACATCTAATCACAATTTATCTCTGAAAATTTCTTATTATATTTGCCCTTACTCTTCTACCTTCAGCAAGTTCTGGGTTCACTCTAGCATAAACGCCAGTGACTTCATTTCCATCGGGATTGTTTCCGCGAAGCATGCCAAAATCATTTTGATCTTCTCCTGGTTCTAGCTCCATTTCAGGCAAATTATGTTCAATGCACATATTATGCAGAACCACACAAGCAATTATTATTTTGCAGGAGTATAGAGGATCATAATGCAAAACCCTATGATTCAATATAAATCTGAATCGTGATTTAAGCACACCATTGCAACATTCAATTTTGAAACGAGTACTTTTATGTGTGTCATTATATCTCTTCTCAGGAGAATTCACTGGGGGATTGTATTCCAACGGGGTGAACATCCATGGTCTTAGGAAATATCCTAAATCGCCCAATAAAATATTATCATTGTGCCCTCTTCGATGTAAATCTCTTTACATTTGATCGACTGTGGATATATGAATCATTTGTGCTTCCAGGATACTTCGCAATTACATTGGGAATTTTTAAGTCGGAACCACAAATCTGAAAGAAGAACATCATGTATCGATATGAAAATTAAATCATTTTACTTACCAACTGAACATTAATTGAATGCACATATAGGTGCTCAGGGAATTCAGGATCATCTATTAGGTAGACCATTTAGGAACTGCTGATTTTCAGCTGCTTCCAAATTTTCAATAAAGATTAAATGAATCAATTCATCCATTCTGAATATTACAATAACGCAATAAAGATCTAGAAATCTCGGGATAAATATAACACGATCAACTCTATAACCTCTCTTGATGGAAATAACCAAAGAATTGTGAAACGAATACAGAAAGTGCCCTCGCTACAATACGAATGAATTTATTCTTTATATAGCGAAGGCGAGTTTTAACGATTAAAAAGAGCGGAAAGCTCTACAACGGGGACATAGGACAAATTTTAAAAACTAGAATTAAGAACATGTAAACTAAATACTTGAATAAATTACTTTTGACTTCACTTTAACGATTGGTCAAAAATATAGTTAAAGTATTTTCGCTACTACACGAATGATTTATAACGAAACGAGTGGTTAAATATCAGGCCCCTGAACATAGAGGGTTTCGAATATACATTTTGATGGGGGGCGCTCCACACTTCTATGACGAATGCTAGGTTGAGTTGTTGAATCTTTTTCCAAATTTGACAAAACGTCTTACTTTCAACATCAGGTCACCTAGGAGTACTATCGGAATTTTTGATCCTCACAAAACGACGAAAGACATTCCGATGATTATGGATACTCCTTAATACTTCTTGCCATCCATCTCACCTCTAACTTGAATGTCAAAAGCCTCTGTCCTCTGTCGAATGTCAAGAATTCCCTTTCCACAATTTCACAAGAAGAAAATACGAAGAATATACGAGAGAGTTGTCATCTTACCGCCATCTAGTAACAGCGACGCGATTTTCGAAACAGTGATTCCACAGATTTGCAGATTTCTGCATCCGACAACGATACAGGTTTCATGAAGGACTGATACTATCTCGACAGAGTGAGCATCGGATGAATAAATCAACAGAATTATTTCATACCAAATAATCCCAAAATAAAAGAATAATTCAATGTAGCACTTTTAAACGCTACAACTTCATGCAGAGTAATATAAATAATCGCAAAGAGGAATCTTTCAGGCAAAAAGTTCAATTAGATCAACACACTGAGGCAGGTTTCCAGCCATAACATCAAATCCTTCAGAGGATTTTTAATGAAATTCGAACTGTGAATATAAAGAATAATGAGAAAACCTTCAGAAATATCAGTGGTGTATCAAACCTAGCATAAAATAATGCTCAATTTAATGTTTATCTTTTTCCAAACCTGGCAGTTTTTTACAAACTTTTATTTAGTTTCACTTGATAGTTCGTTCGTTCGTTAGTTAGGATCAAATCTTGCAAGTGAATTTTAACCGACTTCTAGTCGTCCCATCAATTTGAATTTGGCAGGTGTTCATGATTCCGGTGATAATGGATCATGGAGTTTTTGTTAGAGAAAAAAACAAAATGGCGGCTCCAATATGGCGGAGGAAAATTGTAATTATGGTCCGATTTTATTCAAATTTGACATGTGGGGATTGTCAGGGCGAAAAATTATGGATTTCCTGTCGGAATTCACGAATTCAAAATGGCGGCTCCAAGATGGCTGACGAGTTTTGTGATTATGGTCCGATTCGATTGAGAATTGGTATGTGGAGGTTGTCGGGGTCAGAAATTATGAATTTTTTGTCAAAATTCATGAATTTGCAATGGCGGCTCCAAGATGGAGGACGAGTTTTCTGATTATGGTCATTTTCATACAAATTGGTATGTGGGGGTTTTTCAGGTTCGTAGATTATGAATTTTTTGTCAAATCTATCAATTTAAGATGGCGATTCCAAGATGGCGGACGAGTTTTGTGATTATGGTCAGATTCTATCCAAAATTGGTGTGTGGGAGTTTTTGGGGTCGGAGATCATGATTTCTTTCAGCTCAAAACTCACAGGGAAGAGACCTTGTGATAACGATGCCCTATTAGAAATGTACAAATAACTAATAAACAACTTTTTATAGACAAGCTTTTATTCAAGCCGTGTACTAGAACGTATAAAATGAATTTAAGTCATCGCTGACAATGATTCAATAATTTTTTGTTGAATTATTTGGTCTAAAAAATTAATACTTCGACAAGTTGTTACTTACCAACCATTCATTGTCCAATGGAATTAATTGGTACCTACTTTCATGGATACTTTGTAAAAATCAAATACTTCGACAAGTTCTTACTTACCAACTAATCGCTGCCCTATCAAATTAATTGGTACCTACTTTTATGAACACTTCGCGCGACAAGCTTTTTGAAACCAAATAATTCAACAAAAAATAATTCAATCATTGGCAGCGATGAATAAAATTTATTTCAAACGTTTTAGTGCACGGCTTACATGAAAGCTTGTCTTTAAAAAGTTTTTTATCAGTTATTTTAGTTTTTACTGTAAAGTTTCGTGGATTGGGTAATTTCTTTATTCTATTGGAGAGCGATAATGATGCGAGAATAAATTAATATTCTATGAATCCGAAAATGGGAATAGCTCATACATTCGTAAAATGTTCCTTCTGGAATATTCAGGATATTCTGAGGACTACTCATTCATATAGTTTAAATTTCCATTTGTTTGAAAATATGAACAGGATGTTCATAAAATCAGATGTGGAATCATCTGCGACTGAAAGATAAACTTTAGTCACTATCTTCCATCATTCTCGATATTGCAGGACATTTCAAAATATCCCAGAAATAAATACAAAATATGCAACTGTAATGTTATGTAAAAATAATACTATATATTCTTCTTTATTGCAGCCTCCAAAAAAAATATTCTGAAGCAAAATGGGGTTTCAAATAGAAAGAATATATGGCAAATAAAATGTAAAGTAGACCCGTATATTATCTTTTGACAGTAATACCACAAAATCCTAACCAATATACTTAAATTGGTTTTCCACTGATTCTTAATTTTGTTTCCCGCAGTTATTGTGTGATTCTAAGCTCTCAGCCCCTGATACACAGTCGAAGGCCTTGGATAGGTCGCATAAGGTTATTTCCGTATGTTTGCCATTCTCAAGACCCTCGACTATGTTCGCAACAATGCGGCTGATAGCCTGAATCGTGGACCAGTTTGGTCGAAAACCAAACTGTCCTTTGGTTGTTTATTGAGAAAAAGCAACAATCGTTCCTTCAGGATTATTTCAATAATCTTACTGATAATCGGGATTATAGAGATGGGTCTGAAATTTGTGGCCAAATCAGGGTCTCCTGTTTTATATATTGGAAGTACCTTAGTAATTTTTAGATTGTCAGGAAAGATTCCATGGAGGAAACATAGATTGATCAGGGTTACTAGGGGTTCAATCAACATGGTCAATGTGCCCTTTATGATTTTACTGTTTAAACAATGTATATCAAAACAGTTTATTGCAGCGTTTACCGCTTCGTGGTTTACTGGTCCTAGGAAGAGTGAATCTTTTGTTTTGGAGAGGTCATTCAGAAAATCACTCAAAGATTGGTTAATATCAGGTGATGTCAGGATGATCTCCTCGGCAACATGAGAGAAATACTCGTTGAAATCGTCAGGACTGAGTTTAGGTATTTTAGATTTCTTCGCTTCCTTATTCCTTTCGTGATTTATTAACTTGAATCTTTAGCTTGGTTAGTGGAATTTAGTATGAGTGAATTGTAGGAATATTTTTTTGCGGTAGCCAGTGACTTACTATATTGAGATTTGTAGAGACTGTAAGCAGCCCTATTACTCTAGTCAACATGTGCCTTTTAGCTCAACATTTTTTATTCGCCTCGGAAAATTATAATCGAGGTGTCATTCGATTCGTCATCGCATCTAGGAACTTTTTGAGAAATATGGAGTGGCGCTTGCAAAAATTACAAAAGTTATAAACAATTTAGTAAAAAAAATGAGTTTGGTTTTTTGCGAATATCTGAAAAAGTATTCAGAATTTCTGAAATTTGATAAAAGATCCAAGAAGAAGAAATTTCCTAAAAAAAGTATGAGCTCTTTGAACTCTAGGACCAATACTTATAATTTTTCTAGAGGGTTGAAAATACGGCCGAAAACGGGAACTCTCGCTTGCGTAAGCTCCGCCCACTTCGGACCTTTAATAAACAAATATTATTTAAACTTATTAAATATGAAAATTGAGAACTTAAAAAATTCAGGCACCTACAGAATAGATCAATGAACAGTAATCCGCCGATCAAAAATTTTTATCGCTATTTTTTAATTAGTTATCCATTTTTTGTAGCACGAACATCAACATTGAAAGTGCGATAATTGTTAAACTATAAATCTGGGATTTTTTTCCTTCCATGGAGCTATTTTACAAAGGCTATAGAATAGATTCCTGTTGGAAAAATGAAAAATTCGTTAATTTTCACTTTGTTATTAACAATTTACTCAAGTTAAAAATTATCAACCTCGATTAAACATTGAAAAAAATATTATTTTTACAATATTGCTATAATAATAATTTTTATCCCATATTGTTTAAAAAATTGTTATAACCAAATATGTTGTTTATAAGATATTCAAAATTTTTTTTTTGTTTACATAATCTTCGATGAAAATTATGATAAACGCATTTGTTAATTAACAATTTTTTTTCCTCTTGTTATGAAAATTGAGGAACCATTTTTTTGAATCATTATTTATCTTGCTCTTCGATGTCTGTTTTTTTTTTATTCAAATTTTAATTGTTTATGCAATGAACAATTTGTTATAAACAATTGAATTTTTTATTTATTGTTTTTTGCTCTTAAAAATACAACGAAAACAGCCCAGTATCAGTTTTTGGAAAAAAAATGATTTTTCGATTTTTTATTAAATTTTAAGTATTCTCGTATATTCGAACTTACCTTTCGCGCCTGCTTTTCTTTATTTATTATTGATATTACTTATAAACTATTGCAGATACAACAAATTCATAAAGACATTTTTTTTTTCTACTACTCAACAAATTTATAACCAAACTAAAGCTCTAACTCAATTATTTATATAATTTTTTTGTTTGTTGAGTAGCTGATTTTGAAAAAAAAAGTCAAGATGAATTTGTTGTATCTGCAATAGTTTATAAGTAATATAATAATAAATAAAGAAAAGCAGTTAAAAATAATTTTTATTTGATTTTATTAATTAAAAGTAATATAAATAAAAAATTCAATTGTTTATAACAAATTGTTTATTGCATAAACAATTGAAATTTGAATGAAGATAAAAAATAAAATTCAGACATCGAAGAGCAGGATGAATAATGAAAAAAAAATAGTTCTTTAATTTTCATAACAAGTGGTAAAAAAAAACGTTCATTAACAAATGCGTTTTTAAGCAATAAAAATTTTTTTTAAGAAACGATTCTTTCCTTTTGAATCATAATTTTCATCAAAGACTATGTTAACAAAAAAAGTTTTTTGATTATCTTATAAACAACGCATTTGTTTATAACAATTTTTTAAACGATATGGGATAAAAATTATTAAAAATCATTTTTGAGTAGCTTATGATCATAAGAAAACGGACCAATAGCAATATTATAAAAATAATATTGTTTTCAATGTTTAATCGAGGTTGATAATTTTTAACTTGAGTAAATTGTTAATAACAAAGTAAAAAAAATCATTTTTCCAACAGGAATCTATTCATTAGCCTTTGTAAAATACTCCATGAAAGGAAAATGATCCCAGATTTATAGTTTAACAATTATCGCACTTTCAATGTTGATGTTCGTGCTACAAAAAATTGTTAATTAATTAATGGATAACTAATTGAAAAATCGCGATAAAAATTTTTGATTGGCGGACTATTGTTCATTGGTCTATTCTGTAGGTGCCTGAATTTTTTAAGTTCTTAATTTTCATATTTAATAAATATAAATAATATTTGTTTATTAAAGGTCCGAAGTGGGCGGAGCTTACGCAAACGAGAGTTCCCGTTTTCGGCCGTATTATCAACCCTCTAGAAAAATTATAAATATTGGTCCTAGAGTTTTGAGATATACGAAAAAAACCAAACCCCTTTTTTTTACTTAATCGTTTATAACTTTTATAATTTTTGCAAGCGCCACTCCAAATTTTTCAAAAAGTTTCTAGATGCGATGACAAATCGAATGACACCTCGATCATAATTTTCCGAGGCGAATAAAAAATTTTGACCTAAAAGGCACATGTTGACTAGACTATATCTTGTGGATCGTTTGACGAGTCACATGTTATTTTTATGGAAAGAAGGGAGTCTCTCATGGACCTTGGGTTGTCGTTAAAAATTTTTGCAGGAGGTCTGTATTTGTTAGCTATTTTTTTCTCAGGAAAATGTTTCTCCACCATGGTTTTCAACTTGTCCACCGACCCCCACACGTATGGTATTGGCTATGTGCGGGACTGTCAAATTTGTTTTGTTAATTCCACGTTGAATTCGTTTATTTGTGCATTGTACAAAAAATTGAAAAAATAGTTTGTGTGAATTTTATACTTCTCCAAATTCGGCCTGGAAATTGGAGCAAAGAAAGAAATCGATAGCTGTTGTAAAAACGATAAAGTAAGTGTGACAACCTCATTTAACGATTTCACTGAACCAATTTTGTTTGAGCGATATATTATGAGTTCACACGTTTGTACAAACGTTTTATGGCAAGGAGGAACATAGTAGTCTCACCAAATCAACCAATAACTGGAAAAGTTACTGAAATTAATGCAGCTCAACTCAACAACAACGCAGGGTACTTATATTCAAATATGTTTTGTATGATGTTAATTTCACTGAGGTTTGCCTAATAATATGGGCTTGTATTAAATAACTTTGACCGTTGATTCTCAGTTCTTCAACAATTCTCAAACGTGCTGAAGCTGATTCATTACCTTTCATCACAGTTTGAGGTTAGAAAGATATGTTTTATGCTCATAATAAAATCAATTTGTTTAACTTACAAATATTATGAATTGCTCTCAGATATCGGCAATGTTTAGTATTCCATTAAGTTTTTCACTTAATTTTGATAGAAATGAACAAAAATGTTGCGTTCACTGTGCGGCGCAACTGTCTTGCACATAGCCAATACTAAAGTCCAAATTTTATAGACTTTGTTGTAATCCTTTGAGAAAAAAGATATGTTACATAAAATATAAAATAATTCTGTCATTTCTATTGTTAGCATATGCAAGCGAAATATTTCGAATTAATTTGATGGTTTATTCCGTAAAAAAGTCACATTGAATTTGATGGTATATTCAATTCTCACTTTTGTAATGCTATTAAAAATACAGTTTTCCCTTCAAATGAAATGAACAAATACTTGAATACAACATTCAACAAAAACACGTTTATTCAAAAATATAAAACTTTTCTTATCTACAAATAAATATCAACGAAAAAATATAAAATCACAACCATCAGAGAAATCACAAATGCCGAAGGAATATCTTCTTCACAACTCTACAGACGTCCCATCCATGGATACGAGATTATTCCCCCAGAAAATCGCCTCCTTTCCAATGCTGCATTCCTCCTTTTTCTCCTCAACCAAAACTCTGGAGACATCCCACCTCTAGACACTGTGGTTTCTTCCACTCCTACGGATCTCCTCGACAACTTTTCGTCTTTGAAAACTCCTTCGGATTCTGGTGAATCGAACATTTCTGCAGGATCTGCCGACCGTCTGGCCATTTTTTCGAAATATGGTGGTAGCTGAGGATCTTCCATGAATGGATCTACCAGGGATCTTCTACGGATGTGTAAACTGCTTCCAAAATTATTTTGTTCACCCCTTCTGATGTAATTGAATAATGTTCTACTTTCGATGGTAACAACACACAGAACAAAAATGAAAATTTTGTACATTTCGATTACTGACTATTGCACGGGATCGTTGAATTAACTGATGTTTTTCTCGGGTATAATTGTATTTATACCTTTTTGTATCACTGAGAATATCGGAAGTATCTTGACGCAAGTTGGACTCACTAACGACTTCTTCAAATAAACATGCAAACAGTGTATAATCGAAAAGTAAATACGTATCTCTATTTTCGTACCTGAAAATAGCTCATGCGTAGGTAAGAAATTATGATAATTAAAGGTGAATATGTCCATAAGCAGGCTGGGAAATGAAAATTAATTTAAACCAAGATCAAGATGACACTAGAGGAAACTAGATGAAATTGAAAATAACTCATCTAAAAGGTTGAAATTTTAATAAATTCTTCCTCATGGCTCTGTGAGAATGAGTTCAAATTGAAAGTGGAAGAAATTAATGCCACATGTTCTGGAACATTTAGAGTAAATTCAAAATATCATGAAGATTCACCAATACAGAGTTTTTCCATTTGCAATTAAACAGACTTCAGCTTCCACATTTAGCAACGAGACAAATTGAATACTGAGATACAATTCAGAAAACTGTCGGTTCTTATCCCGGTGGCAGAAAAACATACATAAAAATAAATGTTAAAAATGTATTTAAGAATCTTACATATAAAGTTGAAATAGGCCGTGTTGAGTCATTCTATATCGCTTTGAATTTTCCAATTTCATTCGTGGCAAGTAGATTCCTGAAACTTATACACAAGTAATGTTTTTTTTCAGTAATATCACAGTTGACCTTACAACAAAAATAAGTCAAAAATAAATAAAATTTCTGGATTTACTCATGCTTCGACACTTTCATCAACATTTCTGAATTATGTATAGTATCCAGTTATTTCAATTACAAAGGAGTGTTTCATGAACAGATATATGATAATTTTTGATAAAAATCCCTTATTCGAATACCAATTTTTGATATTTCATATCAATTTGAAATATTATGAGTTTGAATATTATTTGTGTAGGGTAAATTATATTATGCTGAGTATAATATGATATCAGGCCACCCTGTCATGATAAAGGTGTATATCAGCTAGAAATATGAATCCAATGAAAACATGTTCATCCCAAATAAAATATATAAAACTGAAATTAGATTTTTTCTACATTTTTTTCACGGAAATTATTATTCAATTTTTTTACTAAATTATTCTTTGACCTTCTAATATTAGCTTTCGAATTTCAGAATCCCCGAACGATTGTGGAAGAGGAGTTCTCATTCATTTAGAGTATTTTGAAGTTTGGCAGTTATATATTTTTCTATGTTCATGCAAAAACCAAAATTTATTGAATTATATTTAGAGAAAAAACTGGTTCTTTATTGCATTAGTGCAATAAAATGTTTATTGCACTCATCTGTCATTCTACTTCAGCGTTTTGTAATCATGACAAACATAAAAGCTCAAATCGGCGCTTTTTTAGTAAAACACAAATGTACCTAGAGAAGTTTCGATGGGAATGATTGAAAAGTTGTTCTTCATTCATACCTTCAACAAATATGAACCAATATTGAATGAAGAATTATTCATGAATCACTTATTCGAATACTAATTTCTGATATTCCATATCAATTTTAAATATAAGGCTTTTCAGCGAAATAGAACAAATCCTCCACCAAGACAGTGTGAAAACTAGAAGAGATATAGAAGGCCTATTTCAACATGATAAGACAGATTCCTAAATGAATTGTTATCATTAAATTTCTTGACCAGTGTTTTTATGTACATTTTTTTCTCCATCAGGATTAGAACTATATGGTTTTTCGAATAGTTTTCTGAATTTCATCTCAGCATTCGTACTGTTTCGTTTAGTGTATTCTACAAGCACCCTTAGCAATACGTCACAAGATCCTTTTCTGGATATATATAATATATATATATATATATATATATATATATATATATATATATATATATATATATATATATATATATATATATATATACAGGGTTATTCATTGGGAAATGCTCATACCAAAAGGGTAGATGGAGGAAACCGAGGTGCTTCTAAATAACCCATATTTTATGGGTTTATCGTTCTTTATAACCAAGGTGATTTATTAATTTCCCCATTTTTTCAATTGATCATAACTTATGAACCACCTTATACATTTTTGTAATATTTGGTTCGTATGGTCGTTGTCCACAGTGGTGTCGATTAACATAATAAAAAAAAGTATTATTCCAGGTCCGGCCTTGAAACAATTAATAAGTAGGTTTCGAGTCGGAACAACAGCCTGTATATCAATATTTTAAAATTTTATTTACTAATTTGGAAAGAGCAGAAAAAAATAAGTAAGACTAAATGTATTTGGTGCTTCTGCAAAAAACTTTTTTACTTAATAACTCGAGTCAAATCTAGATGTTTCGATAATGAGGTGCCACAACATTTTTCCACAAAAGGTACTTTTTTAAAATCATCAACTATTTCTTATTCTCCTAATTTCTGGGACTCAACCTTATTGAAAAACGAGAGGACATGTCCGTGTTTGGGATAAATTATTATTATCAATGACTAACTTTCAAACACTCTGTATGCGTGAAAAAATCATCATAACATTTGTTCATTGCACTACATTTAAAAAAATATATAAAAAAGAGGAGAAATGCCCATTCCGAAAAAAGAATTATACACAAAAAATTTTGTAGTATTTACTAAATTAAACAATTCGTAGACTGCTTGATTTTATTATTATTATCAAGAATGCATCAGAAGAGTCGATAAATGATCATGCTCTATTAAAAAAAATTATTAGACGCGGATAAAAAAAATTCAATTTTTGGATTTTCTGTTATGGTTAACCTATAAAATGTAGATTTGTTGCAACGTTATTTTTGTTTAAAATAAAGTTATGCTTTTTTCAGAGTGGGCATTTTTTCTCTTTTTTATATTTTTTTTTCTGAATGTAGTGCAATGAACAAATGTTATGATGATTTTTTTACGCATACAGGGTGTTCGAAAGTAAGTCATTGATAATAATAATTTGTTCCAAATACGGACATGTCCTCTCGTTTTTCAATGAGGTTGGGATCCAGAAATCAGGAGAATAAGAAATAGTTGATGATTGTATGGATTAAAGCTGGAAAAGTATAATTTGGGGAAAAAAATTATTTTGTGCCACCTCATTATCGAAACATCTAGATTTGACTCAAGTTAATAAGTGAAAAAGTTGTATGTGGAAACACGAAATAAATTCAGTCTTACTTATTTGTTACTGATCGTTCCAAATTTGTGAATACAATTTTAAAATATTGAAATACAGGGTGTTATTTCGACTCGAAACCTACTTATAAATTTTTTTAAGGCCGGACCTGGAATCAGACTATTTTTACACGCTTTATATTAGCTTCACTTGTATGTTTGTTTGTTTGTTTGTTTGTTTGTAACCAACTCCTTTGGGCGTGATTTTGACCCACTTCCAGACGTCCGAATGATTTGAAATTTGGCAGGTGTACATAATTCCGGTGATAATGCATTAAGAAATTTTTGTGTGGAGAAAAAACAAAATGGTGGCTCCAATATGGTGTACGAGTTTTGTGATTATGATCCGATTCGCTTCAAAATTGGTATACGAGGGTTTTAGTGGTCGGAACTTATGATTCTCTTGTCAAAATTGAAAAATTCAAGATGGCGGCTTCAAAATGGTGGTTGAGTTTTGTGATTATGGTCTGATTCTATTTAAATTGGTATGTGGGGGTTTTTGGGGTCGAATATTATGATTCTCTTGTCAAAATTGAAAAATTCAAGATGGCGGCTCCAAAATGGTGGCCGAGTTTTGTGATTATGGTCTGATTCTATACAAAATTGGTATGTGGGGGTTTTGGGGTCGAATATTATGAGTTTTCTGTGAAAATTGGAAAATTCAAGATGGCGGCTTTAAAATGGCGGCCGAGTTTTGTGATTATGGTCTGATTCTATTCAAAATTGGTATGTGGGGGTTTTTGGGGTCGGAGATTATGATTACCTAATTTGATAAGATCATTCCATTTTTTAATTTTCAAAAAAATAATAAAAATAATAGTTTAAAAAAAACTAAAAAAACACGCTTTTATAAATAAACCACACTAAAAAGTAGGCAATAAATAATAGTTTAAAAAACTAAAAAACACGCTTTTATAGAAAACCAGACTAAAAAAATTGAAAATAAGAAAAAACATTATTTTATTTAAAAAAAAAGCGTAGGGTGCATGGTATCAATAATTATATAGTACATTACACACCGAGGCGATACCATGCACCCCACGCTTTTTTTTTAAATAAAATTTTTTTTTCTTCTTATTTTCAATTTTTTTGGTTTATATATAATATATATATATATAATATATATATATATATAATATATATATATATATATATCTAGTATGTCCAAGGGAACATTGTTTGGTGGCCACGTACAGCAACCGGCCAGTCAAAAACCTCTCGGGATAGGATTAAATTTTTAATTGTTATTATCTGCAGGTATTGTGAATTCCTATCGAGTTATTTGTCATATCTTGAATATATTTAGAACTGTTTGTTTTATGATTATGTTAATTCGCCAGAATGTTGGCTAAACTCGATTGAGATAACAATGTATTCTCATTTCAGATTTTTGCAATCGGTTATAATGTCCTCGCTTTGATTTTCTATTCTGTGCTCCATGTTGTTTGACGACCATGGAAATCCTCAGTACATATTATTTCAATTGAATCACACACAAAATACTTATTTTTGACGTAACTAATCTTTTTACACGCTTTATATCAGCTTCACTTGTATGTTTGTTTGTTTGTAACCGACTCCTTTGGGCGCGATTTTGACCCACTTCCAGACGTCCGAATGATTTGAAATTTGGCAGGTGTACATAATTCCAGTGACAATGCATTAAGAAATTTTTGTGTGGAAAAAAAACAAAATGGTGGCTCCAATATGGCGTACGAGTTTTGTGATTATGGTCCGATTCGCTTCAAAATTGGTATCTGAGGGTTTTCGTGGTCGGAGATTATGATTCTTTTGTGAAAATTGGAAAATTCAAGATGGGGGCTCAATAGGCGTACGAGTTTTGTGATTATGGTCTATTCGTTTCAAAATTGGTTCTGGGGTTTTGTGGTCGGAGATTATGATTTTTTGTGAAAATTGGAAAATTCAAGATGGTGGCTCCAAATGGCGGCGAGTTTTGTGATTATGGTCTGATTCTATTCAAAATTGATATGTGGGGGTTTTTGGGGTCGGAGATCATGATTATTTTGTCAAAATTGAAGGATTCAAGATGGCGTTTTGTGATTATGGTTCGATTCTATTCAATATTGGAGAATAATAGTTGGAAAAAATTTAATAATAATAATAATATAATAAAAACTAAAACCACGCGTTAATAGAAAACTAAACTAAAAAGTTGAAAATAAATAATAGTTTAAAAAAACTAAAAAGCACGCTTTTATAGAAAAGCAGACTAAAAAATAGAAAATAAGAAAAAATGATTTTATTTCAAAAAAAGCGTGGGGTATATGGTATCAATAATTATGTGTACATTACACACCTAGGGCAGTGAAGTAAGAAATGTCGCAGATCACTGGTAATTGTTGGCCGAGGCGATACCATGCACCCCACGCTTTTTTTTAAATAAAATATTTTTTTTTCCTTATTTTCTATTTTTTAGTCTGGTTTTCTATAAAAGCGTGTTTTTTAGTTTTTTAAACTATTATTTATTTATTTGTAAAAGCATATCTAGAACTGATAATACTTGAATGGACAACATTTTGATCTGATCATTGATGAGTCCAATAATGGTAAATAATCTTTTATATCATCGTTATGGGTATTTATTAATTATTTAAAATTGTGCTTTCGTTTTTTTTTTTTTTTTTTTTTTCAATTTTCAATTTCAATTTATTCGTAAACCATAATAACAAGATATTTGTATACATACAATTTATGACGGTTATCCTTTATAACTCCAAGGGTTCACCTAAGCACTCAAGGTGCTTGTTTTGTGCAGCTCCTTGGAATAATTCAGGATATATATTAGGTAGATAAAATGAATGGTATACATATTAATAATTATTTACAATGAAAATATGAATAATTGGAATTCCTGCTGAAATCGATACTAATTCTAGTTTATTCTCTTTTTCCTTTCTTGAGAATGGTTGATGTGGTAAGGATCCATATCTTTATATAAAAATGTATATTACACGTTAAGGTTCGTTCATATATCCTCATACTTACACACACGTGTAGACACATATATACACATATACATATATATATACATATATATATACACATATATACACACATAACACACACATACATACATACATACATACATACATATACGTAAGTTTTTTTTTTTATAGTAACTTCAGTAGTGTTAGATGGTTAAGATTGATGAATTGTTTTATTTCAGTTTTATATTTGTTAAATGAGCGGTTTTCTTTCAAACTGCGATCGAGTGTATTGTAAAATTTAGGACCGAAATAGAAAATTGTTCGTTGTGTATGAGTTTTTTTGAAAATGGGTATTATTACGTTCAGATTTTCGGTAGATCTAGTATTCTTTATATTTTCGCTATGGTAAAGATATTTATTAGTATACATCCAAATAAGACAATGGTAGATATATATACATCTTATGTTATATAATTTAGTTTCTTTATAGAGCTGTTCTGTTGAGTAAAGCTTTTTTTTCGAAGAATAATTTTTATTATTGTATTTTGCATGGCTTGGAGACTGTGCAGGTTGCAGTCAAATATACCACCCCATACGGAGATACAGTACCTAATAACTGATTCCGCCAAGGATCTGTATACAGTCATCAGATTTTTTATGTTTAGGATTTCTCTCAAATTGTACATTTTGTAAGTAAGCTGGCGGAGTCGCTTTGTAACATATAGGGCATGTTCGTCCCATCTCATATGCTGATCGAGAACTACACCAAGATATTTTATCTTTGATTCTTTTTTTATCGAAGGGCAATCACATTGTTTCTTCTGTGGACATTCAGAGGTATGTATTTTAGGATGTTTTCGATTGGTTGATCGTTTTTAAGAAGTGTGAAGCAAACAAATTTGGTTTTATTCAGATTCAAACTGAGGAGATTATAGTTAAGCCATATCTGGATATCCTTCAAGCCATTTGATGTTTTTTGATATACTTGTTGCCATGTTTTGCCAGAAAAAATAATCGCCGTGTCGTCTGCATATGAGATAAGGTTATCAATAGATTTTATACAGCCGATACTGTTTATATACACTAAAAATAATATCGGCCCCAAAACTGTGCCTTGTGGGACACCAACTGTGATTTCTTTTGGAGAACTGAGTTCACTGTCGATTTTGACGCTTTGTTTTCTGTGAGATAGATAATTTTGCAAAATGTTTAATGTTGGCCCACGAATACCGTACCTATAAAGTTTGTCTATTAGGTCGTCATGTGACACCGTATCGAAGGCCTTAGCCAAGTCTAAGAAAACTGCCAAGCACTTATCGGAATTTTCCAAGGAGTCAGTGATGGTTTTCGTAAAATGAATGACAGCTTTTCTGTGTTCGAGTTACTAATAAAACCAAATTGCTTTTTTGTTATCACATGATGAAATTCGAAAAATTTAACTAATCGATTTTTTAACGTGTGTTCAAAATTTTGGCAAAATTACTTATTACAGAGATGGGTCGGTAATTCTGAAAGTTATTTTACTGCCTGCTTTATGGACTGGAGTCACTACTGATTCCTTCCATTGCACTGGAATATTACCCGTTTTGAAAATTTTATTTATAATGTTTACTAAGGTACTTACAATGTACTGATAAATAGTTTTTATTAGGTTCGCTGGTATCTCGTCCGGCCCTGGCGCACAATTAGTTTTCATGTGGGAGACAATGTTGAATATTTCGTTTTCCGTAACTGGTTCCAACAGTAACGTAGGACCTATAGATTTGTCATTCAAAAAGTCTTCGGGTAGGTTATCAGGCTTAGTAATAGTTTTTGCCATCTCTTTTCCGACATTTATAAAGTAATCATTAAATGCATTGGCTTTCGCCTTGTTATTAGATAAAACTTCCCCATTGGAACCTAACATATTGATAGAGCTGATTGTTTTCTTTTTATCATTTTTTGTTTTGATTAATTTATTTAATTTATTTCTATATTTGGTAAATTCGTTTTTAGCACATCTGAGTAGTTTTCCTTCAATCTTTTTTTCATGATGTCTCTCTTTTTTATCGAATTTATCAATCCCGGAGTTATCCATGGTTTAAGTTTGTAATTTCTGTTTTTAGATATTAATTGATGTTTAGTTGCTTGATTCATATGTTGCATCAATTTGTTGATAAACTTATCATATGAACTTTGGGAATCTTCGCATTGTAAAACTTCAGACCAAGTTTCATTGGTAAGAATGTCTTCCAATTTTTTATGGTCAATTTTTTTAATAGTGATGTTTTCATGCTTGGTTCGGGAAACTGTATTATTTTGACTAACCTTGTGTATACATAAGGAAGTTGTGTAATGATCAGATAGACTAGTTTCAATAATTGAGGAGTTGAGAGAATACTTTTGTGGATTAGTGCAGTTTCTAACAAAATGTGATCCAGATTACTCTTTGAATTGTTGGTTATTCTAGTCGATTCATTTATGTAAGAAAGATAACCATTTTCTGTTAAAATGTTTATATAATTATTGACTTCGTTTGAGAGCTTGTTATTCAAATTTATATTAATATCCCCTATGAAAATTTCAATTTCGCACTTTGATAAAGTTGTGAGGTATGCCTTCAAATCCTCTTGATACACCTGAGAATTTGTTGATGGTAGTCGATATGACGCAGTTATCCCAATTGTTGTATTGAGAACTGGTAATGTTACTCTTAGTAGATTGTGTAATTTGGAATTGAAAAATCACTTACCACATCAACATTCCATGTTTCAAAAAGTATAATAACATCTATATTATCCGATACTTCTTCGATGTACACAAGTAGTTCATCCAAATGTTTATTGATACTTCTTATATTCAGATGAAAGATACCGATATAATTCGATCCAACTACATTTCCATAATCTGTGATGCAATCATGTAAGGTGGAGAAAACTTTTGATTTTATTTCTTCTTGGTTATCGAGGATGTCCAAGAATTCCAACATTGCATTTAGTATAAGTTGATACAAAAGGAAAAAGAATACAAAAATAACGTGATAAGGATAGAGAGAAAAAAAAATTAGAATTAAAAAAAACTATGTACCTACTAAGAAAAGAGAAATTGCAGGTCAGATTGCAAGAACAATAAACAATTTTTTTTTTTTTTGGCCTCTAGCAAAATAACAAACTGTATAACACACGCTACTATGGAAATACTTTACGAAAGTCATCGTTGCATCTAATGATATTAATCTTATTGTCAATATTCACGAATATTTTTCCGCCTTCTGTCCATACGTTTTTCAAGGAAGTTTTCTCGATGGCTTTTGTTAACATTTCAACACGGAGGCTTGTGAGATCTTCTCTTATGACGACACCTGTTCCTTTTAACAATTTTTTTTTATGGTATATTTCCTGTCTCTTGTCGGAATTCTTCAATTTCAGGAAGATTCCTCTCGGTTTCCTTGTATTATCATCTTTTCCAATCCGGTAGCAGAGGTCTATATCCTTTTCTTCTAGATTGATATCCAGCTTAGAACGGAAAAAGGTGATAAGGGCTTGGCGAGTATTTCCTTGTGTATTTTCTTGTAAGTTAAAAATTCGTAGGTTATTTTTTTTCATTTCCTGTTCCATGTTGTCGAGTTTATTACGAAGCAATTCATTTTCACCTATTACTTTCTTCAGAGAACCTCCTAGTATTTTTATTTGTGATTCATTATCTTTTTTTGTTTGGTTCATTTCGTTCTTGAGTTCGGTCACTTTTTGTTCCACCTGTTGGAGGTTTTTATTGACCGCTTCGTTGACGGCCTTGGATACAGTGTCTGCCAGGGTTTTTATAAATGTTTGATCTGATAAACATTTATTCAGAGCTGAATTCACTGCGTTTTTGATTTCGTCGGCGATTTCACGTGTAATTACCATAATTAAGTCTTTTATGGCTTCACCAAATCGAAAATCTCACTTTATTTTCAATAACTGCCACTTTACAGAATTTTCGTAACTGTATTTCTCGGAGAACTTCAATATTTACTAGGACCACAAAATATTGCTACTCACTATACGCCATTCACAACGTATATAATCATTTATAATCATTTATTTTAGGGAAAATTGACAAATAGCTATCGGATATCCTGGTTAGGCGTGGAAGTGAATCAATTCTAGTCATTTGACGACTTGTCAAATAAGATAACATAAAATTTGGTGAAAATAAAAAAGTCATTAAGAAACTATTATTAACTTTAATGTTGGAGAAGCAACTAACAACGAGTAAATATACTCCAGTTGAGGCTTATGTACAGAATGAAGACGCTTGAATGGAAATCAAAGATAATTTCAAGTGATAGTTGATCAAACTTATGTCAAGGTGATAATAATGTAGGAACTTAATGGCCGACTTGGCAATAGAAGTAAAGGAAACAAATAGTTTAAATTGAGAAGAAATGTAAAACAAAGATGGTGTGTGTGTCTGTGTGTGAGAGAGCTAAGTTTAATGGCACTGGAGCAAAGTCAACAAGCCAGACCTTCGTTTATATCTAGGTTGAACAAAGATGGAAATAGAGTAATTTCGAAAATCAGTTAAATAAAAACTTTTTAACAGAAAATTAAACCGACGAAAAACGGAACTGAAAACCAACAAATAAAATAAACCTTCTTAGTCTTAATAACTAAGCTCCTAAATTAATGTTAGTAACTAATTTTGAGTCGGCACTGAACAAACAAGCAAATGGATTAGGTTGATCTTAAAATGATGGCATCGAGAGGCACGGTGACATTTTGATAATTTTTTTGATGTAATTTAATGTTCTTCGTTGATTGTTTGTTTGGCGCCGACTCAAAATCAGTTACTCACATAAGTTTAGGAGCTTAGTTATTAAGACTAAGAAGGTCTATTTTATTTTTTGCTTTTCAGTTCCGTTTTTCGTTGGTTTATTTTTTGTTAAAAACTTTTTCTTTTTCAATTTTTTGTGGCTGAAATCTCTAATTACTACCTATTTAATTTTTAATTACTTTCAAAATACTTACTTACCCACCTTACTTCAACTATTAACAGTTAAATAATATGATTATCTACTTTAATTATTTATTGTTATATAATATAAATTATTTTTGATAGCTCTGGTTAGTTTATTTCATTACTTTGTATATAATTCCATCCTTTCATAGAATGTAATTATTGTGACGGATGTAGGAGAACAAAAATAATGACAATAGCAATCTGTCATTGTTAACTACATATGTGTGTCAATGTTCACAAGTGAAAAATCAATCATTTCCTATTTTTCTACCCATAGGGGTGAATAAATTCCTCCCAAAAAAGAATCATTCAAATCGGACAACCCAGTAGATAGATAGATAGGATCGGTTAACGAACCAAAATTCAGAGGGTGAACGGTCAATATCCTCCATTTTACAACCCTTAGGGAAGTATTTTCCTTCTCAAATTCAAATGGGACATATCTAATGAAAAAAGAATCATCGAAATCGAACTATTCTGTAAAAAGTTATGCGTAATCATACATAAAAAAAATAAAAAAATATACGCGTTGACTAGAGAACCTCCTTCTTTTTTATTTCGTCGGTTAAAAATAGGAACAAACATTAAAAAAGAAAATGAATTCATAGAATAACCAAACAAATGTCTTCTAAAAATATATATTTTCCTCCTGCAAAGAAAAATGTGGATTGATATCTGAAACTGTTGAAAGAAACTCATCAAAGTACACCTGAGGTATTAGTTGATCGGTTGAGATTTGCGTATCATTAAAATAGTTGATTATCGGTACCTGTATGATGCCTTGGTAGTACCACACCTCAGTTATGGAATAATTGCATGGGGTGGAATACTGAAAACTCATCTACTTCCGCTAGAAAATATACTCAAGCGTTTTTACAAAATTATTCGGAAAAATTACTCCAGGAAATTAAGCTCTTTAATCCAAGACAAATATATTTCTATAATGCTGCCAACCACCTATACAAAAATAAATACACTCTAGAAACCGCTCACAACTCCAGATACGACACCAGATAAAAACCCTCTTTTCTGTTCCACACATGAATAAAACTGTTGGACAAAGAAGTTTAAACTACTTAGGCCCCAAAATTATAAACTCGCTTCCGTTCGAAATTATAAATATACATTCCACAAAAAAATTCAAAATACTCCTAAAAAAATTCGTACCAGGAAATAAAACAACAATAGAAAAAATTATAGACCCCAAAAATAACTGAAAACAAAATATTTATATCCCAAACTTTTATACTTTTATATTTTAGATTATGTTTAATATTTTTAACTAAATTTTCCATTTTACATCCTATACTGTGTATACGTATATATTTATTGTCATTTTACTTTTCGTACCATTTTATATTTTATATAGCTTGTACCTTATACTTATATTATCATAAAACTGAAACATTTATATATTTTATTTTATCGCACACAGTGACTAGTGCTTATCCCTTATAAGTGCTCGACACTCGCGAATATATTCCAACGTTAAATTGTAAACATAGGAACTTGTGAGCCTTGTTCAATAAACGTTATTATTATTATTATTGTATGGAAACACTCAACAGATAATTTGTTTCTGAAATTGTGTCGAGAAATGGGATTATTATAGAAAAACTTTTTGATGAGAGAAACTGTTGAAATATTTATTATTCATTCAAGTTTTTCATGTAAGGTAAGGGTTTGTTGAAAAAAAAATTAAAAAAAATTGTCAGATATATAAACGTTTGTGAGGAATGGGATTATTGCTGTTTCGCTTCTCTGCTGCTGCAAAATGCTGCACAGGTGGAAAATGCTGGTATGTGCTGGTACGTGCTTCGCCACGCTGCTATGCGAGGCACTGCTCGTTGCTGCTTAGATGGGAATCGGCTTCTAACCAAAAAGCAACAACGCGTGGCAGTATCGACAACAGGGTAGAAAACGAGCCATATGGCAAGGTTGCCAATTTGTGAGTTATTACTCATATTTGTGAGGAATTTCATGGTCAGTGAGTTATTTTGTGAGTAACGGCCAGTTGTGAGTAAATTGTGAGCTATCAGAGGTGGATGACAACTCACTTACTCAGCCAATCAGAAAACAACATTCATTTTAACGTCAACCGCTAACCGAACCAAACGCCAATCGAGAGCGGCTATGGTCTAAGTACTTGGTTGGCCACAGTTGTTATGATACAATTTATTCCCTGTTTATTACAAGTTACAAACTACATCTGTACAATGAATTTTCATTCCGAAGGCTGGAAAAATAATTCTAATAAATCATAAATCATAAGCTCGATTCTACTTAAATTTGAAATGTATGTCATAATTATCGATATTTTCTATAGGAAATATCGATACTATTGCAAACTATCGATGTTTAACGAGTATTGCTCCTATTGAATGAATAAACTTCAATCATTTGATCAAAGGCCAAATGCGCTAAACGGAAGCAAGGACCATAACACTAGAGAGAGAAAGAGAAACTTCAATAAGTTCAATCATTTGTTATGTTTTTGTTTCGTCAACGGTCAGGCCAGTGACCTACACTACACCCAATGACATTATTTGATGACCTTGAACTACAACAAAGACCTCAACTCAGACCTCGTGTTCTGTCATAAACCTTGGTTTCTGACAAATGTCAGTTTTTGTACAGCCGTTCCGCGTGCATTGAAAAATTAAAAAATTATATGTTGTGAAAGTAATGGGCATTTAGGTATCATTTCGAGTGAGACTATCCTGGTGCCCCCCGAAGGGAAATCGAAGCCGACAGAATAAGTTCTTAGGTGATGTGGATTTCCGTCAGCTGGCTGATTATCTGGAATGGATAGGGCCATAAAGAAAAAGCAAGCAAGCAAGCAAATGTCAGATGAAACGACAAGGTTGAATTTATTCTGTGGAAAAAGGGGAAACATTAACCAGTATATAATCTAAAATTACATTTTCCTTCATTTTGTATTTTTATATATGCAAAATCTGTCTTGATTTTATTATTTTGTAGTTGTGAGTAAACCCAAAAAAAATTGTGAGGAAATCGGTGACGACCTGTTGGCAACCCTGCCATATGGATGACATACATTTTGCATGCAAATTTATTATCTTATTCTCCAAAGAAGTAAACATGTTGATGTCCACTATCACATTATTGGAGACTAGGATTTGAATAATACTCACGTGTGTACTAAAGAAAATATTGCTGATTTGTTGACTGTTGTGTTATCAGTGCTGAATTCTATTTTCTATGATAATTGAACATATTTATGCGAAATGTTGGGTATATGAGATATAACGAATAGACCAAGTTCGAAGCTACAGTGAAAAATACCATTGTTTTGTTCTCTCATTCGGCAAAGTTTTTTTAGTTTTATCTGGATCACAACAATACCGTTTTTTTTATGGTTTTCCATCGCTGCCTATTCCATTCAGCTCTCAGTGAAATGTCACATTTAGTGATCAATAATGCACATAGTCAGTCGTAAGAAATGTTGAAGTACCTTTTAATCACATATTTGATAAGATACTGATGAAATAATTATCACTTTCTGTTCATACCGCTCACAATGAAGGTTCCTAGTTTGTTAACCATCTCCATATTTCTTTTCATCATTGGTGGGGTAAGCTTTTCCAACAATTCAATAACAAAGTACTATCGGAAAACCTGAGAATTAATGTATAATCACCTTCTATAAAACCAATATTTATTTTATTTATCTTCCAAATGACTTTGCATTTTTATCTTCACTTTGTAATATTTGTACTAGATTATTATAGTGATGATGTTCGGCAAAAAGTTTATTGAAATGTTTGGGCATTTTTGAAAATACCTAATTCAATTGCTAGTTTGTTTGGCGCCGACTCAAAATTAGTTACTCACATTTGCTTAGGAGGTCAATTATCATTAGGGTTTGTTTTATTTTTTGCTTTTCAGATGATTTTTTCGTCGGTTTTTTATTTTTATTTTTTTTGTGGCTGAAATCTACTAATTACTACCTACTTAATTTTTGATTACTTCCAAAATACTTACCTAGCTTACTTACTTTAACTGTTAAATAATATGATTATATACTTTAACTATTTATTGTTATATAATATACATTAGTCTTGAGAGTTCTGGTTAGTTGATTTCATCACTTTGTATATAATTCTATCCTTTCATAGAATGAATTGTGGCGGATGTAGGAGGATCTGTCAATGTCAACTACATATGTGTGCCAATGTTCACAGGTGAAAAATCAATCCTCCCCTATTTTTCTACCCATAGGGGTGGATTATTCCATTCCAAATGGGAAGATGATCAACTATGAGGTATACCCTATCTAATAAAAAAAGAATCATCCATATCGGAAAACCCACTACAAAGTTATGCCTGATAGAATCGGTTAACGGAACAAAATTCAGAAGGTGAACGATCAATGTCCTCCATTTTGCTACCCTTAGGGATAAATTTTTCTATTCAAATTCAAATGGGACCAACTTCGAAGATCACCCTATCCACTGAATGAAGGATTATCGGAATCGAACTGCTCTATGAAAAGTTATGCGTGATCATACATAAAAAAAATATACGCGTCGACTAGAGAACCTCCTCCTTTTTGGTTCCGTCGGTTAAAAAACATTACGAGTATCCATGTGACATAGAATATTATCCTCCAAAATATCGGTCAAGGGTGACTAACTCGCACACCGTATAAATTTGAAAGTCAAAATAGAAATATGTGACAGTGGGTAACTCCATGATTCTCAAGTGGAAGTTGAAAATGAAATAGAGTAAAATGTTATTATAAATGCCTCCTGATTTGAATCCCAACAAGCGAATACATGATTTCAAAATATGTTCAACATATTTTTGTCATATTGTTCGGGAATTGGAATAAGAGTCTGATAACAACTGACAACGTTACGTATTTTATAACATTAGAAAAGTATAAATGTAGAAATTATGAAAGTATGCATATTTTCAAACAAACTTAGATTAGGCACGATGGAATAACCAAATATTTTACCAATTTGAATTGAATTGGGTCAATATGAAGACATTTATTATTCATACCATAATTTTTAACTTCGTTGTTTTGTGGATATTAACACATAAAATGAATCGAATTTCAAACTGATTTCGTATGAGTTGAAAATGAAAGAATAAACAGAAATAATTCATTGTGTTGCCACAGGGAAGGATGAGAAAATCGGGTTCTCGAGCTCCAGCGATTACAATGAGTAGAGAAACAGCGCTGATCTATTAATTAATAATATATTCACCGGGTCCAAACTACTGTAATCAACATGATTAAAGCCATTGGCGACTATCCATTTTTACAATTCTCATAATAACATTATTTCTTAGCGTTGCGCGCCATAGAAACTGCAAAAACATGGGAATATTCTCAAATAAAAAAAGTTAATTTAAAAAATAAAAAAACCGACTGCGTAAACAATGAACTTTAAAAAAAATGGGAACAAGATGACCAAAAAATATTGTCAGAAAATTATGTTTTAAAAGGTTAACTATTAACTGTAAACAATATCACGCAGTCGGAGGCATCTTCTTGAATTCATGAAGATATATTATTGCATCCGACTGCGTGAGATTGTTCACAGTATTGAGTTTAACATCTTAAAACATAATCTGATACACCCCAATATTTTCTGGTCATCTTGTTTCCAGCTTTTTTAAAGTTAACTTTTTGCGCAGTCGGGTTTTTTTATTTTTTTATTCACCTTTTTTTATTTTACACTTTTTAGTTAGCATTATTCACAATATGGCGTCTGGTTATCGCCATATTGAACTTTGTCACAATCAAAATTCAATATGGCGAGAAATAGACGCCATATTGAATTTGGATTATTACTTTCATGTCTTTATTCACAATATGGCGACTGGTTGTCGTCATATTTTGATTACTGTCATTACTTTAGTAATACTCGCTTGAGACAATTCGATTGACGTAAGAATCATCAAAATCGGCCTCGCGTTTGGTCTCTAGAGCACCACAAAGGAACAAACATACATACATACATAGGCTGATAAACACATTACCCTCTCTTGCGTCGCGCTGTCGGGTAAAAATTGCGACATCGTAGGGTAATTTTGCCGAAACGACTGCTCCATGTAAGACTTGCAAAACTGAATAACATTCAATTTTTTCCACTGTTATACACGAAATAAAAATTATAATGAACCAGATGTTATTAGAAGACAGGTCCTTGTTGACTTACTGATAACATTCCGATTAAATTCCATACCAATCAATTGATAACACCATTTCGGTAAACGGTGGAACTCAAAAACTCCAACCGTATTGCTACATTATTTTTTCCAAGATTATGGGCCTGATACTTTGTCATGCAAACCACCTTTCCCTACAAGTTGCGTACGCATTCAATGGGCTGACCTTTGTTGCACTGAAGAACTCAATATTTTGACAACTGAAATAGATACTCTTTGATTCATTTACTTACCAGGGGTGAAAGGTCCCTTTTCAAATGGTCAAATAACTCATTATTTCTGGGGGTTGTTTTTACTCCTCGGGATTATTTCATATACAGGGCGCCCAATGCAGTCTTAGCCCTGTGCAGGGGACACCACAGGGCTGTGCCAAGCCTTCCCCCCATACTCGAGGGAACCATATGGACCGCAAAAAAGCGAAACGGTGGACGACGTGTCGTTCAGAACACTGTTGAGGCTGCAGTTCCGAGCTTATAACGGGCTAAAAAATGTACCCTTTAGGGTCCTGGACAAAAAAAACAAGAGTCAGCCATATAAACCTCCAGCACTGCAGAGAAGCTAAGGATCAGGGAAGATAATGGTTCGAGAGAGGTAATCCTTGCATCGGCCCATTTTCCTTCGGATGATCCTGAACCACCACCCACGAAAGCTGTGGAAGATCTGATGAGGTACTGCAGGTGGTAATCAGCTGCGACGATGCAAATGTTCACCACATCGTCTGGGGCAGTAGCGACACCAACGGAAGGACGGAGTTGCTGCTACAGTACGTGACAGCAAACGAACTAGACATAGTGAACTTAGGTAACAAACCAACCTTTGTTACAAGAAGAGGGGTACTCGACGTAACAGTATCCTCCACCTATGTGAGTAATTTTGTTACGGAAAGGCATGTGTCTGAAGAGGAGAGTTGCTCCGACCACAGACACATGAACTTCAAAATAAAGAGCAACACCACTACAGAAACTCATCGGAATCAAAGGAAAACATACAAGGCAGACCTAGCACGCAACTTTTCTAGATTACAAACAGCGAATCCTCCCGGCGTTCAACAACAATTGTCCTCTCATCACAAGGAATTCCACTAGGAACGTACCCTGGTGGAATGCCGAGCTTGCAAGATTAATGAGGCACACGAGGAAAACATTCAACAGCGCCAAGAAAACTGGAAGGTGGGATTACTACAAGAATTTCCTGACCTGCTAAAAAAAGGCACTAAATAAAGCCAAGAGAGGCTCCTGGAGAAAGTACTGTGAGGAGATAGAAAGTACTCAAGAGTGCACTAGACTCCAAAGAATCCTATCCAAGACACTCCCTTAGAAATGAACAAGGAGAGTTCACCCCTTCAGGAGAAGAAACCATAAAGGGACTCTTTAGGGTTCACTTTCCTGGGGCTCAAATAGTACAGACACCTGCTGATGAGAATGAACCGGAGGCTCTGAAAAGGGGTTCCAGGAGAAGTTGGACATAAGCGGAAAAGGTGGTAACCTATAACAAAGTACAGTGGGCAATGAACTCATTCGAAACATTCAAATCACCGGGACTGGACGGGATTTATCCCGCTGTGGAAGGAAACGGAACTACTGCACAGGAGGCTCTATGAAATACTGAGAGGCAGCCTGGCTCTTGGATACATACCAAAGCCATGGGGGAACATCGGGGTAATTTTCATACCAAAACCGGGGAAAACTGGATAGGAAACGGCGGAGTCCCTAAGAACGATAAGTCTCATTTCCTTTGGACCGAAGACCCTGGAGAAGCTGGTGGATAGGCATGTAAGGGACGGTGCACTGGTAGAAAGACCCCTGCATCGAGAACAATATGCATACAGGACCGGCTGCTCAACAGGAACAGCACTCCACAAACTGGTAGAGAAAGTGAAAAACACGCTGGAAAACGAAGAGGAACTAATAGCGGCCTTTCTAGATATAGAAGGAGTTTTTAATAACACCTCTATAGATTCAATCATCAGGTCTCTTGGACGGAGAGAAATCGAGGAACCTTGCCAGGCCTTGCTAAGAAACAGGATGACACATACAACCCTAATGGAGGAGACTGTAGTGGCCGGGCGGCCAGAGAATGCCCACAGGGGGGAGTTCTTTCTCCAGTCCTGTGGAATCTGGTCATGGACGGACTACTGGGGTTCCCTGAAAGAGAAAGGGTACGCTGACGACATTTTTGTCTTAGAACAGGGGAAATTTAAGACCACGGTTAGGGATCGTATGCAAAAATCCCCTTAACTTGGTAACCAGATGGACGGACTCCGATGGATTGCACATTAACTCTCAAAAGGCCACCATAGTAACATTTACTCGGAGACGTAAACTAGAGGGGCTAGGACCCATGAAACTTCTAGGAAAAACCATACAGAGCAAAGGAGAAGCCAAATATCTCGAGGTAATACTGGACTCGAAACTGATTTGGAACCAACATCTGACAAAAGTGACGAGAAAAGCGAAGACCACATTAATTGTGGCAAGACACTTTTTGGAAGAAATGTGGGGTTGAAACCACACATGGTACACAAGCCAACTTGGTGGTAAAACCGGCCATAAAGTATGCCTCCCTGGTGTGGTGGACAATGGTATATCAAAGGAGTGTCAAAACTAAACTGGGCAAGGTGAAAAGACTTGCCTGTGTATGCATTATAGGAGCAATGAAATCAACACCCACTGCAGCCATGGAGACACTGCTGGGATTGCCTCCCCTTCAGACTGAGAAACATTCTGGGCAACATCAGGACACATGAGTATCGTAAGCATCGTAACCAGAGACGTGCTAGACATGAGATCAGTCTACATCGCGGAACGATTCCCATTTGACAAGTGTCATACAGGGTATCTATACCAGATAGAACTGTATGGAATCACACAGGAGAGCAATAGTGGAGGAACATATCCACATTCTCTCAGACAGCCAGGCGGCCCTGAAAGCTCTGAGTAGCCAGGAAGTGAAATCCCATCTGGTATGGACCTGCAAAGAGAAACTGACAACACTGGTAGAACAAAACCGCGTCAAGCTGATTTGGTTCCCAGGAAACCAGGGGTTTACATGGAATGAAAAACCGACGAACTCACCAGAAGAGGATCGGAAAACGAACCAGGTCCAGGACCTTCGGGGTACCGAAGCGTATGGCTCGAGCGTCTGTAGAAGACTGGTTCCTGGAAAACACAAACAGTACTGGAATAATATCCCAGGAAACAGACACAGGAAAGAGAACATCAAAGGCCCGTGCCGAAAAAAAAACAGCAGACCTGTTAACTCTAAACAGGGAATAACTGAAAATCATTACGGGGTTAATGACTGAATATGTGCCAGTAAAAGAGCACCTCAATGAAATGGGACTGTTCAATGGCGATTTTGCGGTAAGGAACCAGAAACAGTATCACACATACTGTGCAACTGCGGAGCCCTGGACCGCAGAAGACAGTCAATCCTCGGCAACCAATTGGCGAACCGAGACTGTACAGCTCACACCCAGTAAAGAACTTGTGCAAACTTGTGCAACGAAAGTGCTATGACTGTGAACAACAGGAAAGATACAATGGGCCAGCAGGCCCAAGTGTCCACCAGATGAGCCTACTGGGTGGAGTTTTTAGTGGGTAGCAAGGAGATCAGTGCGACCCACACTACTTCGCTACAGCAAGGTGTACATAAAGGATTCTCCCCACCCTCCATAATGAAAAAAATCTTTTAATTTCCCACAAATAAATCAAATCAATATTCTGGAGTTCAACTGCCCTAGTAATGAATTGTTATAATAATAATATTGCATTCCACCTCTCACACTATCCTGAAATGAACTATTCCAAAACTAGACTTATAGACCGACATTGCTTGAGGGTTTTACCTCGCGAGGACTGATTCGAATAATATAACTACTGTTTCATATGTAGAAAGTGGGAGTAAAATCAATGTGTTTCAGTATTTTTCGAACAAAAACTCACAGTATTGAATACATGACTATTTCAGGGGTATACTTAAATTCTGATACAATCCTTCTTCCAATTTCCTGAATTGTTTTCGTCATATTTCGTATCTCTTTACTACGAATGAATTTCATATATACTCCTAACCCAATCCTGAATTATATCTACATCTACTCGAGAGGGAGGCAGTATATTTGGTGTTCAAAGGACCCCGCTCAAACCTCATGGAGAAATGATCTGTGGGAATTGCCTGAGTTTTCAATATTGTTTATAGAAAGTCTTCCTGATCAAAAGTTACCATTGCGCTTATGCCCAATAACCAATAGTTTCGGAGATATTTACCAATAATCCCTATCTGTGACCAAACTTTTTTATTTTATTTTTTAAGTTGTTTCTGTGTTAAAGTTAGTTGAAAAAAAAAGTAGAGGTTAACTAAAAAAAAAAAGAAAATTTTCGTATGGAGTCAAATACACAACAAGAAAATCATCATTAATAACAAACAGGATATTCTTGACATTGATGCCTGAACTGTTGTTAACTTAGATTAAAACTTTCATTCTTGGAAAAATTAAAATTTTTTGTCTCATTAGTTCTTACCTGCTATATACCTCGAAAAAAATAATAACCTTCTCTGAATGAATCGTTCTACTATCCTAGAATAATAATCTCATTATATTACTGTACTTAACGGAGTTTCTACTACAGCTCTGAATAATGCCTCGTACTGAATTTATTAGTTTCTCCCATTTCAATATAAGATCCCTACTAACCGGATTTGATATGTTTCTTGATTTTATGCAAGAGGAGTGCTTAGATATATATAGTATTTCGGAAACCTGGCTCAACCAATCATTTCCAAGCCGAGCTATCAGCGTACCAGATTACAATCTAATACGCAAAGATCGTCAGGGAAAAAAAGGTGGAGGGTTGGCTTTTTACATAAAGAAATCTATTAAATTTAAAATAGTTGATGATGGTAACCATAACAATAGCTCCTTAGAGACTTTCTGGATAAGTGTAAACATATCCGAAAAAAAAATATGCATAGGTACATTGTACAGACCTCCAACTATCAATCTAACAAGCTGCCTGATTGATCTAGAAAATATTATATCTTCTATTATACCACAATTTGACTTCATTATATTGGGTGGGGATTTCAATGTCGATATTCTGAATGAGACAAACAATAATACGAAAACACTATGAACCTTTTTCGAAAAATATAATCTTTTTAAAAAATGTAATGAGTCTACCAGAATAACAGCAACTAGTAGTACTTGTATCGACCTCCTAGTCTCAACGGATTCTGACGTTATAAAAAATGTGACAGTGTTCAAAATGGATGGTATTTCAGATCACTGTTTAGTCAAATGTGAAATCAAATGTAAAAAAGAAAAATTTCAGCCCAAGTTCGTCAGTTTCCGCGAATTTTCCCACTTCAACTATAATAATTTTCTTAGAGATCTGGACAGTATTGATTGGGATTATATATTTGATATGGATGATGTTGATGAAATGATCTCTTATTGGAATGTTAATGTCAATCATCTTTTTAATATACATGCACCTTACATAACTAAACGTGTCACTAAACCCCCCGCTCCTTGGCTCACTCCGAATTTAAAACTTATAATAAAATTTAAAAAAAAAATCTTATAATAAATATAAACATTCAAACACAGTTGAATCCTTCAACGAGTACAAAGACTTGAGAAATTTTGCGAACCGATGCATTGAAGCTGAGAAAAAAGCATTTTTGCAACATAAATTCAAGTCGGACCCCAAACTTTTTTGGAAATTCCTGAAGTCTTCAAATATTTTGAAAAAATCCCATGGCTGCGATATTGATATAGATCCTGGCGCCTTCAATGATCATTTTTTGAACTCTGTTCCAGATTTGCATCCAACAGATAACAATATTTTGAGTAAATATGATGGTATATATCCAGAGTTGAAAGGTGAAACTTTTTCTTTAAACCCAGTAACAAATGATGATGGAACAAACTCTTCGTAGAATCAAAACACAGGCAAAGAGATCGGACGATATCAATCTGAGAATGCTAGAAATTGTGTTCCCGACATTAATCCCGTTTTTAGTTCATATAATTAATACTTGCTTTTCAAATGGCACTTTTCCGAAATCTTGGAAATATGCCAATGTCATACCCATTCCAAAAATTGAAAACCCGAATGATATATCACAATTTCGACCGATTAGTATTTTATCTACTATCTCAAAAATAATTGAAAGATTAGTATCTGACCAATTATCATCATATTTTACGCAGAATAAAATATTGTCAGCAACACAGTCAGGATTCAGAAAAAAACATAGCACCACAACGGCGTTGCTCAAAGTAACAGATGACATTTTTACATCTATAGACAATAAAAAAATTACAAGCTTGATACTACTCGATTTCAGCAAGGCATTTGACACGTTGGACCACAGTATATTATTGAAAAAACTTAAATATTTCGGTTTAGATAAGTCAATATGTTTCTTCAAAAATTACTTGAGTGGGAGAAAACAGAGAGTGGTGATGGGGAAAAAAATTTCTAACTTTGAAAATATTTCTAGGGGGGTTCCACAGGGAAGCATCCTGGGACCATTATTATTTTCAGCGTATTCTGCGGATTTCGCTTCCTTTTCAAACTGTTGTCAAACTCATCAATACGCTGACGACACGCAATTGTATTTTTCATTCTCAACATCTGAAAGTTTTCTCGCAAGTGTTAGCATCAACGAAGACCTTGAAACTATTGCCTCAGTGTCGAAATCACATAAGCTATTGCTGAAAGAATAGAAAACCCAACTAATATTGTTTGGTCAAAACACTGATGAAATATCCAACGACCCAAATTTCGAAATAACTTTGAATGGGAAAACACTGACCATTGTGAAACAATGTAAAAACCTTGGTCTTCATCTGGATACGACATTGAAATTCGATACGCATGTGTCACAACTGGTGAAACATAGCTATTCTACTCTAAAATTATTATATATGAATAGACTTTATCTCACAAATAATATTGAGCTAATATTATGCGAGTCTTTGATTATGTCTCGTTTGGCGTATTGTTCCGAAATATACTGGCCCTCCCTTCTAGCAAGGGATAAATACACTTTACAAAAGATACAAAATTCTTGTGTGAGATACTCATGTGGAATGAGAAAATATGACCATATTTCCTCAAACTATGAAAATATGAAGATTTTGAATTTAGAAGAGAGATTTTTTAGCAGACTAGCTGGACTCGTATATCAAATCAATCATTTCAAAACACCGGCCTATCTCCTAGACAAACTTATGAAACTTGGGGACTATCACAACTGTCTGACAAGAGCTAGAGATCTCTATTGTATCCCTAGGCACACTTCCACACGATTTAAGCGGAGCTTTTCATACAATGCAGTGAACATTTTCAATATTATTCCTGCGCACATTAAGTCGCTTCAAAACTGGCATAACATTAGGAAACATATCAAGTCCTGGATTCTTTCAAATAGACAATTAGTAGCTCAATTATAATAAATATGTGAAAATTATTTTATGTGTACAAGGAGGCATTCAGTGTATTTATACTGTCGCGGCATTGCGCTGTATTTGCAAGTATTGGAGAGATTGAGAATTGTTCTTATCTCTTCCTTTTTCACCTCAATTGAATGAAAATCATACTGAATTATTAAAACTATATCGCAATTTTTAACGGAATATTATAATTGTCACCAGTATATATATAAATCTATTTTTTGTTGTTGCTATGTTCATTACTATGTTCTTTTTGTAGGTTGCATGGAAGAACGGCTGTAGCCGAATGTCACCAACACTTTGAAAAAGTTGTTATCCACTTCTATTTTTAAATGAATAAAGACGATATTATTATTATTATTTTTTATAACTATAAAATTTCAAATATAACCTACAATAAAAACTAATAAGACCAACCCAGAGCCAAACCAAACCTCAACTCTCTTTTACTAACTTTAACATGAAAACAACCTACAAAATAATAGACCTAGAAAATAAAATAAAAAAGTTTTTTCACCGATAGGAATCAAACATGGAAGATTCCAGTGTCATTAGCCAATATCTCCGAAACTATTGGTTATTGGACTTAAGGGCAACGGTTACTTTCAATCAGGAAATCTTTCTCTGAACAATATAAAAAATTCAGGCAATTCCCACATAGACCACTTTTCCATAAAGTTTGAGCGGGGTCTTTTATTTCCATCTCTTTCTATCTTGGGTGAGTTTTTTTAAGTTTGCCAATCTTAATTTTGTTTCAACACCGCTTTTCTTACCTCCTCTAATCATATAAACAAAAGAAACTCACTTCACTGAAAGATTTTCACTAAATTGGGTTTTCAAAACCACGACACGTGTTTCGCTATAAAATAGCTTCTTCAGGTGGAGATAATACATCTCCACCTGAAGAAGTTATTAGCAAAAGAAATTGAGGATTTTTTATTTACAGAAATGAAGTTCCTAAGACAATAAGAGACACAATCATCATTTTGAAATATTGCATATTGAAAAAAAGGCACGATTGCGTTATAAAAGGATTTAATTCTTTGCGTCGTATACGTATACAAAACTAAACCTGGTTAAAATAAATCAAGAAAAATATTAATGGATAATTTCTTGAATTGTCGGGGCCGATACTTGATGGAAATCCATATTGAAGGATTTCCATCAAGTATCGGCACTATCAAAAGTATCTAATATTTCTTGATTTATTACCAAGTATCTTGACAAAATAAATCCTTATACGCAATCGTCCTTTTCAATATGCAACTTTCAAATGATGCAATTTCTATTTAGAACTTCATTCTGTCACTGTTAATATTAGATAATACACTATTATCTCCGCCTGAAGAAGTTATTGTATAGCGAAACGAATTGAGTATCTTTCATTCACTTTAATATGGATTCTCATCAAGTATAAATCGTAAAAATAAAGAAATTAATCTATTCATATTTTTCTGGGCGTTGATTTATTTTCACCAAGTTTTGTTTCGTATAACTGTTTAACGATTCAGTGGTCTGACATTCTTTTACATGTCCGTACTAATCCAATTTTTCCTTTCCTTTTCTTCAATATGCTTTATTTTCAAATGATGATTGTGTTTCTTATTGCTCTTCGTTGTCGATCTTGCATAGGAACTTCATTTCTGTCACTGTTGTTATTTCTGTCTGGTTCTTCATTGCCTCCTTCTGTTATTATTTCCTTAATTTTCTCTTTCATCATTTCATCTTTCGATATAATCAAACCTTGATATATTTTTTTGTTATTTGCTTAATTTATTCTTCTTCCATGAATACTGTGTGTTGTTCTTTCATTCCGACTATCATGGTTTTTGTCTTTTCTATACTTATATTCCAATTTATTTCCGCAACGCATTTTTGAAGTTTTTTAGGTTTCTGTATAGCATTATTTTGTCTTCAGTTATCAAAACTATATCATACTCATAGCACTCAACTTTTTTCATCTTCCAGTACTCAATCTCGTTAAGTTTCGCTTGTTTCTTTGCTTTCCGTATTTACTTCTTCTAATGCTACTATAACCTGAATCGGACATAGTCTTCCTTCTTTTCTAACTCCCATATTTGTTTCGAATTTATTCGATGACCCTTGTTCTGATCTTATATAACTTGTTGTTTTCCTGAAGAGGCTTTACATTTCATTTATCAGTTATTTATCAGTGTTTCGGTGATTTCGGAGTCACATAATTCGATCGGATCATTTGATTTTATCAAAAATTTTCACTGGATGGAGATATCGAAGATGAACAATTTTCCTTTCTCTTATAGAATTTTCTTCAATTTGTATCAATAAAATATTTACCTCATCAATTCCTTTATTCATCCTGAATCCAGATTTCCCACTAGTTTCGTTTTTAGATTTTTTCTATTTTTTTTTTCATAAGCTACCTTGCTTGTACTCATGATCCCCCTATACGTATGACAGTTTTTCATATCTCCATCATTGTAGATTAGACTAATGATCCGTTCTCTTCTTTTCAGGTGCGACTTCATCCAGCACTTCGTTCATTATAAGTTTTAGCAAAACTACTCCAGGCAACTCTTCAGTCATGGTGGCTGTTAGTTTGTCTTCCCCTAAGACTTTGTTTTAACTTATATATTTCTTCTTTCAGTACTTCTGTGCTTATTTCTCAATTCATCATCAGTTTCTGTTTCTATAGTTTTTCCTTTGTAGTATTCTCTCGCTGTGATTAGTTCACATAAATACTTGAACAAATTCTTCATAGTATTATCTCCAGCGCTCCATAATTTTGTTTTCTTCGTTAAAATTGCTCCTTCTTTATCTTCGATGTTCACTATAGTATTCGTTTTCTTCTGTCTCATATTCCTAAATGTTACAAAAAATAACTCCCGATTCTCTCTATATGATCTTTTCGGCAAACTCTATGTACGATTTTTCTTCTTTCATTAATATGTTTTGCATTACTAGCTAACATATTTGTTGGGTAATCCTTTACCTTCACTATAAACCAAAATATCAATAAAAAACGCTGAAAGCTGTTTTTGTTGAATAATTAAGTTAATGTTTCAAATGCACTTCGATCTGATTAGACTACTAGATATTTCATTACGAATTTACAGTAGAATAATTATTTTTGTATTCGTACCATTCATTGCAAGCCTATATAAATGAAACATGGAATATATTTTTCCAATTAAAATACCGATTCTTCCATTTCAGTTCAATGTTGATTCGAAACCGAACAGTACCAAGAAGGGAAATGTAAAAATAGTCAATGGATTGGAAGCAGAGCCTCATTCATTGCCATACATGGTGAGTAAACTAAAACCAATAGGATTTTGTGCGTGTTGTTATAACTCAGTTGCCATCTTCATCAATCGATCTAATTCTAGGAGATCGATGATTATAGTAGAAACAATATAATATAATATAATATAATATAATATAATATAATATAATATAATATAATATAATATAATATAATATAATATAATATAATATAATATAATATAATATAATATATATAATATAATATAATATAATATAATATAATATAATATAATATAATATAATATAATATAATATAATATAATATAATATAATATAATATAATATAATATAATAAAATATAATATAATATAATATAATATAATATAATATAATATAATATAATATAATATAATATAATATAATATAATATAATATAATATAATATAATATAATATAATATAATATAATATAATATAATATAATATAATATAATATAATATAATATAATATAATATAATATAATATAATATAATATAATATAATATAATATAATATAATATAATATAATATAATATAATATAATATAATATAATATAATATAATATAATATAATATAATATAATATAATATAATATAATATAATATAATATAATATAATATAATATAAAATATAATATAATATAATATAAATATAATATAATATAATATAATATAATATAATATAATATAATATAATATAATATAATATAATATAATATAATATAATATAATATAATATAATATAATATAATATAATATAATATAATATAATATAATATAATATAATATAATATAATATAATATAATATAATATAATATAATATAATATAATATAATATAATATAATATAATATAATATAATATAATATAATATAATATAATATAATATAATATAATATAATATAATATAATATAATATAATATAATATAATATAATATAATATAATATAATATAATATAATATAATATAATATAATATAATATAATATAATATAATATAATATAATATAATATAATATAATATAATATAATATAATATAATATAATATAATATAATATAATATAATATAATATAATATAATATAATATAATATAATATAATATAATATAATATAATATAATATAATATAATATAATATAATATAATATAATATAATATAATATAATATAATATAATATAATATAATATAATATAATATAATATAATATAATATAATATAATATAATATAATATAATATAATATAATATAATATAATATAATATAATATAATATAATATAATATAATATAATATAATATAATATAATATAATATAATATAATATAATATAATATAATATAATATAATATAATATAATATAATATAATATAATATAATATAATATAATATAATATAATATAATATAATATAATATAATATAATATAATATAATATAATATAATATAATATAATATAATATAATATAATATAATATAATATAATATAATATAATATAATATAATATAATATAATATAATATAATATAATATAATATAATATAATATAATATAATATAATATAATATAATATAATATAATATAATATAATATAATATAATATAATATAATATAATAACTTCAATCAACAAAGGAATTCAATATACACACTGTCACGATCAATCAAGTATTTTAATGTATCCATGTGTAATACCCTCAACTGAAGAATGCGGCCATAAAAAGGGAACTACTGTTTTATTTCGTCCGCAATTAAATAAGAAAGCGGTATGAGTTCGAAAGAATGTAAAATCTCGTAAAATATTGGAGTCACTATCTTGCATATGTTACAATGACAACACGACCTAACAGTTGAATTAGGCCGAACGACAGGACATTCATTTTATTTCTATTAAGCCCAAAGCCGCGATAGATAATCAACGATTGTCCGACAGCCGGGAGGAAACATTAACCCGTAGAGATTGCTATTGAAAAGTGCCGCCGTGACATTAATGTCCAAAAGTATATTTCATTACCGTGAGATCACATCGCGCTTATTCAAAAACTGAGAAGGGGTCCTAGTGGGGGAGTTTTCGATATAAGCCGGAAGTCAAAAGTAAATGGATGGTAGATCATTAGATCAGAATTCATTCAGTGTTCAGCAAATACAGAGAGATGTTCTGTTTTAGGCTTCATATTATGAAGCGAATTAAAATAGTTTCATATTCCATCTAGTGAAGATGTATTCCCATCTTCTGATGCGAAGTAACCGTCGACTCCGTATTTTATTCATAAAGTAGCCAATTCATCAAAAGTATGCAGAAAAATAGTGAAAGTTTAACTCTCAGAAATTATCTCAGTAATAACTCAACGAATGGAATTAATATTTATCAAAAAAGATAAATAATCATATTTTGGCCGGTGAACGCTTAATAACAATCGGTAATCCAAAAGAATAATAAAGTAACTTTTAAAACGTGGTGTGTTCTTCAATGGAGGGTAAGAAAATCAAACTGTTTATTTGGCAAAGTATATGTATAGTGTAACAACAAACTATTTCCTTATTGATTTCATAGTAGAGTCAACTATTGATTCGACAAAAGTAGTTATTTTATTTGGCATTCCATATTTGTTTTTCATTCAAGTATATTTTATATTGAAATTCATTTGGACTCCCTATACATTTTTTCCGTAAATTGTACCAGGTGTAACAATTGTATTTTTTATATTTTAGAAAATAATATATATATATATATATATATATATATATATATATATATATATATATATATATATATATATATATATATATATATATATATATATATATATATATATATATATATATATATATATATTTATTTATATACATATATTCCTCTCTTTCATTCAGGTAGCAATCCGCACTGTAATTGATGACAGGGAAATCCTTTGTGGAGGTTCTCTGATAAGCGATTCCTTGGTTTTGACTGCAGCAAAATGCGTCTTTGGGTAAGTTCATTTGGATAACTACCATCATGTCATTCATTAGCATCCACTTTCAAAAAAAAATTCTGGGACTATCAAAACGAAAATCGATAAGTTGGGTGAACAGTATACAAAGCATATTTTGACACATTTGTTATATTTTCAGCACTTCAAGTTTCACCGGAAATAGACCTTTCTTTCAAATTTAAAATAGATCTTGATATTTTTGGATATTTCAAAAAAATTCTAGTCCGGCGGATTTATTTTCTTCGACTTTTCGGTGTGTTGAAATCATCCTTGACCACTAGAATGACAATAAGTACAAATAATTTTATCACCAACAGCTTCGACGATTTTGTTAGATTTTTTTCAGTAGCGTAATAAATATTACCTGAAATCGACCTTTTGGAGGGAATCCAACAATATATTCGAATTCCATATCCGATCAGTTGCAGGATTATGAAAAAAAAACAAATATTTCATTGTACTATGAAATTAAATAGATGAATTGCCCTTGATATAAATTAAATTTTCAATTCCATGCAACAAAAATTGATTTACGGCTTACGGCCTTACGGCTGAAGGTGTTCAAAGTGCATACCTTCTAATTTCAACCCATCCAAGGCACTCCAGATGAAATTGTCAAAAAAATCATACAGGGTCCAGTAAGTCAAAAAAATATATTCGGATGCAGAATTTCCTGAAGCATCCAAAAATATCAAAGTATATAGGGTATTTAAAGGTTATTATTTATCGCAATCAAGCAATAATTCAGAGTTGAATGAAGTATTTTTTAAGCATTGACTCACTCTCCTTTTTCACTCCATTAACAATTTGAAATAATCAAAGCGTGCTGAGAAAAACAAGTATGATAACAGGTGATGTCTATATTTATTAAACTTTTTCGTACACACATTTTTTATAAAAAATTTGGTAGTATTATTATAAAATACTACGAGAGCTAATATACCTACCGTTACTGAATTAAAGACTAACACCGGTACAAACAAAATGAATAACTTATTAATATTATTTATTTACTGTATGGTGTTTTATGACCTTTCTGATTGCTGTAGCTTGGAGATGGTTGAGAGGTCAGAACAACCTAAACCACTATAGATCTGTTGCCGACGTTTCGACTTTTATAAAGTCATCCTCGGGGCACTACAAATGAGAATGTGATTATTACTCAAAATGAATAATAAGGTAACAACAGTGGATTGTAAGATAAATGGTTAAAAGTGCTAATGAGTTAGTAAATTCCATACATTGTAAATAGTTCTAATTAACGTGATTAAATTTAAAATTAAATCCATAAAAAAACAATATAAACAGAGGAAAATGTAGACAGCAGGTACTCACAAGATCAGTAGGTTCCTTGTGGTAATTGAATCTGTTAAAAGGGACATTTACATATATTTTGGATTCCTCTTGTTTGTGTATATAAAAAATTCATGTGTTTCGGTGAATAACGTGAGAGTTCCTTCTTGAATGAAGGCATTCAGTGTAGATTGAAAGAGGCTGTTTTTTTATTCGTGATTTCTTTCGACTATTCACTGATGAGGTGCATGATTTGTCATTGTTGTGGTGCTTTTAATTTGGTTATTAGATACCGTAACCAGGGGTTACTTTGCTACGGGGATTGTAACTTTGCTCCATTATCGAAAAGAGTACCTGTCCACATCAAACGTTTGTTCGAATGCAATTTATTGAACAATGGTGTATTGAATGTTGCATATATAGACGTACTTCAGCGTCGACATAGTTATTTTTTTAGGCAAAACAACGTGTGGTTTTTTATCGGAAAATTTGATGTGTACAGTCCTTCGTCATATTAGTGGGTAGGTATGAACATAATAGTTGGTATAATATTCAGTGAGTATATTGGAGATATATATTAAAAAAAACACAAATAATGGATTTTTTTTTATGTGGTAACCTACAAATTTCTCCTTTGTACTTTGCTCCGGAGCAAAGTATACCAGATTTTATATACATATTAGATTACTTTTTTTTTTGTTAGAGAGATGCCCCGAAAATACGTAAGAAAGTTGGGAGCAAGACGATATGCTGACCATACAGAAGAAAAATTACTGCAATGCTTAGACGAAATTAAAAGAGGGTAAATTTCCCATCGAAAAGCCGAACAGAAGTTCAATCAACATGAGGAAAAAACATTTGTGGAATGTATTGTTACTATGGCGAAATATAGGTTTCCCGTAGATTCATTGAAACAGCGGCATGTAACAAAAATATATTCAAGTCACTGTGGAAGAGAAGAAATAATATCCCTGGTACAGACTGGGAATAGAGTTTTGTAGCACGTCATCCAGAACTGTAGCAACGCTTTGCTGAGAATGTTAAACGCACACGAGCGGCAGTGGATAAGCCTATGTTGAAAAACTTTTATGAAAATCTGGCCCTTGAATTAGCGGACATTCTTCCCGAAAATATATGGAACTTTGACGAAACTAACATCACCGACGATCCTGGAAAAAAAAGTTCTGTAAAAAAGGGTGCAAGTACCCGGAAATTATAAGAAATGCTTCAAAAACCTCTATATCAGCCATGTTTTGTGGAAGTGCTTCTGGAGAATTATTGCCGCCATATATTGTTTACCGAGCGGATAAACTATGGACCACATCGATCGAAAATTGTCCCAAAGGATGTCGATATAATGTTAGCATGTCTGGATGGTTTGACGCACAGATAGTCACAGATTTGCTATAAAGTCATCTATTACCAACATTAAAAAAACTGACTGGCACAAAAGTCATGTTATGCGATAATCTGTCTTCACATTTAACAGTTAACACTCTCCAACTTTGCCAAGAACACAATGTAAAATAAACTTGCCGGTCCCTTAACAGCTCACACCTAACCCAACCACTGGATGTAGCATTTTTTCGTCCAGTAAAAATTGCATGGCGAAAGGTACTATAGGAATGGAAGAATACGGAAGAAGGTATTCGACATATATTTATTCAGAAACAAAACTTTCCACCATTATGATATGATATTGTGATATTGTGAAGTACGCCACTGGGTTAGTGACACATCGTTCGTTTCGCTCCGATAAGAACTGCGAAATCTCATAGACTAGTGCTTGTATGCCTGTGTTATTTTGGATCCTCCATCAAATAAAGTGAGTCTGCACCTATTGATATATTTTGCCAGCCCATACTTGCATACAGTGACAGTTTGAATTCTCAATTGCAATTGCACGTGCACTCCAGCCTGGACGCACACCTGTACTGTAGTGAAGCACATACAGATTTCTTGCACATACAGATTTCTTCCTACCTTCCAATTATTATAGTTGTTTCCTCCGTAACCAGATGTCTCAGTGCAAGAAATGTAGAGCCCCCCTGGGCAGTACCAGGTCCAAGCTCCGCTGCCACGACTGCAATGATTTGTACTACGTAGGCTGCCTTGACACGCCCACTCCGACGCTGCCTAACGGTTTTTTTTTTTTTATGTTCTGGTTCCCACGAAAAGGGATATCCTGTAATGTTCAGAGAACATCGTGTGAACCTAGGGAAAGAAGGTAGGAGTTGGTGTTCTTCTTAAATTTCTGAAGGTTGTATGCCTCGGGGAATACCTCCCTAGGCAATGAGTTCCAAAGCCTCGCTGTTCGTTGGATGAACGAGTCTTTGGAAAGTGATGTTCTGCAGGTCTCCAAAGTGACCACGAAGGGGTGTGATGACTGTCCAACGTGTCGACCAAGCATGCCACTGTCCCAATACTCAGGAAACTCCCAGCCGGAGCCATTGATTACATGTCACTTAGCGCAAATAATGGACCAGTTCACCCAGCTGACATCGCAACTAGTCACTTGCAATGCAAGCATAACTAATATCAATGTAGCCTTAGAGAAACACGCCCAATCGATAGTTACTTGCAACAATGATATTAGAAATTTGAAGGATAAAGCCGTAACTCTAGAAGAAAAACTCTTATCGCTGGAGAGCCAAATCAAAACCCCATCAAATGCCCCTGTGAATCCCGTATTTCCTTCGGACACAATTTACTTCGAAATGAGATCGAGAATAAGCCGCGAAAAAAACATCATCATTGCTGGCCTTCATGAATCAGATAACCCTCAAGATGATTCGAACGCCGTACGTGCATTCATCAGTTCCATACCTCCTGACATTGAATCCCACGTAAATAGTATATACCGAATCGGTCAAAGATCAGGCCCTGGTCCCCGCCTCGCCAAGGTAGAATTCGCCGATTGCAAGCTTCGTTTGGAATTCTCAAGAACAAAGCGAAAGCAGGAGGTCGATACCCACAAGTTAAAATCCGCGCTGATCTCACTCCGGAGTAATCCAGAAACCTGCAAAACCTTCGTAGTGAACAGAAAAGAAGGCTCGACGCAGGCGAAATTGGACTAACTATCAAATATATCAACCGTACACCGCAAATAATCAAACTCAATGAAGCCCAACCACCATCAACACCAAAAAACTAATTGAGAATTGCTCCATCCTATACACTAATCTGAATTCTCTCCCTTCTAAATATAATGATCTCATCCTTGTCACTTCATGTTTCAACCCTGACGTCATCATGTTGTCTGAAACATGGTTGAACTCTCGCCTTCCATTAGGTCTTTACCAGTTACCCAATTATACCATGTTTCGACAAGACAGATTGACAACAGTGGGCGGTGGAGTGGCCATTTACGTAAAAAATTCTGCCATTTCTAAAGAGTCTCGTGATTTGAATTTATCTATTCCAAACATCGAAATACTGGGACTAAAATTATTTTTCAATCCTTTTGTCCTTGTTCTTGTTTGCATTCATCGCTCACCGTCTACCTCACCTGCTGACGATCTGCATCTCAATGATATCATCCAACAACTCAACCAAACCTACTCCAATCTGATAATAGCTGGTAACTTCAATTTCCGGAACATTAATTGGACCCTGTCTACAGTTTCTCCGTACACAGCCGCTAGCCTATCCTTGACACAATTCTCTTGACCGGCTTGGAACAATTGGTAGATCGTCCCACTCGTTTCAGGGGTGTCCAAACCCCTTCTATGTTGGACTTGATTCTGACTGATGACCCCCAATTAATTTCGAGAATTGATTATTTACCACCAGTTGGTATTTCAGATCACATATGTCTCGTCGCAAATATCCAGGTCACCACCTCAAACAATATCAAACACCGGAGAAACATCTGGAAAGCAAACTTCGACACCATAAACTCCGACTTGTCACACATCAACTGGGCAGATTTTTTGAGGGGTCGAAATACCAGGGACCTTTGAGGATCATCTAAGCGGGTTAGTTGCGGCTTCTGCGCCCCTACAGCAAACCGGTTCACCTAAAAAAAAACATGGATAACTAGAACCTCAACACTGGACATCAAACATAAAAAAGCATTATGGCAGCGATATTGCAGACATCCCAGCGACGGAAATTACCAAATCCATAGACAATTTTCGAATAGCCTCACATCTAAGCTACGTGACTCTCGACGATCGTACGTAAACAATCTGCCAACGAGGGGTCCCAAAGCCGTGTATAGCTATGTCAGAAGCCAATTATCGTCCAAAGTCTCTACCCCAATCCTGGAACACAACGATGCATTCGTAACTGACCTTTTGGAAGTCGCAAATCTCTTTGCCAACGAATTCATTAAGAATTTATCCGATGACTCATCGGTTAGTTGACCTCAACTCGACCCATTAACCAGAAATCCAAACTCCCTCGAAGAGGTTACAATTACCCAAGACATCACTCTCTCTCTCTTATCCGAACTCAAAGTTATATCCTGCCCTGGTCCCGATAATCTTCACCCCTTTATATTGCGTAACTGTGCTATACAACTAGCTGAACCCCTAACAATGATCATGGAAAACTCATTCACAAACTGTGTATTACCAGTATCATGGGCTGTCACCAATATAACCCCTATATTAAAAAAAGGCAATAAACTACTTCCGGAAAATTACCGACCCATAAATACGGCTTCCATACCTCGTAAACTCCTGGAGAAGATCATATCAAGCGAGATCTTGGACTTCGCGTTAAAAAACAATCTACTTTCTCCAAACCAACATGGATTTATGCCGCACAGATCTGTTACCTCCAATATGTTACTGGCTACTGATTATATTTCTCGAAATCTTGTGATTCCCACTTGCCAGTCGACGCTATTCACTTTGACTTCTGTAGGGCATTCGACAAAGTACCACATAATTTGTTACTTCTTAAACTGGAACACCTGGGAATTAGGGGCAAACTACTGCGCTGGCTGGATACCTTCCTATCACAGTCAACTTTCCAAGTCCGTGTTGGCGAAAAACTATCCGCAACAAAAAAGTTACCAGTGGCGTGATCCAAGGAAGTGTTCTTGGCCCTATCCTTTTCCTACTTTACATAAGTGACTTAGCTGAAGAAATAACATCCCTAAGTCTATTCTTCGCCGAGGACCTCAAAATATTCAACGTCCCCACAAGCAACCCGGCCGACGACACGATCCAGTCGGACATCATAAAAATATCCCAATGGAGTACCAGATGGAAGCTACCACTCCAAGATCATAAATGTGTCGTTATGCACTTTGGATTCAACAACCCTCACACCCACTATTTTATGTCAAATATCTTATTACCTGAAATAGTCTCACATCTTGATCTTGGAATAACGACAACATGTGATCTGAGTTGGTCCGCCCACGTCAACAATGTAGTGAAAAAATCTAACAGCATGCAATACATGCTAAATAAATCATTCTTCAACCCATCATCATCGCTCATAGTATCCCTTTACAAGACATATATCCGTCCGTTAACGGAATTTGCAGTGTCCGTGTGGTCGCCCTGGCTTATTCGCGATATAAAACTGTTAGAAAGTGTCCAGCGCCGTTCAACCAAATGTGCCTACGAACTCAAAAACATACCTTTCTCGAACCGCCTACAAGCACTCAATCTTCCCACCCACTACTGGAGACGTGCCCGCGGTGATTTGATAGAGATATACAAAATTCTAACAAACCGGTACACTGTGGACTTGTCTGTGCTATACGAATTGAACAATGATGATCGGCTCCGTGGCCATCCCCTCAAGCTGAAACACCAGCGCTTTAATGAAGTGTGTTAGGGAATACACTCTTTTCAATCGTGCCTTCGCTCTGTGGAACAATCTACCTCCTGCTGTTGTGTCATCTCCATCTCTCAATGCATTCAAGAACTCACTGGACAGGTTCTACGAATTGAACCACCGAATATTTGCACAAGAATTTATCTTCACATGAAGTCCATTCAATATATATGTATATATAAATATCATGTACATATGTGTGTATTAACGTATTCACATATCTTTTGAATGTAATTTGTCAATTAACCCTTCAAATTAGCTAAAAAGAGTTAAAAAGTTTAACTTCAACTCTTGTATTTAATAAATAAATAAATAAATTATTATTAAAGATGATGAAAAATGTTGGGCCACATGTTAAAGAAAATTTGGAAGCCGGTTTCAGAAAGTGTGGGATATTTCCCCTAAATTTAGAGGAAGTTTTAAATCGCCTGCTCGCAGGAGTTCATGTGGTCAACAAGTGGTTCAGTGTTCGTTTCTTGAAGTTTTGGAAAGTAAAAGGTCCGACATAACAAAGACTACAAAAACTCGAAGAAAAAAAATTAATGTACCGGCAGGAAAAACTCGCTGACAATACTCTGGTAGACCCAGCAACTACTTCATCTAATCGAGAAGATAACATGATTTTAGATGACAATTCGTCAGATAATATTGATTTTGATGAAATTCAAAAAGACAATGAAGAAGAAGAACAATTTTTCGACTTTGTAGAAGGCAAAGCGTCTGCAGAAGATGAATTCCGTTTCAAATCTGTTGTTAGAAGGGCAGGAAGTTTCGTAGTATTCTCATACGAAAATGAATTATATCCAGGGAAAATCGTGGCCTTCGATGATGATGTGGTGATTATTAACGCAATGCATGAATCAACTGAAATACCAATGGTCGGATGCTTCAGGCTCGATAAAACCTCTCAAGAAAGTTTCTAGGAGAGATTTCTCCTCTGTACCGGAATTAACGACATTTTTCAATATATTTTGTATTTTCCAAATATAAATTCGATACCACATTTTTTTTTTTCGTTTTTTTCAGGTACACAGTTCTCATTACTGGTGAGAAGACAAACCCAATAATAGTTTATTTTTGCGCCACTAACTCAAATGAGAGTGTTTTAATGCAAATTTTACGGTGGAGCAAAGTTACTCCGACCTATGGGATACTTTGCTCCAGTTTTGAAAAAAAAAACTTTTTCTTTTTTCAACTAAATACTATCATTCATGTGATGTATTAGCATTTAGTATAGACTTACAATAAAATTAACTTAAACATTCTTAATTTTTCTACTGTTTCTTTTAAAATCTTTAAGAAGACTCACAAAAATGGAGCAATATAACCCCTTTTTACGGTACGTATAGGAGTTAGGTACCAATTGGATATGTGTTTTTTTATTATTATTGTTTCTGTGTTTATCCGATCTTGTATACCTCTTTTTCTATAGTTCTGTTGTTTTCCAACAACTTCTAAAAAGGCGGAATTCTGTAGGTTTTCGCATGAATGTTTTATTTGTCATTTTCATGAGCTTTTCAGGTCTTATGCTCCGTCTATATGTTCAGATAATCTAGTTTTTAAATATCATCCTGTCTGTCCAATGTACACTTTGCTGCATTCTGCACAAGTTATTTTATAGATTACGTTGCTTTCCAGTTCATTTGGGGTTCTTTATTTTAACTTGGTGAAGTACTTTTTAACGGTGTCCTTATTTTTGAATGCAATATTGGTACGTCTGTAAATACATTCTTCATGTTTTCTGTAAGGCCCGAGATGTATGGGATTTTGTGGTGAAATTCATTTTCTTTTGGTGATTCATTGTTTCTGTTTTGATCATGAAAATGGAATTCATTTATTAATTTTGTGGAATAATTGTTCTTCAATAGATATATTTTGATTGCTTAGAAGTTTTCATGTTGGAGAGATGGGCGTGATAGTTGTAGAGGCCTGTATTTGAGATTAAGAATAATCTTAGTTTTTTGTGAGAAAGAGTTTTGAGAATTTGAGTTCAAAAATCTCTTAGAGAAGGTAGGTTTGTGATTTCAATCTGTGATAATTTTGTTTTCTTCTGTTCTTATTATTGAGATATTCAAAAATAGTAATTGGTTATTTTTTCTCTTTCGACTGTGAATTGGAGGCGTGAGTGGTAGTTTTTGAAATATTGTTGGATTTTGTCTATGGATATGCAGGTGATCATGTCATCTCCATAGCGTTTGAAAAATGGTAATTCAGAAGGTAATTTTTTAATGGAAGTATTCTGGAGTTCAAACAGAACGATATCTGCACAAACTGGAGACAGACAGTCTTTCATACCCAGACCATAGGTTTGTCTTCGAACTTGAAATAGCTGTTCTTGAAGACAAATTCTAGTAATGTTAAGAACTTGTCAAGTGTGAGTTCCGTGTGTGTTTCGACTAAGTTATTTATTTTGTTTGTACTTGGGTTAAAGTATAATTATTGAGTATCAGCTCTCGCAATAGTTGTTGCAATGATACTACAAATTATTCAAATGTAACTAAGAATAATCATGATTTCTAAAGCATTATGAGAATTGTTGTTTTTCTTGTGTATTAATTAATTGCAAACGAATAATAAGTAAATTAAAAACCTAACATTAAAACAAACATTGAATAACTCGAAACACTACGTTTCTATATGTTGTCTATTCCTCCATATGCACGTAATTTATTGAATTCCATATGAAATCTCTCCTATGACTTCTCCGATCTTTTGCTCAAAAACGTCAACAATTTCAAATTGCCTGTATTTATAAACTTGCATTTTGACGTAGCCCCAAAATCATAAATCAAGTGGGGTTGGATCTGGAGACTTTGGAGGCCTATCCACTTTATCCCAAACTTGTTATTTAGTAATTTCTGAGTACTTTATGGATTAATGCTCCATTGTGCATGAACCATAATCGTTCTCTTTAATTTGGAGACAGGTTATCTAAAAATGCACTTAATTTATTTTCCAAAAGCCTAAGGTATCCAGCTGGATTTAAGTTAGGCCTAGAAAAAGAGCCCAAATATATCCTTCGGAGAATCTATTCCAAACGTTCATCTTAAAATAGTATTGATCTCGACACTCAATCGTCAAACGTAGGTTTTCATCGGCCCACCAGTTTTGAGGAGATACAGTTCCATTAGACGTGAAAGTGGCTTCATCAGAGATAAAAAAAAGCTTTAGAAAACTAGGGTTATTTTCCATGTGTCCCTGCAACCACATGCAAAATCAAATCTCGAGTCAAATATATCAAAATCCATTTCTTGAAGTGTAGATACTAATGAATTTCAGTTTGTTGGGTCTGAAACCGTTCTTCTTCAGTATCCTCATTACCGAAGTAGATGAAAAAGCTCTAACTTGAGAAAAATGACTAACAGCAGTTATTGGTTCAACTACATACATAAAAATATTTGTAACCTCTTCGTCGACACATGGACATGGACATTCTCGACCTAAATTGGTTTCCAACATTACCTATCGATCTGAATTTATGTAGCGCTTTGGCCACAATAATTTTGTAGAGAACTCTTGAGATTATTATAACATTTATAGGTGAAACAGTAGATAATATTAGGAAAAAATGTTGCCATCAGGATATTTTTGTGCATTACCCATCTTGTCTCAGTCTTACTTCATCGAATTGATTGAAATAATTTCTAATTTTGCTATACAGGGTGTAATCTAACTTCTTACAACCCGTGAATGACGGAAGTATAATGCTATTTTATTAACCGACGAAACCAAAAAGGAGGAGGTTCTCTAGTCGACCCGTATTTTTTTTTCCATATTTTTTTTTTATGTATGATCACGCATAACTTTTTACTGGGGCGTCCGATTCCAATAATTCTTTTTTCAGTGGATAGGGTGTACTTTGAAGGTGGTCCCATTTGAATTTAAAAGATGAAATCCACCCTTAAGGGTAGCAATATGAAGGATATTGATCACTCACCCTCTGAATTCTGGTCCGTTAACCGATTCTATCAGGCATAACTTTGTACTGGGTTCTTCGATTTGGATGATTCTTTTTTTAATAGATAGGGTATACCTTATATTTAGATTTCGATTGGAATTATATACCCTTACGGGTAGAAGAATAGGGGATAATTGATTTTTCACTTATGAACATTGGCACACACATCCGTAGTTGACAATGACAGATCGCTACTGACATTATTTCTATTCCACATCCGTCAAAACCATCATATTCTATGAGAGGATGGAATGATATACAAAGTAATGAAATGAACTAACCAGAACAACAAAAATAATTTATATTACAACAAATAGTAAAAGTAGAGAATCATATTATTTAACTGGTAATAGTTGAAGTAGGGTGGGTAAGTAAGTATTTTGGAAGTAAGCAAGAAACAAGTAGGTAGTAATTAGTATATTTTAGCCATGAAAAATTGAAAAATAAAAAGTTTATAACAAAAAATCAAACCGACGAAATGCGGAACTGAAAAGTAAAAAATAAAATAAAACTTCTTAGTCTCAGTAACTAAGCTCCTAAACTAATGTAAGTAACTAATTTTGAGTCGGCGCCAAACAAACAATCAACGAACATCATCAAATTACTTCAAATAAATTATCAGAATGTCACCGCGCAATTCGATGCCATCATTTTACGCCTTACCTAATTCATTTGCTTGTTTGTTTGGCGCCGACTAGAAATTAGTTACTTACATTGGTTTAGGAGCTTAGTTACTGAGACTAAGAAGGTTCATTTTATTCTTTACTTCTCAGTTCCGTATTTCGTCAGTTTAATTTTTTGTTAAAAAGTTTTTATAATGGATTAGAATGGATAAAAAAAAAATCATTTAAAAACTTTTTTTTGTCATATTCGTTCAAATTTCTTCGAAGTTTTGATAGGTTATATATATTTTTCTTTTTTTTTGTTGTGAATGACTTATCAAAAAAAATTCAAAGGAAAAATCAACTATTGGTGATTATGCAAGAAGTTATACTACACCCTGTATATCATTGTAGAGCCACAGAGGCAGAGCTCGCCTTTGGAGCACACGACCTGGCGAAGGTAGAAAAAAGTCAAGTTCAGATGACATCGACAGAATTCATCATTCACGAAAAATTCCGGAAGGACAGCATGAAATATGACATTGCGATCATAGAACTACCAGCAGCTGTTCCACTTAGTGGTGAGTTGATTAGAACCAATTATTGACTTGATGATAGTGGCAACAACAACAAATTCACAAACACCGAATTTTCAATAGTACCCTTGTGCCGAGTGAAGTATCGAATGAAAAAACGAATGAGGTTTTGTCAGTAGGATTTATTACAGTATTTAATTTCTGATGATTTCTAGCTTCTGCTTCCTGCTTTATTTAAAATCCAATGAATAAAAACAAAATTTAACTAAAACCTAACAAAAATTACGAAACAGCTGAAAATCTGATTTCAGGTAGTTAAATGTATGAAGTATCCATCCATGAAGTACCAATTCTTTACCATACCCCAGCCCTAAAAAGAAAAATAATCCAAAAACTTTTTGAATTTTCTCATTTTTAGCTGCAGAAATATGGAAATACAAAAAAAATGTTCGGACAAAAGTTGTAGCTCGTGATTTTCTTCACAATGGTATATATCAAAATTTCGAGAAAACACTCTTTTCTTCGATATTTGATCCAAGCATGACTCAAAAATGGGGCTAAAATGGATCCAAAATGCTATTATTATATTGAAACACTGAAGGATATTGTAGGTGAAAAGTGTAACATCAACCCTCTGATATCATTCCTCAATACTATAGGCATTTCTAACCGTATCTAATAGCCCTAGTGGTTGATGCGATTTGAAATAAAAAAAAAAGATAGGCGAAATGTAACAGACTTGATATTGATTTTTAATCTTCTGGAAGACCCACATTCATTCTCAATGATTGAATTCAACGCTCAAAGTAGACAGCTGAAAAATCCAGAATTTTTCAAAATACCCTTAACAAAACAACGCTGCTCAAAATTCACCACAATGCAGGATGCTTGGATCGGTGGTTTCTAATGAAATATTGGTTTCATTTGCAAATTAAATGAACGAATGACTAATCGCGGACCATATTGAAACAAAAAAAAAGAAGGGAAATAAAAATTCTGGCACAATTATGTATTTTCTCTTCCACCATTGGTCTGCTTTCTGGTTCCACAATGTCAAAACTTACAGTCAGATACAATAACAATGAATTAGGATTGCAAAATGAAAGACGCTCCCTCTGGTTGCTGGTTGCAGTTTTGGAACAATACTAGTTTTCATGATTTTTACTAAAGAGAGAAACGAACTATCATTGACCAATCAAATGGGTCCTACTTCTTCTAACGGTAGAAAAACTATACTTGTGTGAATTTTTCAATGTTGGCCAAGTCAAATTTGAATTCTCAGTAGGCAATGAAAACGGAAAAGTGACCGAATACTGTGTCAAATTAATAAACAAGCAGACATTTTTACCAGAAGTATCTATTTTCGGAGAATCCTTTTTTGCCCGTCAGAAAATGTTACACATTTCATCACATGTAGTAACACCGTTGTCTGACATGTTGACTGTTACATAAATGTTACATTTGTAACACATAGAACAACGCGAACTGCGGGCAGACGACCGCGTGAAAAGAAAAAGTATTGCCATGTTTGTAGAACAGGAGAAATGCACGTGTTTCGGAGCAGAGCTGTTAGACTCTCAGCCGCCACTCATTAATTTTATACCTGAGTTCACCAGCCTTTTCTTTTCACAAGATTTTATTAAACTTGCTTCGTTCGTATGTCATTATGTCATTCGTTCTGCCATTCTTTCCGGTTCAAAATTTTTTATCCATTTTTGGAGCACATCCGATTGACCTGAAATTTGGCAGGTATTCATAATTCCGGTGACAATGCATTATGAAATTTTTGTTAGAGAAAAAAACAAAATGGCGACTCCAAGATGACGGACGAGTTTTGTGATTATAGTACGCTGTGATTCAAAATTGGTATGTGGCGGTTTCCGGAGACGGAGATCGTTGATTTTTTGTCTAAATTGAAAAATTCAAGATGGCGGAAGTTTTGTGATTATGGTCAGATTCTGTTCAAAATTGGTATGTGGGGGTTTTCGGGGTCGGAGATCATGAATTTTGTCAAAATTTATGAAATTGAATTGGTGGCCCATGGAATTTTTATAGGGAAAAAACAAAATGGCGCTCTAATATGGCGAATGAGATTTAGGTTTATGGTCCGATTGGATTCAAAATTGGCATGGGGGGTTTCAGAATCGAATATTACAAATTTTTCTTAAAAATTCCGTGAGTTTTAGATTCAAAAGCTTGTCGCTTTTGTATTCAAACTGAAAACTTTGCGCGACAAGTTTTTGAATCTATAACTCATGGAATAACCTACGTCACACATCCAAAGCAATTATTTTTTAATTTTAAGTACATTTGAATAAAAGCTTGTCTTCAAAAAGTTTTTACACGCTTTATATTAGCTTCACTTGTATGTTTGTAACCGTACGTTTGTTTGTAACCGACTCCTTTGGGCGCGATTTTGACCCACTTCCAGACGTACGAATGCTTTGAAATTTGGCAGGTGTACATAATTCGTGACAATGCATCAAGAAATTTTTGTTTGAAAAAAAAATGGCGGCTGCAATTTGGCGTACGAGTTTTGTGATTATGGTCCGATTCGCTTCAAAATTGGTATCTGAGGGTTTTCGTGGTCAGAGATTATGATTCTTTTGTCAAAACTGGAGAATTCGAAATGGCGGATTCAAAATGGCAGACGAGTTTTGTGATTATGGTCCGATTCTATTCAAAATTGGAGAATAATAGTTAAAAAAATCAAATAATAATAATAATAGTTTGAAAAACTGAAAAACACGCTTCAATAGGAAACAAAACTAAAAAGTTGGAAATAAATAATATCTAGTTTAAAAACTAAAAAACACGCTTCAATAGAAAACTAAACTAAAAAGTTGAAAATAATTTTGAATTGGTTTGAAATAAGAATACAGTGATTATCAACAAATTCATCTCATCGTAAAAAAGCGTTGGGTGCTTTTTAAGATATTTTCATAATGATTCTACTTTTATCAATATCTGTCCATGAACTATTAACAACAATTGACATCAAGCACCCCACGCTTTTTTACGATGAAATAAATTTGTTGTTAATCACTGTATTCTTATTTCAAACTCATTTAAAATTATTTTCTACTTTTTAGTTTATTTTTCTATTGAAGCGTGTTCTTTAGTTTTTGAACTATTATTTATTTTATTAATTATTTTATTTATAATATAAAAGCCCCATCATCACGGCATACAATCGTTTGCATATATATATATACCTGACGATCTTTGAAAACTTCGAGGTGAAATATTCAGAAACTAAAACTATATGGATACTTTCCGGAAAAAAGTCGGATTCTGTACATATTTCCAGAAATTTAAAATAATTTAAAAAGTACAAAAACTCGAATGCCATTCGAAAGGCCATATTCCAATATAGATACTTATAAATCAGCCGATTATTTTTCTATAAGAGGCATTATTGATGAAATCACCAAATGAACAGAATAATTTAAGGTTACTTTTTATAAAAATAATGATTAGGATACATTTATTTTTTCAATATACCACGTTTATAAAACGGACTAAAAAGTATAAAATAATTCCTCCCAGTCCCATACAGATTTATCACTCCATATAGATTCCTAACCTCATATCATTTGTGATTGACATTTTCAATAGTTATGAAAATAGTTGTGAAATTAAAAACGAAAAACGTGAGTCGCATGCAATAAATAATTGATGCATGAATAGTTCACATAAGTCACCAACATTTTATTGCACTACAAATGATATGAAGTGTTGTGTGTGTTTTCTCAACGATTGCTTCTCCCTACACTCTTTACTATTATCTATTGCATGCGCCCCACGTTTTTCGTTTTAAATTTTACAACTAAAAATAGTTGTAAAATTTGAAACTATGAAAACATAACTACGAAGGGCCAACAACAAAATATTTTCAAAAATATTTGGAATTGCCACTATGAAGTGAAAATTGTCACTTTGAACTGACAATTGTCACTTTGAGGTGACAATTAATTGTCATTGCAATTAGTTGATGACAATTGTCACTTCGAAGTGACAATTGTCAGTACGAAGTGACAATTGTAAGTTCAAAGTGACAATTGTCAGTTCGAAGTGACAATTGTCACTTCAAAGTGACAATTGTCAGTTCAAAGTGACAATTTGTCAGTTCGAAGTGACAATTGTCTCTTCAAAGTGAAAAGTGCCAAATCCAAATGTTTTTAAAAATATTTTGTCGTTGGCCCTTCTACGCTTCCGTACATATCTATTAAAAATTCACAATCACAAATTTTCAGGACACTCTGTATGAGGTTAGGAATTTATAAGGGGTTATAAATCTGTATGGGGTTAGGAGAAATCATTTTATACATTTTTTTTTCCAGCGCAATTTTAACCGGGCGTTAGACTACAAGTGGAAAATCTTTCTAACGACATGATTTATTGGAGAATGTATGTTGTAGCACAAAATAACGAGCAACAACTTTTTTGCAAGACAATTTTTCATAACTAGAATACTTCTGGAGTTGCAGCTCAAAATATGAAAATTAGGATACTTTTTAGATTTTTTTTAATTTTTAGCGTCGTGGCATGGTGGAGAATTGCTTGATGGATACTTTCGAATTGCTGGAACCAGAATTTCAGCTGTTCTGGAATTTTTATTAGGTCAATATCTCTATTGATTGTATTAGTAGTTGAGTCGATATCCAATCCTACACATAAATAAATAATAGTTTAAAAACCAAAGAACACGCTTCAATAGAAAACTAAACTAAGAAGTAGAAAATAATTTTAAATGAGTTTGAAATGAGAATACAGTGATTAACAACAAATTAAAAGTAGAATCATTATGAAAATATCTTATAAAGCACCCCACGCTTTTAACGATGAAATAAATTTGTTGTTAATCACTGAATTCTTATTTCAAACTCATTTAAAATTATTTTCTACTTATTAGTTTAGTTTTCTATCAAAGCGTGTTCTTTAGTTTTTGAACTATTATTTATTTTCAACTTTTTAGTTCTGTTTTCTATTAAAGCGTATTTTTTAGTTTCTCAAACTATCATTATTTAATTTTTTCAACTATTTTTCTCCGATTTTGAATAGAATCGGACCATAATCACAAAACTCGTCCGCCATTTTGGCACCGCCATCTTGAATTCTCCAATTTTGACAAAATAATCATAATCTCCGACCCCAAAAACCCCCACATACCAATTTTGAATAGAATTGGACCATAATCACAAAACTCGTCCGCCATTTCACCGCCATCTTGAATTCTCCAATTTTGACAAAATAATCATAATCTCCGACCCCAAAAACCCCCACATACCAATTTTGAATAGAATTGGACCATAATCACAAAACTCGTCCACCATTTTGGATCCGCCATCTTGAATTTTCCAGTTTTGACAGAAAAATCATAATCTCTGACCACGAAAACCCTCAGATACTCATTTTGAAGCGGATCGGACCATAATCACAAAACTCGTACGCCATATTGGAGCCGCCATTTTGTGTTTTTTTCAAACAAAATTTTTTTAACGCATTGTCACCGGAATTATGTACACCTGCCGAATTTCAAATCATTTGTACGTCTGGAAGTGGGTCAAAATCGCGCCCAAAGGAGTCGGTTACAAACAAACAAACAAACAAACATACAAGTGAAGCTAATATAAAGCGTGTAAAAACAAGTCTCGCAGTCCTGAAGCGGTATCCTTCGATCAGCATAAGCGGAAATATCTAATTTTATTTAAATATTTTTAAAATACCTTAGAATAAAAAAAATATGCCATAAGCAAGGAAGTAAGTATTAATACGCAATCGGATCATCATAATTTCAAAAACACAACAGAACTATAGAATATTTTAGAACCTATTTCTTTCCGGACCAGAGACCCTACTGGCTTTTATTTATTCAGACCTCTTGAAACACAAATATAACTCATGATTTATTAGTTTTCTTCGCCTCTTAATGTATCCACACACCTACAAGCATTATCATTGACTTGCGGTCAGTTTTGATTGGCTCAGGCTAATCTGCTGTAGAACTAGACAGCTGTCACTCAAACCCACGTTGACTATCGGTTCTTTCAATCTTTCGTTCGGCGATGGAAAATGTTTACGAGTAGTACACATTATTTTTGGTTCCGTTACTTAGCATGTACGCTCGTGTAAGCGAAGTGAGTTTTTGATTTGCTCCTTATAGAAACAGCTTCTGCAATTGGAAATGGTTAAACTATACCTTCATCAATTGAAGGAGCAGTCAAAAAATTCTTAGAAAACGGTGAAACTTATGAGACAACGAAGTCATTTTCACGAAACGGATGAATGTAAATGATCTTCAAATCAATTTCATTTGATAATTTACTCTCAATTGAATCAGTACTCGATATTTTCAATATTTTGTGCCATGTATCCATGTCCTTTACCCCTTGATGAATCTGCTTCAACATGGTATTCTTCAAATTTCGTTCCTATTCAAGAATAAAGATTCGTTTGAACCAAGAACTGTTACTCTCCAACTCGACTAAATGCTCAAGTCCAAAACTGTATTTTTTTTTTTCAGAATACATCGCTACCATCAAAATTCCGAAAGTTAATGACATTTTCACCAATTTCAATGACAGGGAAGGTGTGGTCGCGGGATGGGGAAAAACAAGCGACCTTGCGAATTCAACCAGCAATGTCTTGCGAACTGCCAATTTGACCATCATCCCAAATATAGCGTGCCTTTTATCCCATGCGCTCCAAATCAGTTTGGAACAAATGTGCACTTCGGGAGTCTCACAGAAGAATATATGCTTGGGGGATAGCGGTGGACCATTGGTTGTAGATGGAGTTCAGGTAAATGATGACTGCATATTCGAGGAGGAAATAATCCATTAATTGCCAAGAGAAAGAAAACAAATTATTTTTATTCGACTTCTTGTTGAATAGATATGAGGTTTATGAATTAAGAATGATCTGATGGCAATGAAATACCAATAATGATTTTTGGTGGCGAAGAGTATACGTGTGCAAAGAAATCATACAATTTTACAGGACATTGATGAAATACACCCAAAATTTCAGCTTCCTAAGAATCCCAACAGCGTGTCCCACACTTGATGGCCTATTAGACGTTTCTGGAAAACGGGACACTGAATAATTTTGAAAATTCGGTTTCTTGGGTATTTAATTCTGCTCTATCGATCTCAAATATTTTCAGTGCTGCGGCAATAACTTTCATATTTTAAATGAGATACCCTACCCAGAAAGCACAAGTACGTTCCATGGACGTCCTTAAAACATTCCCTTCGGGTATTGAAGACGTCCTGAGGACGTCTTTTTTCTGTACGGCGGACGTCCTATGGATATACGATGTTATAGAACCAGATGATGTCCATAGGACGTTCGATTCAAGTCGATTTTAGATCTCAACAGGACTATTTAGGGACCTTCATGGTTCAAAAGCAGAGTTTTCATGTATATTTTGAGCCCCCTCATGTATTTTTTGTTAATTCGCGATAAAATTGTAGAATATAATTTTTTTTTGTTATTTAATTGCAGTAATCTTTCGTTTCGAAAATAGTCACACAAAACAAAAATGTTTAAGCAAATATTGGTGTCATAAAAAAATAAATAGCTCATTTGTCTTTCATAACTTTTTGTGAAGAGATATTCATATTCATAAACATATCATTGGTAGATCAATAAGAAAATTGGGACAAGAGAAATAAAATGGAAATATGGATCAAAATGTTCTATATTAATCTGCATATTTATTAAAACATATTACATTCATGGCACTTATGTGTCTTTCACATCCATCGATCTCAAAGTCTTTCATTCTGAACAGCATGAAGCCTCTCAGTTGATCTTTCGAGCCACAATTGAATTGAAGACTCTGTTGATTGGTAATTTGGCAAAAATCCTGCCCTATCAGCGGCACCTTAAACAACAGGACAGTTGGTAAATTGTATTAATTGTTTTTAATCATTGTTCAGTGGAAGAAGAGTTCATTAAGCAAAAGTGAACAGAAGGAATTGAATATTTAACTTACCAATTATAATTTTTGACATTGCCAACAAGTTGAATGGCATTTTGCCCTTTCTTCCAATCCAACTGTATTTCATGGCCAGAGCATTAGATATCATGAGGGTTAAAATTGTAATTGTTTGTCCCTCCATATTTTGACATTTCATTGACCTGAAAACCACAATTTGAAAATAAAATTGATCGTCTTTTGGCGCGCACATAATGTTTTTGGAGGTTATGTTTCTTCATGTTTGCTTCTCTGCTAGCAGGTATACCTATTATTATTTTCTACTCACCTACAAATACAAAGTGACTGCTCCACATCTACAAAAAAAACACATTAATCATCTCCACTATTTTGCAATTGAACTTTACTCACTTGCCCACAGACCTACAGATTCCAAGCTTTCATCTTCCTGCCAATCTGAAATCAGTGAAATCGGAAATGTCGGATGCCAGATTCACTCGGTTCCACTCTGAACAGTCGGAACTTGTATAATGTACTGTGATTGGTCGTGGGACAACAGTGATGTAATGAGTATTTTCATTGGAGCAAAAAGGCGCCTATTTCAAATGATCTCAGCTTTCGAAAACAAGTGCAGTTTCAACTTGTTTTTTATTTTATATTTTTGTTATAATGGTTTGTAATCAAAATATATTACAGATCATATTTTATGAATTTTTTCAACAGAAAATATGTATTTTTGAAGATATATTATATATTTAATTTTATGTATATCATTCATTCAAACAGATCGGTAAACATCAAACTTATAAATACTCATACACACATATTTTCCAACTTCTGGAACAATAATGATAGTCGTACCTCTAATGGACGTACCAGAAACATACATTTTCGTCTCGAGGAGGTCTGTTTTGGACGTCTTAAAGATGTACTATTAATAGCTCGGGACACTCGGACCAAAAATGGACATAAACTGGACGTCCCGAGAACGTCCTGTGCTATCTGGGTATATATTATTACATTTTTTGCTTTGCTTTACCACCATTTTTGTATGATAATTCTCTATACTTATCTCAAGCGGTTTTCGAGAAATTCATTGATTTCCTTATTTTTTGTGCAAAACATAGCTTCAATAAAATGTTTATTACTGCGGTATTTGGACTCGAACAAAGCTGAAATTCTGAGTGTAGTTTACCAATGTTCTGGGCATTAGTTATATTCAAGGGAATTCGTTCTCCATTATACAGGGTCGTTCAAAATTTGTAATTTTTTCGATAGATACAAAAATTGTAAAAAGTACATTTTTCTAAATAGAACACCCTGTATGTTATCGAATATCCTGAAAGACAATTAAAAATTCCTTTCATATGATGTATCATGTTCCTATACCTAAATAGTCTGGTTTCCGAAATAAAAGCAAGTTTCAATAAAAATCGGATTATTTTGCCATATTTTGTATTAAATGTCATGGAATATGTCATTATGAAAATTCAATATCAATAATAAAACGTTTGCGCGTTCATTACCAAAAATTTGATCAGAAAAGAATCAAAATGGAAGGCAATAACTATTCAAACGAAGTTTTGATGAAATTGTTTATCTTCATGGTCAATGTGATCAAATTACGGAAGGTTCTGTGGTGTATTGAAGTCTATGAATGATAAGATGACAACTTCTACAAAGAATGATTAATATACAGGTATTCCAAACTCGATGGCCTAATGGACGTTTCTGGTGATCTGAGATATAAATACTGCAGTGTTGCCACATGTACTTTAACTAATATCAACTTTCGAATTTAAAATGGAACACCCAGTATTTTATTAATGTCGTATACCTATCTCTACCGTTTATAAAGTCCCAGAGTGCAGCAGAACCAGCAGTTTTCTTTATCAGAAAAAACCTTGAGACCTGAGGTTTTATCGCCCTTTTGAAGATATAGCTGAAACTTGAATTTTTCTTTAACTCTCAGATGCAATTCAGTTTTGGCATAGATGAATTAAAAAAATATCTGAAAAAATTTTGGAAATAGATATGAAGTCAAATTAAAAAAATAGATCGGGTTAGAAACTGCAATGATATATACAGGATGATCTGAAAAAGAATTACTAATGGACGTTTTTTCGAGTATGACTCAAACCTATTTCCAAATTTTCCTGAGATATTTTTTCAATTAATCTTTGTTAAAAGTGAATTGCATCATCTGAGAGTTAGGAAAAACAAGTTTCAGCTGTATCTCCAAAAGTATGAACATTTTTAAGCGAATCATTACAGATTGATTTGATTACTCAATCAGATCATTTCAATTGGGTAATATTACCTATTTCGATTTGTTATACTGGAAAATGAAAATGGTAGTAGTGTGCCGTGACCAGAAAAGAGCAAGACAATCTTTCAGTTTGACAAGCAGTGATTTTCATGGTGTTTCTGTCAAAATGAATAATACATATTCAAATGCAGATATTTTAAATTTTTATAGAACTCGCTTTTATTTCGGAAACCAGACTATTTAGGTAAAGGAACATGTTACATCATTTGGAAGGAACTTCAATTGCCTTTCAGGATATTCGATAATATAAAGGTTGTTCCATTTAAAAAAATGTACTTTTCACCATTTTTATATCTGTCGAAAAAATCACAAATTTTGAACGACATATCCACATTTTGATTAAAGAGTATCATTAGAGTTAACTAACACCGGATTTAAGAAGGAAAGAGAATGGGCATTATTATTATTAATGGAAAGGGAAATGGAAAGGGAGAGTTGTATGCACTTTTAGATTTGGTTACAATGAATATAGAATATAAAAACACGTATATTTATTGGTTGAGGCGGAGAAGCCTCTGGGCTATAGTGCACAAAAAATAAAAAATTACTAGCTATTCTCGAATTTTTTCGATCATCAGGTCATTATCAGGAGAATTTTGTCAGAATTTTACAGATAGTAAAGTTTATAGAAGAACTATTATTATTATTGGTGCTGGAAACGAAGACGGATTTGTTAAAGGTTCATATCTGAGATGAAAATTCCAATCTAAAACGGGCAATTATTATAACGACATTAACTTCGATAACTATAAAAATTAGCTAAGAAACTTAGTAAATTTACCATAACGTAGCGTTATAGTTTTAGATAACAAACAGGAGGATAAAAATACGAACTCTGCTTTTACGAATGCAGAAATGAAACAATGGCTACAAGAAATGAATATATATATATATATATTTCCGCCCAAATTCATATGATATCATTAAGTTGCATGTACCTATTTGTTAAATATGCCATCGATTCTGTTATCAAGAGCTATGGAGGTACTGGGGCAACCACCTCACCATCCGGAGTTGAATCCAATTGAATTAGTTTGGGCAGCACTTGAAAATTATGTCTGTGCAGAAAATGTCACATTTCAATAAATGATATGATATTATCTGAATTTTTCGAAATATTTCCCACTGAAGAATGGAAGAAAGGATGCGATAAAGTAATATTCATCGTCTGTAAATTACCTTGGTTTGATATAGTTTTCGAGGAAGGAGTAATGGATAATGATGAACTAGAGGACACGGGCTTAGATGATGATGATGAAAATGGTGGTCATGAGGATTCATGTAGCTTTGAAAATATATTGTATACCTATATGAAAATGTATAAATAATTAATTTCCAAATTAATCCGTTGATTTCTAACAAATAGTCTCGAAACCTAATTATACAATGTCTTAAATCAAATAATTTTTTGGAAGGTGGGGAAAATTTTTCATGGACATCTTTCGCGAGACAGTCCTGGAGTCTGTGCTCCTGCACCTCAGATTTACCCATATGCTCGTCTGGCCGTAGCCTCCGATGATACTTGGTCCGTTTGCTCCATTGTATCTTACCTGACAGAATACAGGTCCAGGAGATCACAGTTGATATGCTACACAATAGCTCTCTCCTTGTCCCTCCCAGACCTTTTTTCACCATGTATCCGTGTTTCCTGATTAAGGGCCACTTCGAGGCCCCTAATAGCAACTGGAGGTTCATCATGATATCCCTTATCAATAATTCAGTACCCTGAAGAGTTCTCTTCCAATCCTTTAGTACATTTGGAATTGCATCCTCTATAGTGCCCTGCAAGATACATCATCAACCGAAAAGGCCAAGAATTGTCCTCTTTCCCTTTCTTTCAGATCCAACTTAGGATATAATTTGGTTAATCTTGTACGTTTCAATACATCGAAAGTAAATGTATAAATCACTGTAATGCGTCCATGACCATATTCCACAGGACTGGACAGAAAACTCCTCCTTGAAGGCATCCTATGGTTGCCTGGGCCACTATAGTCTCATTGGCAGTGGTTGTGTGAATCATACTGCTCCTGAGCATTGAGTCTATCCAGGTCACACAAGGTTCCTCGACCCCTCTCTGTCTGAGAGGCTCGATGATTGAATCTATATAAGTATTGGTAAAAGCTCCTTCTACATTTAGGAAGGCTACTGGGCGTTTGAAATATTTCTTGATGACTACAATATGTATATCTCAATGCTGCAATATGAATAAAACTAATGCGTGATATAAGAAAGAGAAATTCTTGAAATTATCAGACTGGAAAAAAAATAAGCTCTTTATCAAAACGCGGTTGAAATAAATGGAAGCTCGATACTAAAACTAATTCATTTGAATAGATGCCATTCTACACTTTTTTTTTCATCGCAATATTTTCAAGCAATCACCATATTTTTTTGTATTCCAGGTAGGAATAGCATCTTTTGGAAGTGATTTAGGATGCGTAGTTGGATTTCCTGGGGTATATACCAGACTGACATCCTATCTCAGTTGGTTCGGATCAATTGTATAATAATATTTATTATTCAATATATCATCAGTTTTATCATTTGCCTTTCATTCTGTTACAAACCCAACTTCCTACCAGTTCCATATCTTCGATTTCTCATGAAATATAATGGCTGCATATAGAGAATATATTCAGTATTGATGGAAGTTCTAACTGATATTTGTACACATGTGTCTACGTATTGGTTTTGCTTCTCCTTTAACAAAAACAAATTTTCTACTTGATATCCCATAGTTCACTGAATTAGCTATAAAAAAGGCGAAACGTATTCATACAACGTAAAATAAGATGACTAATAGAAGCCAATTGAAAGTTTTTCAGGGCATGCCATCGAGTATTCGGTATTTGAATATTGTTACAAAAAAGAGTTTAGTACGCCCCTGCATTCTTTATCTCAGTGAAAATTTGAAATCTGTGAATTTGCCATGTGTTCAGCTGCTTCATGAGGAATATCTTCAGGTCATTATAATCCCAATACTGTTTATTATTAATAAAGGACCGTGTATCTAAAAGAATTATTAGATTTTTGTCATAACAAGAACTTACATATTTTTTATTTTCAAATACTTTATAATAAAATCAGAAGCTGAAATAATTATAAACCAAACAATTTAATACATACTCGAAACTTTGTAATTGTCCATAACTCGACATGTCTACCCTGACGTTCAATAAATGTAGTTGTTCGGGATGTCATTTCTCTGGACATACTTCGCAGCATTTGTCGAGTAATATTATTAATACATTGTCGTATTACTTGTCCTAAATGGTCGGTATTATAACATGGCCGATGTTTATGAACTTTACTTTCAAGGTACTTCCATAAGCAGAGATCCAAGGGTGTCAAATCTGGGGATCTTGCAGGCCACGGGTTTTCTGAATATCGTCCTATCCATTTATGAGGAAAGTGTTCGTTAAGCCACGCTCTGACCGTACCGTATCGTACTATGTATTGACGGTCCGTTTTGTTGGAAAAAAATATAATTTTAGCATTCTTCAATCATGCCTTGGAACCATGAAAAATCTAAGCGGGCATCGAAATCTCTATCAAGTAAGGTGTGGGTGAATTTTGGTTTGTATGCAAGAAATTTATTATTCTTCAAAATTCTTCTTATGGATTTTTCAAATATACCAGTTTGTTCCTGCCTCTCCTCTAGTGCCATCTATGGATTTTTTGTGACCGATAACAAAACATTAAAAATACCTTCATCATCAGTGACAGGCTAACTATATGGAATTTTGTAACGATTTTCTACACTGCCTGTATCTTTGAATTTGTTCAAAATACGCAACACAGTAGATCCATGGATATTCTTATTTGGATATTTAGCATTGAATATATCTGCTGCTTCTCTGGAACTATGAAAACGCTCGTCACATATTAAGACGAGCTCAATTTTTTTATGTAAACTTAGCTTTTCTTGGAGCATCTCCAATTATTGTTAACGCACAACAAAATGTAAAATAACTTTTACAATGAAAAAAACTATAAAAGAAAGACGATAAAAATACCTGGGTAAATAAAAACACTACTAAATCGTTTGACAACTCTCAATAGCATATTACCATTATTAGTCAATTGTTTCATGGCTTCTTCGATCATGAGGAAATCTGTCGATGCACGCATCAACAATGATAATATTGTAGGTATATATGATTACAACAATTTGCCGAGAATCTATTTATTTTTTGTTCGAAAGACAAATTAAAATTAAAATTGTGTAGATACAAAGATCTTTATTGATAATAAACAGTATCGAGATCATAATGTCCTGGAGATATTTCAGTGACCTCTTATGAAGCAGCTGAATATGGCAAATTCACAGATTTCAAATTATTGAAAAAAGAATAGTAAACTTCATAAATAAAAAATATGGATTTGATTTAAATTAATTTGGTTTTCAAGAAAACAGTGGAACACAAGCAGCAGTACTACAAGTAATTGATTTCATACAAGACAAACTTGACAAAGGAAATTATGTAATAGCAATTTTAGTGAACCTTAAGAGAGATTTTGATACAGTTGACCACATAATTCTTTTGAAATATCTCGATTTAATGGGAATTAGAGGAATGGCAAATAATCTACTGAAATCCTACGTCAAGAATAGAACCATCAGAATTATAGTAAATAATTTCGAATCCAAAAAGTTGGATATAAATAAAGGTGTTCCTCAGAGATCTGTGTTAGGTCCAATTTTATATTTATTATATATTCAAAATATTTCTAAATTCAATTCAACTAGTAAATATACTATATATGCAGATGATACCGTTCTTTTATATTCAAATAAAAACTCTACTATTCTAGAATATACGATAAACGAAAACCTGAAGAAAATATCAAATTGGCTATATTCTAACCTCCTTTCTGCAAATTCCAATAAACTCAATATATGATTGTCCACCAACAAAATAAACAAACTATTAATCTAGATACCCGTATAAAAAATAATTGCTTGAAACAAACTTCCCAAATCAAATACCTTGATATTTGGATTGATGAGAAACTGAAATGATACAAGCATATTGATATTCTAAAAAAAAATATCTCCCATTATTGGTGCATTGAGAAGATGTACTTAATACATATATAGCAAATTTAATTATTCATTTTCATATCCTCAGTCGAAAAAACTATTTAATGAAAATTTGGGGATTTTGTTCAAAAAATAATTTTAACAAAATTTCTGTATTATATGAGAAATTATTAAAAGTCCTGTATCGTCTTCCATATGATATTCCAACAAATCAACTGTTTGATAAAACGAATACATTTCCGTTAGAGAAACACTATACAATCAATACTCTAAAAATTTCTTATGATTTTATTAATTAAAAAAAAAAGCTGAAATCTAATTCCATATTAACAATTATCTCCTAAACTCATACTCACCACACTAAACAATATAACTGGTTCCATCTTGAAACTATTAGTTTCACAATAGGACAGAAAAAATTAACATATGAGGCAATCTAAAAATTTTATAATCTACCCGATGAATTAAAAAAATGTAACAATATATTTCAATTCAAAATTAAAGTGAAAACATACATTCGATCACAACAAAATAACTGATTCCATTCATTTCACAACCTCCATTTCTTCTTTTTATTATTATCCTACGTTCATTAATTTCAAATGTATTAATAATTTTTTCCATTATTTGATTCTATTAATAATGTCTGAATATTTGTTATTAGGTTAATATATTATTATTTTCCAATAAATTTAAAACTATTAAAAATTAATCTGAAACCATGTATAATCTTATACCAGTATATAAAAAATTTTTAAATTTTTTAATTATTGTAAACTAAATATGAAAATAAATAAATATTTAAACTTTAAAAAAATTAGCTTGCGAATCTTTACAGAATATTATTTAAAATATTACTGTTGGCTTTACTAATGAGTTTCTTCGTCAGAAATGTATTTTTCCAAAATATTTTTTTATGGCAAAAAAAATATTTTAATTGTTTTTGGACATATTTTATTTATGTTTTTATTTTTGCATTCTTTTTGGTGGGGACAACCTACTCGATAATATTCCGCATGTTGTGGTGAATTACGCTGTAGAATATCACTGAAGGGCAAAATGTGATGTAAAAATTGTTTGTTAGTGATTCCCACATCCAAAAGTACGAAGGCGTAGAAGGGCCAACAACAAAATAAATTTCTCAAACATTTTGAATTGCCACTTTGAACTGACAATTGTCACTTTGAAGTGACAATTGTCACTTTGAACTGACAATTGTCACTTTGAACGGACAATAGTCACTTTTCATTTATTTATTTATTACAAAGTAGGGATACAAACAGATAAATCCAATGAGTATCCTCTTTTTAGGTAATCTAATAGTAATCGAATAGTGAGCTAAAATAACTTACAAGATAAACATTATGAATCATGCATTATAAAATCAAATATGAACAAATATGAATAATGTGAACAATGTGAACAATGTGAACAATATGAACAATGTGAACAATATAAATAAATATGAACAAATATGAATAATGTGAACAATGTGAACAATACGAACAATGTGAACAATATACCTATGTACAATGTGAACAATATATAAACAATTCAAATGAGATATTATCTGTATATTGAAGTGAAAATAATCATTATCAGGTTAAACGAAGACAGAACATGGATTTCACGTAGTTTTAAACCTTAAAATGAAGCCAAATTGATTCATTACGGGTTTAAAAGTTATACCATTCTACAAATGAATTTGTTTTTCTAAATAGTGTATTAAAAGTTTCGTGCTTTCTCAAATCTCTTTTGGGTGTACTTAATTAACACTTTGTACTTAATTGTCACTTTGAACTGACAATTGCCACTTCGTAGTGACAATTGTTACTCAAAAACGACATTTATTGCCAATGGCATTGCAGGAATATTGTTTTTCAGTTAATTTACGCGTATAGTGCTGGGATGAGATTTAGATACCAACGGCAATGCAAGAATATTGTTTTCAATCAATTTACGCGTATACTGCTGTGATTTACATAGAAAATTATGGGATTTTAACTCATTACGAAAGTATTGTTTCCTTTTTCAAATAGAGAACTCATTATTTTCCATCTATATAACAATACTCTACTTTTTTTCATTATTTATCTATAACAACGAACTTTACTATAATATACAATATATTTCGCAAAAATGTGATTATTATTATTATTCTCAACACCTTCTCCTAATAATGAATTATTGGATGAATCAAGTCTTGAAAACTAAAGAATTGTTCTGTTTGTTGAACTTGTAATATGCAAGGAGTTTTTTTTGCCACTTGATCATCAGAGCAACAATACTGGATATCGATGACTGCTTCATTCACCTTTCCATTGTAAGCGGACATTAATATGGTTGCTGGTTTGATCAAACTGCCCATTTCGTAGTAATTCCATGGTGCTTTGATTGTCGATATTCATTCAGCTTTATGGTCACATTTCGATTTGTAAGCTCGTCAATGATTGATTCAAGATTAATTAACTCCTCGGTGCAATCTACAGCGGCAATATACTCTACCTCGGTACTAGATAAGGCCACAATCGGTTGTTTCCTGGAACACCAGCATACAGGTCCTTTGCAAATCATCACAGCAAATCAGTCGTACTTTTTCTTTCTTCGGTGTCTCCTACAAGATCTGAGTCACAGTATGCTATTAATGGGTTATCTTTTGAATTTCTCAAGTATCAAATTCCATAATCTTGGGAGTGTTTCAAATATCTCAGTATAGACAGATTTCAAAGTGACAATTGTCACTTGAAGTGACAATTGTCATTTCAAAGTGACAATTGTCACTTCAAAGTGACCATTGTCAGTTCAAAGTGACATTTGTCACTTCAAAGTGACAATTGTCAGTTCGAAGTGGCAATTCCAAATGTTTTTGAATTTTATTTTGTTGTTAGCCTTTCTACGCCATCATACAAAAGAGTTCCCGATTTTCAAATTTTATTTCTATGACAAGAAAGCCAAAACTATTTCTCAAATAATATCAAAATACTTCATTATATCACGGAACACTTGGATAATTCCACATTACATATTTACAACCCGTGTAGGTGAAATAAGTTCATGCGAATCGAAGGTAACGTCTACTCAATCATGGAAGCTGAAGTCTCATTTATATTTCATGAGGATTATTAGATACGTTGTGTTTATTGACGAGTCCCTGATGAACTATTGTCATGATATTTAATAGTGGTTTGATTTCCAATGAGTGATTTAGTGATGGCAGCTATGGCGATTCTATTTATAGTTATGCAATCCTCATTCGTCTCCATCCAGAGTGCAATTTTGAAGAATAATAGAATGCTTATGATGCAGTGTAAGTAAAAAAATTCCATAAAATCCAAAGAAAACGATTCGAAGAATTATTGTGAAGAATGACTTCAATATGGATGGTATATCTGAATTAACCATTGTTTTATGATTCCTCAGGCTATTAAATATTGAAGGAACATAGGGCAGGCTGCCAAAATTTTAGGGGAATAGCCTAACTTAATGTTTCCTACATTTACCAGCAATCGCCTTCAAGAATAGATTAGTTGGATGTATGGAAGAAAATATTTGAGAATATCAGTGCGGATTTAGGAAATGCAGAAGGGTAATGACCAGATCTTCATTTAAAGAGAACTGCAGACACAAAGCTATGAATATCAGTCGAAATACGTAGTATTCATCAACTACAAACAAGACTACTACTCCATAAGTAGGAAAAAATCATAAAATGAATTAAATGTGCCTAGAAAAAATTATAGAAAATAAAATTAAGATAGTAGGAAAAACATCGTATAAGTTCGAAGTATAAACGGGGCTACGACAAGGGGACCCTCTCTAATAAATCTTGTTTAATGCAGCACTGCGAAAGGTTATGAGACAGGTAGAAATAAATAAAGGAGGACTGATGTATACAATATTTGCTGATGACATAACGATTATAAGAAGGAGCAAAGAAGAATAAAAGAAGATCGCACAAGATCTGGCAAAATCGGCTGAAGAAATGGGCTTTCCAATAAACGAAGCAAAAACCACAATACACAGAATAAAATAACACAAGAAACCAAGATTTACGGGTACATGTGAATAAAGATAAAACCTATGAATTTCGATAAGTAGAGAGATTCAGCTATTTGGGCACAAGAAGCCAGGAATGAAAGAAGAAATCAAAATGAGATTAGCGACAGAAAATAGGTGTATCCAAGCAATAGAAAATTTCATCAGAAGCTAACCAATCTCACGAAAACATTGAAAGTTCAGCTATATAAAATGCTATATTCCATCCACTTATTCATTCATGTTTGGGGTACAACAGGCGAAAGCCCAGAACAATATCCATTCAACAGGTATTAATAATTTGATAAATGTTTTCAACTCCTAGCAATTTACATAGAAGTGACTCAATTGGAGTAAATTTTTGTGTTAGGTGAACAATTTATAATTCACATAACAAGTTTACAGTTCCCTTAAATAATTAACATAAATATATATATATATATATATATTTATGTTAATTATTCAAGTGATATATATATTTATGTTAATTATTCAAGTGATATATATATATATATATATATATGCTGCGTCTTTTTGAAAAAGGTTTTGAATGATATCACCGATACAACTTTTTGAAATCAAAGACAATTTCAAATAGCGTCAGCTTGTATTTGATTGTCCATTGCGTTCAATATGTATTCGGAGTAACATATGAGATTGGATCCGATGGATCTATTTTTGAAAATACCGTGCTGTTCTGGCATAATCTGACGCAACACTAATTGGTGGAGTGAGTTGTAAACATATATTTCGAACAATTTGGCAAAAAAAATACAGCTTACTAATATCTATAATTATTTATCTAGTTTTTTTGTCCGGATTTGTAGACTGGGATAACACATGCCAATTTCCAATATTCCTGTGGCCAGTGATTGATTATAGAGTAGCGTTACGCTCTTTTCACACAATACGATTGTGGTCGTCCGGTAAAAAGTCGGACGACCACATTCCATTAGTTAAATACGGAAATATACGAAATCTTTCACACAGGACGACAACGACTTATTGTCGTGTCGTGGTCGTACAGCTGTCGTCCACTGCCACTGCAATGGACGACGGTCGTGCCGTTCTCTGATAACAGTGACAAACGGCATCAAATGGATGTTTGTACACAATACGATAAGTAAAAAATGGATTTGTATCAATTGAATCCAGTGGCACGTAGTAAAATGGCTGAAAATATCGATGTGGAATTTCTAATTTCACTAGTTGAAAGTAGACCAGTACTCTGGGATAAAACCCTCGAAAGTTACAAAGATAGAAATGTAACAAAAAATGCGTGGCGTGAAATTCTCCTGGAGGTAAAACCAGATTTTGAAGAGCTGGAGGATAAAGAAAAAAACACATTTGGTAAGTTGCATTTTACTTTATTTTGCATGTAAAGTATTATACTCTGATCAGAGATCTCAAATGGGGTTAAAAACCTGAATATAATTATGTAAATAGAAAAATATTTAATGTTTTCTGGGATGCGGCCAAAGTTTGCATTAAAATAACAAATTTACTTGTCAAGATTTGGTTTATTATTTCATTAAACCATCTTCAGACATATTTTCCAATTAAAAATAATTATATTCATTCATAAATTATCATATGAAATGAAATATAATTACTTATATTCTTGACATTTGCCAAGGCACGCTTCCAACATCGGAGGCGAAATATGTACAAAATATCGTCCTAATAGTATTTGCGGATATACCTCCTCGTATTACATGTTCTTGTGGTAAATCGTCCAAACCTGTTATTGTAGCAGTATCATCTATCAAAAAACCATCTCTGTCACGTACAAAATTATGTAATACGGTGCAAGCTTTAATAATATCCACAGCAAAATTTGGCTCTACATTTAGAGGTCTATGAAATATTCGCCATTTATTGCTAAGGATGCCAAAAGCACATTCGACATACCGTCGAGCTCGACACAAGCGATAGTTAAAATCCTTTTTCAACAGTTAAATGTGTTCCCCAAACGGTCGCAGTAAATGTCGATGCAATCCAAATGCTTCATCTCCTACGAAGAAGTATGGAACTTTGGGGCTTTCAGTTCCCGGTAGACACTTTTCTTCTGGTAGTGGTTGTGTGTTTGATTCTATCGACTGCCATAAACTGGACCTTTTAAATATTGAAGAGTCACAATCTTTACCATAACTTCCAACGTCTACAAACACAAATTTGTATCTGCAGTCGGCAACTGCCATTAAAACTACAGAATAATAATCTTTATAGTTGAAATACATTGACCCACTGCGAAATGGACAAGTAAGACGTATGTGCTTGCCGTCTACTGCTCCTATACAATGGGAAAGTTTGCAATGGTTTCAAAGTCTGAAGCGATAGATTTCCACATTTCCCTTGTAGGTGTTGGTATACACTCCACTCGCAGAACCATCCAGATTGCTTTGCATACCTCCTTTACTATCTTACTCGCAGTAGAAATTCCAATTCGATAAGTATAATGTAGCTCAGTAAAGGTACAGCCACTTGCCAGATATCTGAAAAGAATCACGTATCTTCATATTTCTTAAAAATGAATAAATAAATATTAGTATTTGTTATTTCATTTATATTTTAGGTAAGGACGTTATAAGACGGTGGACTAATCTTCGAGATGCGTTCGCTAGGTCTAAAAGAAAAATGAAAGACAGCAAAAGAAGTGGAACAGATGCAAAAAAAACCAAGAAATATGTATATAATGATCAGCTTCAATTTTTAAACAAACTGTACGAAGTTAGAGAGACAGTTGATAGTTTGAATGACGAAACCAGGCACGGAACTGAAAACAATTCGGAACACATAGAGGTTGAGGCAAATGCTAGTTTCACGATTGACGAAACAATAAATAAACGTACGAGAAATAGGAAACATCGCAAACCTGATGAGGTGGAATTAAAAATTTTGAAGGCATTAGAGCCTGAAAAACAAAATAGTAAAATGTCTTTCTTCCAGAGTTTGTTGCCCCACCTTGATAGATTTCATGAAAATGAATTACTTCAGTTCCAAATGGGCGTTTTGCAAGTGATTGCAAACATCAATGAAAAAAAGAAGATGGTTCCTCAGGTCCCTCCTCCTTTTCCTCAATCTATTCCTACACACTCTCACTCGCAGCAGTTTGCGTTCCAGCTTGCTCCTTCTTTTCCTCAACATTCGCAACTTACTCAGTCCCAATCATCTACACCATCATTTACTCAACTTTTTCCCACTCAATCTTCTTCAACTAATAATTACCAAATACAATCAACACGTCAGTATTATCAAGATTGCGGGGCATCATCTGGAATGACATCTCCAATGACAGATCCCAGGGACAGTTCCACTCCGCACTCTCAGGACTTCAGCACAGTTGATAGTGTAGATTTTACTTCCCTCTAATGTCTTCATTTGTAAAACTTTGTAAAATTCAGGAATTTTCTTTATTTTGTTATTACAGAGCAAAAATAAATGACTTGTGTTAATAATGGTTTTAATATGCTAGAAATATTTAACCAACTCTGGCCTATGTCTATCGGTTTAAGTAATATCAACAAAAAATATACGAAATTATAACGATCTAAACAAAATTCTTTGTTTTAAATTTATTATAACAATTGAGGACTTAACGAAAATTTATAAATTGTTTGTTTCTTGTTCTACATATCGTTTTTGCATAAAATAAGATTGAGTTTATTTAATGAAAAACAAAAACGCCAAAATTTAGATTATCATTAAGAGTATAGAATAAAAATTTCGTAGTTTGTAAAATAGTATCAGAACTTACCTCAAAGTGACAGCCAACATTTCTATAGGTTGAATACAATTTCTCATTTTTGTATTTCGCCGTTGAAGAACAGTCTTCAGTTTGTCATGTAATTCATCGAAGGAACTCATTGACATGTGGAAGTAATTAAAAAATTTGGTTTAGTCATTTCTTAAATCTTCAAAGAGTATACGAAATAAACCTGCTTCTTCTCTCCTTCTATTGATTGGATGCACCCAATGTAGTCGATTACGTTTCTGCCTTTTTTTACGACGATAAATTAACCATAATGCCAAAATTTTTGCCCGATTTGATGCGACGCCCTGTGCTCTCTCCGACATCACGATAAATACTAACGATAATATGTCGTTATGTGTGAAAGCCAGTAGTTACGATAAACGGTCGTCCGACTTTTTACCGGACGACCACAATCGTATTGTGTGAAAGGAGCGTTAGGGGTGTTACTAGACTGAAACGACAGTTTTTTAACAAATATAGAGCAACTCGCATAAGTATAAGTTGTTTGATCAAAAGTTATGTGTATGTTGGTCATCTAATTTAGGTACCAAAACGCTTGCATACATAAAAGTAGTAAAGACTCAAAGACTCGAGTGTCTCGGACATGTCTGTAGTATGGAAACATGAAAAATAACGAAATTAGTATCAACAAAATCAATCAAAGGAAAATGGAGATGAGAGAGACCAAAAAAGGTGGAAATATGATGTGGAAAGTGATTTGAAGAAAGCTAATCGTTATTTCATTAGGTTGATTCGGAAAGTATTGTTAACCGAATCAAATGAGGTTGTGTTGTGTGAGGTGTCTCGGTCCAGTCCACAGAAAAAACCGCGTCGATGGCAATATAAAGTATCCGTTTAAAGAGCAAACTATCCATCTCAAGTTTTAAGTGAAATAATTTGGTTACGTTGAAATTATTTAACCTTAGTGCATACTAATTTTTGTGTTTACTCAATCTTTTCAGAGTGCTTTCGCAATACTATTATTTTGTTCTTTCGCAGATGATATCAAAGATATGAGAAGGAAGTTTGGGGGAGATCTTTCAACTGCAGTCTGTGATATCCTCACCGGATTTCCACTAGATAGGGTAGCTGTTTGTTTTGATAACCAAACAGGTATAATCTGAGAGCTACTTTTCTCCGTCATATACCGGGTGATTCTGCAAGGAGGCTCACCCCTATAACTTTTTTATTATTGAAGATAGAAGTAAATTCGGGAGTTGTGTATTATAGTTCGATATAATTTTTTTCACATATCTACTTGCTTTGCCGTACTTTCGGTTTGACCGAAAATGACCCCAACTTCCGATTTTTTAATGGGACATCCTATATGTTTTCACTTATTTCGATCGAGAATGACATTCTAATTCCAACAACACCTTCCTTGTCAATATTTGACAGATAAAGTCATTTTTATTCCAATTTTTTTTTTTCGATCTAGAATGCCATGGATCTTGTAGCTTCATTCTTGATCAAGTGATACCATCGTAATACCACATTGTATTGAAGAAATCAAACATATTCTCAATGAATCTTTGAACCAAGCCGTTTTTCCCGACGTTTGGAAAATGGCAAATGTAATACCTATACCAAAAAATAACACACCTATATCATATAATGTTCTGCGTCCAATAAGCATTTTGCCCTCGTTATCTAAAGTGTTCGAAAAAAAATGTCTCTCGTCAAATTAAAATATTTTTGGATGAAAATAAAATACTTCTTGATGTGCAGTCGGGGTTTCGCCAAAAACATGGAACACATACTGCCTTATTTAAAGTGATCGGAAAAGCTAGTGACAAATCAGCAGTCTCTCTTCTAGTTATGCTCGATCAAAGTAAAGCATTTGATCTGGTTAATTTTGAATTACTTATCAGTAAACTGAAGTACATTGGATTCGATGAGATATCACTGAGATTGATGTCGAGTTATCTCACAGGACGGGCCCAAAGAGTCAAACTCGATCAAAATCTCTCGTGCTCCTCATTGAAAGAAACTAAATTAGGAGTTCCACAAGGAAGTATTCTGGGGCCCTTGATGTTTTCGATTTTTATATTCGATTATCCGTCCTCATTGTCATTTTGCCATGCCCATCTCTATGCAGATGACTTTCAAATTTATTAATCTGGCAAGGCCGATGAAACAGAAAATTGTATTACACATATCAACCAAGACTTACATAATACGTTAATTTACTCTGAAAACCACAGTTTGAGAATAAATCCTACTAAAACAGTTGCACCATGCTTTGGACCACTAAGACAGAAAACAGAAATAATAAATCATCATGGGCTCTCACTAAATAACGCTGACATCGAATGAGCCGACTCTACAAAAAAAATGGGCGTTATTATTGATTCCTCTATTTCATTCGGTAAACATGTGGGAACAATATTCAGAACATCTTTTTTCAAACTGAAGAATTTATATAAATTCAAGTATCAGCTTTCTATAGAAATGAAACTAAGATTAGTTAAAACTCTGATTTATCCTCATATCGATTACTGCTGTTCAGTGTACTATAATTTCTTACCACAGTATAACAAGAATAAATTGCAACGTATTCAGAACGCTTGCATGCGATTTGTATGTTGTATACCATTCGGAAAGCACATAACTCCTTACCTAATAAGTATGGAAGAATTAAATGTCAAAGCCAGAGTTCAATATCTTACTAGTATATTTGTGTACAGGTTGCTACAAACTAAAACTCCTAGGTACCTATATAGTTTGATAATTAGAAGATCCGATCTTCATTTAGTAAATATCAGGATTGATTCTTTCAGTATTTCCTTTCATAATTCTTCGAAATTCGAAGGATGCTTTTCATTTTTGGCCCCTTCATACTTGAATCATAACTACCCTTACTGGATCTTTCGATTACTCAATTCAAAAAAGCATTGAAATCACAACTGATTATTTCTTAATGAAGATATTATTCAAAGTCTATAAATCATCATCTATGCATAATGTTATCAATTTATTGTCCTGTAGTTATTAGTCTTATTATTCCTTGAAAACATATTAAGTTTTTTTTTATCATTTAATGCATTTAATTTTATTATATTACGAAAATACATGTCAATTTCGGGAAGGGTGGAACATAGCTTATGGCTAACCCTTTTTTCCCTTTGTGTGTAAGATTTAATTTTTTTATGCACAATAAACGTTATTATTATTATTATAAGTAACATGGGAAAAATACGACTTTTGTAACGAATTTTTCATTACGTCCTTACACATAACCAATTTCTCATAACTTTTCCGGTTATCTTTACGGTAGTACGGGTCAGTAGTCACTGCGCTCAGGTCGTGAAGAATGTGCTTTCATTATTGTCCCTAGAAAATGGTATTTTGACAGTGTGACCGTGACATTTCATTTTCGTGTCGATCGCGTTTATCGAGCGTTTGGTTTTTTCCAAGTTTTTTTAAATAGGAAAGAAACCGAGAATGAAAAAACAGGTGAACTGTGATTTCGTCGAACCGAAAGGATAATCGTTCTCTTTCTTGAATAGAACGTCGAGATAGGCAGATGTACTGAGTGAGTTGGCTTTGATTTGTAAGATCTATAAATTAAATAAGTTTCACTGCTGGAGTTTAGTTGAGTAATATTATTCTCTTTATCTTTCAATTAATGTTGTAGCTGATTAGTATTTTCTTCTTTTTCCTTATGCTTGTAATATTAGAATTCTTGGATATACCGCATGGTAATTTTTGAAGGTTAAATATAGATATTTCGGCCATTTTGACAAAGCATTCATAGTACATATTGTGGCTAACGTAACATCTGTTCCGAATATTGGGAACTGATTTTTTTTTCATTGGAAATCAGTTCTACGCTATTGCATTTTTTAGGTACCATTTGGTAATCTCGAATGGACTAGAGCTTACTTCCCTCATACTACCAGTGGATTGTTCCAAGGATTCTAATTGAAAGGAAGGGCGTATTTGATTGTTTGGAGTGACTAATAGGACGGCTCTCTGGTAAGCAATTTTCTTTATTTCATAACTATATGTTTATGAGAGTAATTTTCTTTCTCTTGAGAAAGAATTGCTTATCGAGAGAGTTGTACCTCTGGCCTAACGGTCTCAGAACACTCGATTCAATATATGCCTCAAGCGTAAAGTTGATTTCCGTTTAATAAATTTCTTATATCTATTACTCCATTCAATTCCCAGTGTAGCTTATTTGATTTTTGATCGTTGCAGAGTCAATTCACTTCAGTTACTACCTTATCGCCAAGAGCAGGGAGATTCATTCTAATTTTTGAGAATTACCTGTTTATCGATTTGAAAAGGGAATTGCCGCCCTATTTCAAAATTATCTTTATCTAAGAGAGTTGTGCCCACTGAAAGACGTGAGGTCTCCCTCTTCAGTTATCTTTAAAAATTCTTCAATTAAAAGAATTATTTAACATTATCTTTATCTAAGAGAGTCGTGCCCACTGAAAGACGTGTGGTCTCCCTCTTCGGTTTATCTCTGGAAATTCTTCTATAAAAAGAATTATTTCACTTTATCTTTATCTAAGAGAGTCGTGCTCACTGAAAGACGTGTGTCTCTCTCTTCTTATCTTGGCTGAAGAGTATACTTTTACTCTGACTATTATCGTTGTTCAGAAACCCTATTTTTTTATGTAGCCTACTAGAGTATTTTGGTTATAACGCTATATTTTCCTTTGGCACTTGCTTTAAAATAATATATCTTTGTACTGGCAACTTTTAAATTTTTTGCTTTAAAATAATAGATTTTTTCTCTGGCAATTTTATGGTATTTTGCTTTAAAATACTATATTTTTTCTCTGGTAAAATTTCAAGGTAATGTTTATATTTCTTTTGGAATACCTTTCATTGAATTTTTTTACCCTTCTGGTACATAGAATCACCTTATCAAAACTTACCTGTTTCAAAATTTAACTGAATTTGAACATCACGTTTTGGGTGAGGTTTGTTTTGTTTGGTTTTAAATTTTGTTCATTTTTAATATTTTTTTTAATTATTAAAATTAACTTATAAATAATAGCAGATTGGATTGCTATTTATTATCTTTGTTCTTTCACTGTAACTTTCCAGTCTTTTATATAGATTGAGATTTTTATTGTATGCTATCATTTGCATCTATCTTTTGACTCTCGATTAAAATTTGAAACATAAAACTTGAGGTTCAAAGGATATCCTTCGTTCTCCCCTTTTTGTACATATTTTGATTCCTATCATCTTCTTCGCATGATATATACCACGGAGGGAACCCATCTACGGAGACGGAAGGACTAGTAGCCTGGGAGGTCTTACAGCACATCAATATCAGCACTGGTCCGTGAAGATCAACTCAATTCACGCCGATAAGGGGGTCTAAAACCAACTATAGAACCACCCACGACCATCTTAATCGTAACCGCTGAAACCAAGTTCCTCCTAGAACCGCTGGGACCAGCTTCAAGAAACTAGCCTTCCTCTATCTCGCTCAAAATCTCCGAAGGTATATTCGTGACCAACAACTGGAGGAATCATAGGTGTAAATGTTCGAATTTTGATCAGAGTCAAAATTACTGGTTCCTTTTTTATGAAATTTTTCAATTTTTTTTAAGAGAAGTTAAATACTTTTCTAGTATTTGTAAATTTTTTTATCTTGTTCAGAATTCCAACTGGAATAAATTTGTTAAGTTGATTTATTGCATATTTATTTGCCTTCCCATACAAGCTAGGTAACATTTATTTAATTTTATTTATCTTTGACTTTTGTCTTTAGCAAGTCTGGCGCCCAACTATTGAACTAGTCAAGTTAATTAATGTATAATTTTTTTAGTGGCCAAATTTGATTAACTAGGAAAAGTCATTAATTGAACCTTACTCACGGCCTAACCGTATCCATCTGAGCAGCCTATCGGCAAAGTGATTTCACCTTGTTAAATTTGAATCATATAATTTAAAATCTGGGGTTCAAAAGTAAGGGGTGTTACACTTTGAATCTTATGAATTCACAGTCGTTTTAAGAATTATTTAAATTAAATAATAATTTAAATAAAATAAATTAAATTAGTTCATTAGGGTACTAAATTTTCAAAATGACCTCTTTCTTGATCACGGCAAAGTTCAACTTTTTCAATTGTTGCGGGCACCACATTGATTAGCTATTCCGCAGTGGTGTTCTGGAATGCAACCCTTACTTTATACTCCAGTTCTTCACGAATTACTGATGCTGTGTTATACACCTGATTTTTAATTGTTCCCCAGAGAAAAAATCCAGCGCAGTGAGATCTGGTTATCTAGAATATGAAAAATAAATAATCATTATGGAAAAATATGACAAATTAAGAATGTTCCTCGCAGGCCATTGAATAGGTCCTTAAGTGCCAATCCACTTTTCTGGGAAGGTGTCATTCAGTTGTTCTCTTACGACTTGAGAATTGTGAGGTGACGCTCCATCTTGTTGCAAATAGATATCAACTTGGTTAGCCAGTGGCAAATCTCCAATTAAATCATTAATTTGATTTCTAAGGAACTGTAGATATCTTTCTGCAGTAAGTTGTCCGTCGAAAGTTATCGGCCCCAAAAGTTTTCCCCCGATAATACCCATTCAGCAATTGAAACCAAATCGCTCTTGAAATTTACCTTCTTGCGTCAGATGTAAATATGTTTGAGACCAGTACCTTTTATTATTCCGATTGAACAGACCCAAGTTGATGAATCGAATTTCATCTGAATAAATAATTTCAATTGGAAAACGTACATCTTCTCTGTATTTATTCAAAAACCAGTTGCAATAAGTTGATATTTGGTTGTGGTCGTTATCGTTGAGATGTTGGTGTAGTTGGTACTTGAATGATCGATAATTATATTTGTGAAGAATTCTCCAAACGGACGAATAACTTATATCACACTCAGAAACAATTTGGCGAATTGACGCCGTACAATTCACTTCAACATAGGCCAACACGTCTACTTCTTTTTCTTCCCTGACGATGAAGTTATTGGTATTTTCTTCTCGTTCATTTCGCATTTTCCTTTCCAGATTTGGAAAATAATGCCGAGAGCGATGGCGACGATTAGGGAATCTCTGAGCATAAATTCGAGCTGCATCAGTTGCATTATTTTTTGCCTCTCCGTAAATTAGCAACATGGTAATTTTCTCGTTTCTAGTATAATTTTCCATATCAAATTATAAATTACACAACAAATGAATTTTGAATGAATTAGCCTATTTGTTTAGGTAGTCGTAGCAACAGCTTCAATTGTTTATCACGGATAACTAGAATAACAGGACTCAGTGCATAAGTATAGCGAATACGTATTATTGGTTATTAGGTATGATCGCTTCTTGCAACTATTCAGAAAAATAGTGAAAATAAAGTGAAAGTGTGTGGTATAAAATTATTCGTAAGAAAATGATCTTTCACAAAAAGCCGACGAGCCACCCCCTTTCCATTTGCAAAAATCAAGTTAACTGGAAAAATTCATATTTGCGACTTTTAAATTACTCTTAAAACGACTGTGAAGTCATAAGCCTCAAAGTCGTATTTTTCCCATGTTACTTGATTAGGAATGAAGCGATTTACACAATCCATGGCATTCTAGATCGAAAAATAAAAATTGGAATAAAAATGACTTTATTTGTCAAATATTGACAAGTGAGGTGTTGTTGGATTTAGAATGTCATTCTCGATCGAAATAAGTAAAAATATATAGGATGTCCTTAAATAATGAAACAACAATAATTTATGTTTTCACTTACTTTGCAGCCAAGCACTGATTATAATTTTATGAGTCGAAAGCACTCTGCAGTTGTAATAAGCATTGCACGCAATCCGCACCAAAACTATTGTAAGTGAATATGTCAGTTTTCAAGAGTAAAAATAGTAATTTGCTAACTTGTTAGCTATGCTTGAAAGTCAACCACTTCCACTGGTAACGATTTATATACTCATCGTCAACTGAATATGGTTTCGATTTCAGATCCAGATTTCGTAGAACAACTGATCCAACAACTTCAAAATGGAAGTATTTCAACATATATATTCAATCTCACTACTACAGATATGCAAGAAAAGGTAAGAACGCTTCTCACAATGCTTTCTTCCTTTCAAGCAGTATTTACTGTGTTTCCCATTCAATTTCGAAGGAACGTTTCCCATTTGGGGAAGAATTGAGCAAACTAACCTACGAGAGTGGGTATAATGTATTGACTTTTATTAGTCGAAGATATTGTCTTGATCTTGTCTCAAATTCAAGTTAAGATGAACGTCTCACCAAGATCAAGACTGGGCGTCAATTGTACAGATAACCAAGATACATTCATTATTTATATATAATAAACATTCAGTGGAAATAAATTTAGTGAAACAAATGAAAAACAGAATGGTGAGAATTTCTGATTTAACTTTTTATAATAAAAATTCAAAGACGCAGTCTAACATTTCTAAGATTACTCATATCCCTCTAGTTCGATGAATATATTTTTGTGCAATACATCACTAGTACTCACAATTACATTGTTGACATTACTCACACCCAAACTATTTAGAATATTCGGTAACCGACTAAATACCAAGAAGGGGTATTATTCTTTGCAACGTCAAGGACAGAATGCCTCTGACCTCTCAGACGAATGTAGCATATAGCATTCCCTGTCAAAACTGTGACAAGTATTATGTTGGTCAAACTTCAAGATCGCCAAGCTCCAGAATTTCTTCCCACAGAAAAATCTGTCTGTCACTTGTCATATCGAAGGTCTGCCAGAATTTTAAGTCCCACCACTGACATTCTGACTTCAGGTTATTTTCAATTTTGCATAACCTCCTCAACAATACAATATTTCAAACATGTCAAATGGAACACCCTGTATATTATTACATTTTTTTATTCTTCGTAATTATCTGAATCCAATAATACCTTATTTCATTTGTCAGAACAACAATTTTATTTTTCGATCTAGAGAGCCATGAACTCCTTAAATAATAAAAATAATGCTACGCTATTGCATTTTCGAATAAAATAGTATTGTGTTTCGAAATATGTGCTAAAAAAGTAAAACCAAACGTTTTTTTATTCGAAACTCCATTCTTTCAAATTGTACCATAATGGTACTCTGACGTCATTCGAAAGTACCATCGATGGGTTATCCATCCATATCAACTCCTTTTGTGTATAACCAATACAAACACAATAATGTAGTTGAAGAAAGTTTAAGTATCTTCTAGGTTCAATAACAAAAATTTATCAAGGTGGCTATGGAACAGAAATCACATTTTGACGTTTCGATGATCTGTAATTGTCAGTTAGTCACTGAATACATTATTGAATTGATCGCATTGATAATAGAAATGAGTTAAAAATGCCACCAGTTTATAACAGAAACGAAGAAGTAGATATGCTGTTAATTTATGGGGAATGTCGGCAAAATGCAGTTGTTGCTCAACAGCTGTACTCGGAAAGATACCCCGAACGACAATGTCCGGCTCGAAATTACTTGAAGAGCAGTTCAGAAGAGAGCCTGATAATAATGTTGGTAATGAACATACTATTGTTTCTGAAGATATGGAGATAAATGTTCTCGTGACAGTAGAAATCGATAAATAGCATTTCTTAGGGAGATCGCTTTCGAGTTGGATACCAGTCGTGAAAGTGTCAGAAGAATTTCGAAAAAACATGAGTACCGATCTTATAAATATCAATTAGGTACAGCAACATTTGTACGAAGGATGGAATATTGCAGGTAGGTACTACGCAATGACAACCAGATAATGAGTTTCTGAAAACAATTGTATTCTCCGATGAGTCAAGATTCACTAATCTTGGTCTATTCAACAAACAAAATACTCGATATTGGACGCAAGAGAATCGGAATTTATTTAGGTAGGGGAATTTCCAGAAACGTTTTGGGTTTAATGTATGACTAGGAGTATTTGGAGATCGAATAATTGGTCCCATAATATTTGATGGACCTTCGAATGGTGGTAGATACCTAAGTTTCCTCAGAAATGAGCTTGAAGATTATTTAGAAGATTCACCGCTGAATCTGAAAAATCGGTTGTTTTCTCAGCAGGATGGTGCACCTCCGCACAATAGTAGGGTAGTGACGGATAACCTTCGTGACCGATTTGGGGAAATGTGGTTTGGAACACATTATCCTGTTAGGTGGCCTGCAAGATCACCTGACTCAACCCCTTTATATTTTTTCATTTGAGGTCACTTGAGAAACATCGTTTACAAAACATACCCAACGAGTTAGACAAGCCATTCAAAGTATAACGCCTCAACAATTGAACAATGCTATTCGAAATACCGTGAAATAAGCTCGAAAATGTTTGTATGCTGTTAGTAGACATTTAGAACAGCTATTATAATATTTTTTTTTTATTTTGTTTCATTAATAATTAAATTGTAAGAGAATACCTGATTGTTTGATTAAATTGCCATTTGATCCTAGGCTTAGAGCACTCGAGCTTCAGGAGCTCTAGGGGCCGGATGAAATATTGACAAGATCTCCATAAAATAACTCATTTCTATTATCAATGCGATCAATTCAATAATATATTCAGTGACTAATTGACAATTACAGATTATAGAAACGTCAAAATGTCCATAGCCCCCTTGATAAATTATTGTTATTGAACAGAGAAGTTACTTAAACTTCTTTCAACTACATTATTGTGTTCGATTTGATAATACACAAAAAAAGTTAATATGGATGGATACTCCATCGATTGTACTTTCGAATGACGTCATAGTACCAATATGGTACCATTTGAAAAAATGGAGTTTCGAGTGAAAAAACGTTTTGTTTTACTTTTTTGGCACGTATTTCGAACCACAATACTATTTTAATCGAAAATGCGATAGGGTAGCATTATATTGATTATTTGGAATAATATTAGGGAGTTCATGGCTCTCTAGATAGAATAATAAAATGGGTGTTCTGACAAATGAAATATCAACTATAAGGTATCATTGGATTTAGATTATTACGAAGGTTTCAAAAATGTTATAATATACAAGGTGTTCCGTTTGAAAATCGAAAGTTGATGCCATTTCCGGAAAAACCGGAAGTTGTTTTTTTTTTCAAATATGTTAAAAAGTGAGCTCTAAATTCCATTAAACATAAGTTTGCAAGGGTGCGGCGGGGGCTGTTCACACTTTTTCAATTCGGTAGTATCAACCAGCAAGCATTCAACTTCGGTTACATATCTCTTGAAGACAGACCACAATAACGACTTATTTCTTACAGTCTTAAATATTTCTACATTATTATAGTGACAGTGATTTTATGAGGACAAATATGAATACAAGCAAATGATATAACATTATCGATTTATTTTATCACCCAGCTTTTCGAAACGTTCTCTTCACCAGAGGAAATGTAGCAAAAGGAAGTGTGCAAAAAAGTTTCAAGCCATTTTGAAAAATCAGGGATACAGACTTTCATATCTTCAATGTGTTACTTTCAATTTCATCATAATCGCATAATGAATTCAGAACATTCTTGAACTGCAGCGTCCAAATCAATATCTCGTTTACGGAATTTCATCTCGCAATTACATCCAATCTAAGCACGGTCAAATTACGAGTTCTACAGAATTCTCCGAATTCCAGTTGTCCTGAATTATTTTGCCTTCAGCATAGATTCAACTTTCAAATAAGATTAATTTCTCTGGAAGAAAAGGGGAAATACGACTTTCTTGTTTTGAAAATTTTACCAAAAGCATTTCAAATATTCAGTGATATGGAATAACCCAGAAAATCGTCACAACCTGCGATTTCTTCATAAAATCGGAAATTCTAGGTTTCTTTGGGGATTTGAAGAAAAAAATGAAAAATTCCTTGACTCCAAAAAAAAAAAGTTTATCAAAATTAGAGCCAGTTACTGAATAATGTTCTCTTAATAAATCAAAACAAGAAACAAAATCTCAATCAAAAAAGTCTTTTGGAGTAAAGTACACACTTCAAAATAGTGCTCTCTATTGAAAAATGTGTGGAAGGGTTCATTCTCAAATTCAATTGAAAAAAATACATACAAAGCAATCATAGCAAATAATTTCATCCCTTTGTTCGATATTAATTTCTTCCATAGATATTTTGTGTCAGATGCCTTCGAGTTCATGGAAGAATTTGACGGATTCTTCAAATTTCTCTGGAATAACTTCATTTTTTATTTTTCAGTACTTCGATTACTTGTCGAATCAGACTGACAAACACCAGGAATCATTCAATATATTTTTTGGAAGGCATCGCTTGTATGAACATTTATTGTTAGAGGTATGAATTTTCAACTTTTTTCGACATAGCCTCTCTGCAGTAGGTTATGCTTTGCTGCTCTTGGCAAACAATCAAGTCACTAAAAAAATCAATACTTTTTTCACATTGGTTATTTATTTATATTTCGATAGAAGATCCCGCTCATATCATAAATGAACCTACTTATTTTCGAAATTCTATTATATTCAGCTGCAACGAACTCAATATAGATGTAAGTGGATATATTTGATAATCATTCTCCATAAATTTCGGGATATATATTCAATAGGAATAAACTGACATTCGACATGAACGACCTTTTCAACTAATTTCAACTGGAGTATTAGAAATTAGTAGGAACTGAGCATTATACATAGATTTAAGGGGGTTATCAAAGCTTTGCAGCCTCTCAACTCCTCTACGTATACAATCTTTTGTACATTACCCTTTGTCTATTGAATACCGGGAATTCCGAAACTCCTTACGAATTGTGTTAGTTTCTTTGAAGCTAAGTTCCTGATATCTGAGGGCGTTAGTGAAACCCCTTGAAGGAATTCTAGCCCGGTGTGACCATAATTGTAGTTCATCACAAACCCAGTTTTTTCGGCTAACTAAAAGTCAACTGAGAGCGTTGGGAGATCTGGTGTCCTTAGTTGCATTGGCGCTTTCGTTTTGAGTCTTTTTCAGTCCAAGGATTTTCTCCGTAGAGTATCCGTTGTTTCCAGGTATAGACTGAGAATTGGCTACGTAAATTAAAAATGATAAGGTGCAAGGATTTTTACATAGAAACCTCCCTAACCTTCTGACAAGTGTGTAGCTCTGCAGGCAGAAGTCAGTTCCGCGGCTGAAAGCGGGAGCGGGCGATCAAAGAGCCTGGCGCTCACATAACTCGAACACTCAATCATTTATCAAGGCCTGGTGGCCGCGTTGAATGAACGCTCGCGTTCAAAGTGAAAGGGCCGGGGTTCGATCCCGAGCTGGGTCACGCATCTTTCGGCCGCTGTGGAGCAAGTCATGCTCTGTCAGAATGTTGTTTCTGTCTGAGGGTGAATGTTCTGAGGTAATATATTTCGGTGACTTGTAGAAGTTTTGTGGTTGCAATAGTAAATTTAAAAAAAAATGCGTGACCCAGCTCGGTATCGAACCCTGGTTCTTTCACTTTGAACGCGAGCGTTTATTCGACGTGAGCGCCACGCTGCGCTCTGGAAAAATCTTTGATCGCCCGCCCCCGCTTTCAGACACTTGTCAGAAGGTAAGGAAGGTTTCTATGTGAAAACTTTCCCTGTACCATATTATTTTTATTTTACGTAGCCAGCTCTTAGATCAGTAGGTATACCATCAAGATTTCGTTTTGAGGCATTTATACCTCTTCAGATATCCTCAGTTCCGCTCACTCCCATAGTTTGATGTCATCAATGGTACTCTTCAGCACTGCATGGTGGTGTCATCTGCACACATCAAGGTCACCCAGCCTGGTCTTCTGTATGAGTTGTGGAAATGAGGCTGTGTGGCAGCCATCTATCCAATCTCAATGATTTCGTTCAGGATTGTCTTCCGTAAAGACTCCATCTGTTCCGTTGTTAGGCGAACCTCTGAATATTTCTCCGGCAGGGGCACTGCTGCCTCTTTCTGCTCCTTTCACTCTTTCTTTTTGTTGATCGTCGAGGGTCTTTTTCACTCAGACCGGACCCTTTTGAGTCCTTTATCAGAGGTTGGCTCCTTCTTCATTGGTTCAACTTGAACCCTGGGCTCCTCTAGTGTTTGGCTGCTGCCTTTGGGGGTTTTGAAGTTTTCCCCGACCCCAGGAAAACAGGACGGGTTCGCTCCTCCTCGCTATGGTTCTTGGAACCTTTGTTGGAAGTTTGGTTGGGAAAACAGCAAAGCAACCGATGATCTTGCTATTTTCATATCCAGTGGTGCTACGTGGAAGTAAACACCCGATGCGAAGGCCTTATCTGCGTACATGCAGTGCAGTAAGCGACAAGCTAAGCAATGGTCAAAAGCAATCAACCCACCCCATAAACTGCTATTTTTTGTAGATCCACTGAGAATGAAATTTTGGAACGGAAAATCATTCCACAAATTGTATTTCTTTTATAACCGAACTGATACCATAAACAAACAAGGAAAATTTTGTCAAATATTTCTGTAGTGGTTTCATTATTATTTCAGAAAATGCGTTTGTATGTTTGTATCAACTAATATTCATTTGTAGATTACAGAAAGAAATTTCATTAGGCGGAACATTATTTATATTTTCCATTGGGGAAAGAATCCTTTCCGAAGATATTTTCTTAGGAATATCAATTATTCCATGAAGGTGTTTGCGATAACGAATCCCAGAAATGACACGTAAGTAACAATTTCTAGGAATCACCTAGTACAAGAAAATGAAAAGCACCATATTGTCACGTTTTGGTTCCTCAAAGATAACATTCTCAAATTCACAAATCATTTTTATTTCGATAACTTCCCAAGTAGCATTTTTAGTGGACGGAACGTAGCGACCACGATTCTGCAAAACGTTGATTTGTTCGACCACAACCACTGCCACGTAATATCACGGTTCTATCACGCGGTGGTTACCAGAATGGGGAACACTTTTTTGGTGGCTGCTACGTTCCGATCTACGTTCCTGGATCTCAGATGGCCACATTCCAACCATCTTGTGGCCGACACGTTAAACAACTGACTGCGCTTGTGTCCTGCAACATAGTTTAATTATAAATGTTCCTTATTCTTCCATTTTGCCTGATTCATTTCTAACACTGGTTCGACTATAAGTATAAGAATAAGGCAGAGTCTACAAATAAAAATAACAATAAAAAATTGTGGAATATTATAAAACGAATAAATTCCCCTAAAAAAATAGAAACAATTCATGAAATAGTCACTGAAGATGGAAACGAAATTGTTACTGACCGGCTAAAAGCAAATGCCTTCAATGATTATTTCATAAGTGTATGCTTCAAAAATAAACAAACCAATGGCCCAGCCACCCAAAAGAACACCAACACCAAATTCCTTTTTTTAACTAATATTAATAAAAATGAAACACTGAATATAATTAAATCACCAAAATCAATGAAGATGCCAGGTATAGATGAAATAAAAACTGAAACACTCAAAGAAATAGCGGAAGAAATAGTAGAATCTCTAACCGTTTTGATTAATAAAATTTTTGAAACCGATATATTTCCCAACGGACTTGAGAAAACCATTGTAATACCTATATTTAAAATAGGTAAAAACAATAAAATGACTAATTTCAGACCTATGTCCATAATTTCAACAATAGCAAAATTGTAGGAAAAGCAATAAAAAACGAATTGATGTGTTTTCTAAATAAATATAATATCATAACAGACAAACAATTTGGTTTCAGAGAGGGACTATCAACTAACGATGCTATAAGCCACCTCCTTGAGGGTATATATAAGTCAGTTGACGAGAGTGAACCCACTCTGTGTGTATTTCTAGACTTAGCCAATTTTAGACTTAGCCAAGGCTTTTGACACAGTTTGTCACGCACAACTGGCGGAGGTCTTGGAAGAGGCTGGAATAAGAGGAGCCTCACTCTCCCTTATGGAAGATTATCTAATACAGTTTGTCCGAATCAACAGTGAACTTAGCGATGAAAGAATATTTAAATATGGCGTACCACAGGGTACAGTTCTCGGCCATTACTTTTCACCCTGTATGTAAACAACTTACTCACAACGCATAGTACTGGCAATATAATTAGCTACGCAGATGACACAGCTATTCTTTACTCGGATGATTCTTGGGAAAGCCTGAAAAATAAAACAGAAGTAACATATTAAACTGGTTTAACCATAGAACCCTCACAGTAAACGTAGAAAAAAAGTTTTTCTCACATTTCACCTGCTACAAGACAAATCTCCAGAAATACAATACAGTCATCACACCCCTTCGTGGTCACTTTGGAGACCTGCAGAACATCACTTTCCAAAGACTCGTTCATCCAACGAACAGCGAGGCTTTGGAACTCATTGCCTAGGGAGGTGTTCCCCGAGGCATACAACCTTCAGAAATTTAAGAAGAACACCAACTCCTATCTTCTTTCCCTAGGTTCCCACGATGTTCTCTGAATATTACAGGATATCCCTTTTCGTGGGAACCAGAACATAAAAAAAAAACAAAAAACGAAATACTATTAAAAACCATATCACAATTGACTCACATTTGAGATGGAACGTCCATATAGACAATGTTACAAAAACTCTGAGACCATTACTATATAAATTCAAACACATGAAAGGGATCTTGAACATAATACATTTGAAAACATTATATTATGCGTTCGTTGAGTCTCGAATACAGTATGCCATTCTAAATTGGCGGACAGCCCTATCAACGTATATGAAAAAACTAAAGATTCTGCAAAAAATATATATATATATTCAACAAAAAATTACTATTCTACAAATGATCTATTTAATGAAACTAAAATATTTGTTCCTAAACAACTATACAAATATAATACAATTATATACTTATATAAAAATGAACACTTGATTAAAAAAATAGAACACAGATATGAATCACGAACTAAGCAAAATATTCCTATAAACAGAATAAACAAATCAATCGGCAGGCGCTCGCTAATGTACCAATCAAAAAAAGTATATAATATACTCCCAGAGAAATACAAAACTTACTTAGAAGAAATACACTCTCTAAGACTAATTTTAATACAAATTCAAAGATTATATAGAGTCAACTGACAAACACACCCTACACACAATAATGCAATGCAAATAAACTCCACACCGAATTTTTTTTTTTCTCTTCTTTCAAGAATATATGTGTCCTACTCCATATGATACAGTACAGTACTCTGGTTAAATATAATCAATACTAACATAACCACATTGCACTTGTACTACATCATTAAAAGCATAAAATAATTCATGCACAACCTCACGGTTAATATTGTTTATTTGCCACTCATAACTGTATATGAAATGAAAATGTATATTGGAGTGAATAAATATATTATTATCATAAAAATGAATATATGTAACATACAAACACGTAAATATATTGAATTTGGATTCTTCTGATCGGGATAAAATTAAAACTATTGAAAGTTTACTGTGAAATATGGGTGTTGTAGCTCGATTGTAAGCCGCGCAAACATTATAATTTTGGAAATAACTCGCTTCTGTAATTATGTACTTAAATCCATTTTTTCTTATCAATATTGGTTACTTGAAACCAATTCTTACGTAATAAATTACTACGTTTGATGCAGTACTGACGACAAATAAATCTCTATTGAATGTTTCGTTCATTTCTCTGAAAATGGCGACCAAGCATATTTCTTTAAATATGGCGGCTTTTGGAGAATATAACTTTAAAGTGACAGAAACTGAAAATATACCACTCTAAAGTTCATCTCAAGATAAAGTGGCCAGTGGAACCAAATCATTAACTTTTCCACCAGTAGAATGTGGTGCCCACGTCGGAGGCCTATGGCTCACCACTTCAAAGTTATAACCTAAAAATTACAATAGGGCTTACACCCTTGAAAGTGGCGAACACGTCGCGGCTATTATAACCTGCTACTTTAAAGTTATAACCTCAAAGTTGCGGGTACATGTCCATTAATTGTCAAAGAAAGACATCTAGCAAGTGAGGTGGATTTGTGCAGCTCCAATTAACAATTATCAATTAACAAGTGATGAAAATGATGGCATTTATGCAAACGGAATGAACAATTAAGGTATGAATATTAAACAGGCGCAAAAGTCAGAGATCTGATGGAAAAAAATTCCACTTCCAGATTACATTACATCGCATCTTAGTTTTAGATGAGTCTTATATAACATACAAAATCATGTTTAATATTCATTTCCACGACCCGAAACATGTTTCAAGCTACTTAACGAGTACGTAATTATTTATTTTCATTTGTAATTGTATTTATATTTTTCATGCATCCCTCATATTATTCCGAAACAAGTATTAAGATACTTATCGGGTATCAATTATTCATTCTTATTCATATTTTATGTCTCCCTTCCACTATTGTAATTATGAATGCATAATATATATTTTTTTTTTTTTTTATATGTTCTGGTTCCCACGAAAAGGGATATCCTGTAATGTTCAGAGAACATCGTGGGAACCAAGGGAAAGAAGGTAGGAGTTGGTGTTCTTCTTAAATTTCTGAGGTTGTATGCCTCGGGAACACCTCCTAGGCAATGAGTTCCAAAGCCTCGCAGTTCGTTGGATGAATGAGTCTTTGGAAAGTGATGTTCTGCAGGTCTCCAAAGTGACCACGAAGGGGTGTGAAGACTGAACTTGACGGGTTAATCTCGAAGAGACTGCCAAAGGAGGAACGATTGTTGATATTTCAGAAGAGCATCGCCCATGAAAATATCTATAAAATAGAGACAAATCCCCAACTTTTCTACGGTGTTCCAGACAAGTGAGCGAGTTTGTAAGCGAGGCATCACCGACGAAACGAATTGCCCTTTTTTGGACAGAATCCAATAGCTTCAGGATATGTTTAGGTGCCGCACTCCAAATATGGGAACAGTATTCCAGGACAGGTCGGATCTGTGCCTTATAGATCATAAGCAGCTGACTGGAGGTGAAATATATATTTAAATCAACCTTTTCACACAAAATCAAGAAAAGTTCTCTATTGAAAACATTTCATTTTGAATAAATATACCGTTTCGTGTAACATGTAAAACAAACTTTCTGTAAGCCACTATAAAATAATATGGAAAAAGTATCGTGCGGACCAATCCACGGACACTTGATGGTGAATTTTGAAGGTTTTTATATTTTTGTGTGACTTTTATTACATACGAACTGTGGCAATCACTTATGGAGGTAGCAAGGACGTGGCAACCATCACCACATATCGTAGTCAAGTACCTGCCACATTGAAGGTTTGATGGAAGTTACTAAAACGTCACCGAAACAATCATACTCTATCGAAAGTGATTGTGACTTCCAAGTGATATTCAATTGGTACAAGATGGTCACCACAACGGTTAGTTCCACTTTCAAGTTTGAAAACCTCTAAGGTTATTCTGCTTAGTGACCAGAATGTTTCAGACACCTCAATTGACACTAACACGTTATAGAACTGTGGAGTGGCTACCATAGTTGGGAATTGTGTGACTAAAACCATACAAATATAAAATGTTAGTTATTCTTACTGAGTAGTGGTAGATTCAGTGGTGATTACGTAATAACCACTATGATGCTGCTTGGGCTTGGTTTCACTCCATAGCTAAACTCAATATTGAACTCTTCCTCTAGAATTCGTTCTGAAGTCCTAATCAGCTGAACTCCAAAGGTGACTGATTTCCTGACTGACTCCTACTGATACGTCGCAGTTTCGTTAGACGCCCAGCGCCCCAACGAATCATGTTGCTAAACACTCCAGATGCGCCCCTCATTTCTTATTCGTTACAAAGACCTCCAAATTCCAATTTTCATTAACCTAACTTCAAAACTAGCTTTACAGACTTTCAACCCTCATTTTTAAGAAGAGCCCAAACACTAATTTCAAAACCAACTGTACATTCACTTTCACCCCCCATTTTCACCCCTTTAGGGAGGGAATATCAAAGAAAATATGCTGTCAAAATTTTAGCTCTTAGATTCAGCGGTTTGCTCTGGACGTTGATCATATATCAGTCAATCAGTAAGTCAGTTAGTCAGGTCATGTAATCATATATAACGAGTTAGCTCCTATGAACCGTTGAGATCCGTCGACTGTCTTCCGTCTCCATCGTCAAATTAACTATGGGCCTCATTATGTTGTAGGGTCATCAGAACTGAATAAGTTTCAACAGAATCATTTCACAGGTGTAAAATCAATCAAATATCCCCTATTTTCCTACCCTTGGGAGTGTATTTTTTTCCTCAAATCCAAATGGGACCAACTTCGAGGTATACCTATCCATCGAAGAAAGAATCATCAAAATTGGACTACTCTGTATATAGTTATGCGTGGTAAAAAAATATACCGTCGACTAGAGAACCTCTTCCTTTTTTTTCTTCATTAAAAAAAAAACAGCGTATTTCTTGGAATTTATTAGTGTGCGTATATTAGTCACTTTGAGCTGCTTTTGTTTTCACCAAAAAAACCCATTTGGGCGAGAATGTCGTATGTAAAAATAAGCTATAACATGACTGAAGAAGAATAAAATGAGAAAAAGCGAACCAAGTATTATTAGAAACTTTGCCACAAAAGAATTACTCCCAATCTGCATATAAGAAATTTCACAAAATATAAAATGACTCCACTGCATGGTCGACTCATGGATTCCTCTGTTTTATTAAATATGGAAAAAACGGATCGGCAACAGAGATGGATTATTTATTTTTACAGATATAGATTATTCTACAGTCAAGCAACGTCACACAGGGAGCACCACTTGGACAAGGTAAACTGGTGGAGTCACGGAAAAGGAATTTTCAACCACCCGACTTTGCCTATAACCAAATCAGTCTATAAAGATTTCAAAGGAAGGGTTCTGCAAGTTCCAGTTTTGCACGTAAGAATTCAATACATGAGCAGTAGCTTTTGATATGTCTGCACCTCCATTTTATATAGAGGAATATCCGATAAAATATCATTAGTTCTATTATCCATATTTTATATTTCGGCTTTACTGAAATGTGTCCCGTCAAATTGACAGGTTTCATCTTTTTTCTTTCCCCAAATGTATCTAGATATTATTTTCTGTCAATAAATGTATATTATTATATTATTATTATTATTATTATTATAAATCCAAACTGAGAGTTTGTGTGCAAGTTGTGCATTTCAAAGAATTCATGACTTTTTACATTAATGAGGTGGTACATAATTAGCCACAGTTGTCTCCAGCTTTGGAAATTGATGTTACAACACTGTTTCCTTCCTTCGATTTCCAGAAACCTCCTTGGCATTTCGTACACTACGTGAACACCAGTGCGAATCCAAGTCACACATTTGGTAATAGTCCCATAGAAGTGCGGGGAGGAAGAGACGACAGAATTCTGAAACTTTTATCGCAAAAACTCAATTTCAGGTGAGAAAAAATACAAATATATTTTCAGGATACCAACGGACTTCTAGAAAATGATTGAGTATTTATTTGATGTATAAGGCTTTCCAGTTATTCAGACTAGAGTACGTGAATGTATTTTGATATTTGATGATATATAAGAAATGTTTACCTTTGATATATTAGAAATTTGTTCCTTTCAGGTTATGTTGAACTTCACAATGTCACAAATTCGTACCGTAAAGAAGCGATGTACAAAATACAAATAAGTTTTGTGAATCCGTAATGTTGATGTTACTAGTTAACCATTTCCCCTCTAGTAAGTTGAACGGAATTATTGAAAATCAGCACAGAAGTTTTTTTTGTTCTCCAACTGGTCACAACGGTGGGGCTAGATAGGAGCAACACAATCAATCATTACTTAAAATACGTACCATACTTCCAAATACCATCCTATTAAATTACGCATGAAAGCACAAACATTTTGAGTTCCGAACAAAATTTTTATTGAATTAAAAATACAATAATTAACAGTACGAATGACAGATCTATCTTTCCCGATTTCAGAAACCATGACACGTGTTTCGCTATACAATAGCTTAGTTGGAGATGATACAAACTCAACAATCACGATGTATCATGTTGAATATTCAACCTTTCTTGTATATTTGTAATATTTCAAACTCATTATCAAAACAATATTTTTCAGTCAATAGGTGAGTAGCAAGAGTTGAATTTGTTTTACCATTGTCAAAACAGTTCCTATATTCTGATCATCGCCTTTTAAATGTTTATTTTTTGGATTTCTCAGTTTTATCTTCATTTTTCTTTATAAATTTACCCAAATTATTATCTGTTTGAAAGCGATAGTAATGTTGTTCCTACGTGGGATTTTTTTCCGTGGGGTGGCAGAAATATATAATAACTTTAAAATTGTGTTTTTTTTTTGAGTAGTAAACACTTCTCACAAAGCTTTTTTATAAACTTCTTCAAACAGTTTGATTGGGATTAGGATGGATGTTCTTGAAGAAAAACCATTGCTTTCTCGCCAACGTCTCGAACTTCAATAAATTCATCATCAGTGCTCTATAACAATGAGTTCTACTTTACAATTCTTTTTGAAAAAAATGTATGAGGTAAAATAATTGAAAAAATATAATAAGAAAAATTAACATTGACTTCAAGCAGAGCAACTAGATGGCACCACTGAATCCTGCTTCGAGAGGGAGTAATATCATGTTTCCATAGGCGTACCAACTGAGCTGGGATAAGGTAAAAGAATACAGGTAAAAGAGTATTTGAAAAAGAGTAAGCAACATAGCCGAATATTTTACTACTGTTATAATAGGTATTTTTTTTCAAAATTTTCAAATGGCAAATATTTTATTATGATGACTAGTTATTAAAAAATCAAATAACAATTAAAAATAATAAAAATCAAAATACTAGCAATAATAGCATCATGATAATATATATATATATATATATACATTGTCACACATAAAGTTCGCAACATATAGAAGTTTTTTTTATTAAGAGGTATAATAAAAATTTGTCTCCGCAGTTAGTTTGTGCTTGAAAAATGAGTAGAAAACAGCCTCTTTCCTCCTGTCATGTGCTACTCTAAACCTGTCAAATTTGACATTTTTTTCAAAATTCCTCAAAAAATCCTTTTTTTTAGAAATTTCGAAAAATGCCAAGAAAAAAGTTGCTCAGTTTCCAATTTTATACCTTTCCTCCAAATTTGGACTCTCTACTGTCACTTCGACTTTTTTCCAATTTTTTTAATTTTTCGAATCTTTCGCTCTACCAATTCGAACGAAATTTCATGATTTTGATGAATACGAGACTTCAATATCATATCTTGCCCAGAAAATACTCACATTAGCCTGTTACCAGAAAAAAAAATAAATGCACCTCCAGAAATTCGTCTTTGTTGTTGCAAAATTCATTTAGTTTTTTCATTCCATTGTGAAACTGATTCGGATTTTCGAAGTAAGGACGTTAATATGTCAGTAATCGAATAAACCAATTTCTTTTCATTCTTATTACACTCGTATTTCTTTTTTTATTAGATTTTTATCCAGTTTGATTATTTTTCTGAGCAATAATTCAGTTACAAACAAACCGGAAATATCATACTTTTCTTCAAACTAAACAATGACCTACAGTTTCAAAACTATTCAAAAGACTTTCGTTCTAGCGATTTGTACTAAACATGATATACAATTTCGTGATTTTAAACAATACAAGACTAATGCAACATTTCGGGAAAAAAATAGTACAATTGATCGAATCAAAATAAAATTTTCCCTTAGTAGGCTTTTGAAATAAAATTTTAGTTTTGGTTAATGTCAAATAATTGCGTTTGATAAATCGAGTTGTTTTGTGTACAGATTTTCCTACATTTATAATTCACAAATAAGTTTTATGTACAATGTTATCCACACAAGACAAAGTGGAAATCGTTCTTTTATGTGGTGAGAATGTGCCATATCCAGATGTTGCTTGTATTTTCAATCACCGGATTCCAGTAAGAAATTTTCACTTTAGTACCGTGGGAAGGATATTGAAAACATTCAAAGAAACTGGCTCTCTAGACAATCGTTTCAAGAAACCACATAATCCAATAAGGTATACACATTCTTGAAGAAAGAGATTTCGATATTCGAGCAGGATTTTCATTTTGGTTCCAAGGTGAGAGAGAAAATGATATCACATTTCCCTACAGGATTTTATGGACAGACGAGGCAACTTTCACGTCGAACGGAACATTTAGTTCCCAAAATTGTCGCTGGTGGTCCAACAATAATCCAAATTTTGTAATAGAATGCCGTGACCAATATTCATTCAAGACAAATGTGTGGTGTGGTATATCTCATAACCAAATAATTGGACCATATTTTTTTAGAGAAAATTTGAACGCAAAGAGGTGTAGTAGCTAATAAGATAAATATGTTATATTTCAGGACTTGCTATATATAAATCAGCCCATTTGACACTTGTCGCTTCATATTCAGTCAGCTGAGTTATACATAAACACAGGTATCAAGAATTATCCCTGATTGTTTGTCTTGTCCTTTCTTATCATTTTCAATCCTAAATACCCGCATTGGTTCTTACAAATAAAATAAGACTTTAGTCAATTATTGATTTTTCTTCCAAAATCTCTGCGCACTTACTTTATGGAAATCTGAAACTTTTCCCAAGTGTTGTTCACTAGCCTACTTTTTTCTATCATTAGAAAGGCAAGAAAGACCCATTTTATAAATTTCGTGTCTATTGGGATGAAGAGCACAAAAATACCGATTTTTTCTTGTCCGTAGGAAATATGACCATAGTAATATGAGTATATGAGAATATACCAAATTCGAATGCTAATGCGATTTATTTGATGCAAAGGAATTGGAAGCGTATTTTTTTACAGGTATAATTATTTTGACCCGCCCGAAAGGACAGAAGGTACTTCGGACTCCGAAAGTGGGCTCTTCAACGGAGTGATTGGCCTCATTTGGAAAAGGGTAAAATTCACACAAAAATATCATTCCAAGCAAGATAAGTTTCACATAATTTCAGGAAGCCGACCTTTTCATCGGTGATGTAGGCCTAACCTATGAGAGATCCAATTTTGTGGAGTTTTCATTCATAACACTGGCCGACAGTGGAGCTTTCGTTACACATGCACCGGGTAAACTCAATGAAGCCCTAGCACTTCTGAGACCTTTTCAATGGCAGGTAAGAAAAACACTTTGTTATTCTGATAGCTGATGCCTCCAGGAAGAACAATAATTTTCTTTTTCTGCATAGGTATTCTGTGTGAAAATCACTTCCTCACTTCACCGCGTGGATTGCAATTTTCAATCCACGCGGTTTTCCAACCATCATCGTCGAAATAGAAATATCCTCTATCGTAGAAAAGGTAGAGCAAATTTCGTTTCAAGCACCACTTTCCTTTTTAAATAATGTTGAAAAGAAAGAAACAACACTAACAGCACAATGTGCAAATACAAAAATCACCGGTTTCCACTAATGAATTTGTATTGATATAATGATGAAGCCTGGAGCCCCCAGGCGAAACGTTATTGTTTTTCAAAGTAATAAAATATGAAGAATCTATAAAGAAGCATCCAAAATCATTTCTCCGACAAAGCACACCCCAAAGAGAAAAGCTCCACTACAAATGTGCAATACATGGTTCAAGAATAAAATACCACTGTATATAGACAGGGTGTTTTATAACGAATTACAACGGTTAAAAATCCGAAAAAAAAATTGAAAACATGTTTTGTTCTTTGTAAAATTCGACAAAATTTTGAGAAGCACCCCTCGCCTATAACCTCAGCTGTCTTGATTAGAGCTTCAAGTTAACGCAATTGCCGATGCAATAAACATTTAAATAATGTTGAATTGATTGTGCGGTAAATGTACAGAAAGAGTACATTGCTTGCGATAGATATTCAATAGATAAATATTCAATTTCAAAGTGATGAAAACAAACAAACCTCGTTATATCCAAACTGATAAAGTCAGAACTAGTAGATGAGGTCAATACAGCTCTGAGGCAATTATCAAATCACAATTATCACAAAAACACAAACAAAAGACACAGTATTGAATTGTTTTCCTAATAGTATCGTCCATCATTGTGACCTAGTGTGATTGAGAATAACATGTGAACACTGAAAGATAAGTGCCATGTGAAGAGGAATGAATAGAAAAATCGAATTAAACGGTTTTCTTCACATAAAGGATTCAATATAAAATTGAACCAGAAAATGGTAGATCTCAGGTGAAAAAACAACTACTTTCCTGGCAAATACCACGCAGATGGATCCTTTTGCTTCGTTGCGGCGATCAGGTGAATATCATTCAACGTTCTGCGTGGTATTTTCCAGGAAAGTAGTTGTTTTTCACCTGAGATCTACCATTTTCTGGTTCAATTTTATATTGAATCCTTTATGTGAAGAAAACCGTTTAATTCGGTTTTTTCTATGTGAACACTATTGCCAACTACTGTTTCCGAAATTCTCTGGTTCTAACAACTGAACACCGAACTGTTCCGTGCGTATTTTGAAGAGTGGAAGACAACAAAAATCACTCGTCGCATTTATGAATAAAGTTGTAAATTTCAATTCTGCTTGGTTTCAGTAGTCGCTAATCACGAGTCAGGAAAATACTGTGAATATCTGAAATGAGTAAACCTTCGGACGTTTTCGTACTAGAGATATTGAAATAATATGTTATTTTTTTAAAGGGCAAATTTTCAGACTTATATCGCGATATTGAGGCTCCAAATTGACTTGAAGAGATCTACAATTCCTTTTTTCAGAATTGCATGATCCATTAGTGGTGAGTATTGGCTTTAAATGCAGTCGAAGTCTTTTACATACCTGGGATAGGTTTATGTTTTGTGATTTGCTCATATCATTGAATGTGAAATAAGAAACATGGAAGCAACGAAGCAAAAGGATCCATTAAATCATCGGCGATGAATTAGATAACTATGTGCCACTAATACAAGAATTAAAACTCCTGATTAGATTATCAGCACTGAATAAGTTATTTAATTCATCGCCGATGACATAATGGATCCTTAATAATTTTCAGGTGCATCCTAATAGTAATAATGATGAAGTCTCCTAGAGTAAAACACTCCGGAAGCAAAATACCTCTCCATTCGGATTTCCGGGCGAGAGGAACTCGAGGGGACTCAACATTAAAGATTAATTTTTGCAACATCCGCGGACTCAACAAGAACATCAATGACGTCCACCATCACCTACAGACGAAAAAACCGGATATTCTGGCTCTAACAGAAACACAAGTAAACTCGTCCACCAACAAGGTCCATATGCTTTGTCCTGGTTACGAACTCCATTCTCGATTCAGGTTCAAAGGTGGAGTCTGCCTTTACGCTGAGGCTAACCTTTCATGCCAGCGTGAAGAGAGTTTGGAACCGAAAGACTTTGATGTGATATGGTTCAAGCTATCTGATACCAAACTGACTAAGTTCCTCTGCTGCCTTTACCTATCACCCAATGAACCTTCATATAACGACCTCTTTGAGTTTTTATCACTCAAACTGGACTACATTTAGGAGAACCATCCAACAGCTGAAACCATAAGCATGGGAGACTTTAATGTACATAACGCTGCCTGGCTCAAATTCTCTAACAAAACAGATGATGCGGGTCGTCAAGCCGAGGCCTTCGCCATCACTCATGGTCTAGAACAACTGGTCGAGCTACCAACCCGCATCCCCGATGTCAACAACCAGTCTGCCAATACACTAGATCCTTTCCTCACCACCAATCCTGACCCGTATAGAATAGAAGTTTGTGCCCCACTTGGAAACTCTGATCACACCCTCATCTCCACAACATGCTCTTTCCATTTACCATCGAGCTGCACAATACCACCCCGTCTCATGTGGCATTACAATTCGGCCGACTGGGAAGGTCTTCGTATGTTTTTCTCAGCGTTTCCATGGAAGAGAGTTTGTTTCTCTTCAGTAGATCCAACACGATGTGCTGAGACAATTTCTGAAATCATCATGTTGGGGATGCAAACTTACATACCGAATACCGAAAGGAAAACATCATCCGATAAGACCTGGTTTAACAGAAACTGCTCCAGAGCTGTGGCTTCCAAACAGGCAGCATACCATCGATGGCTAAAAAATCCGGGCCCTGAGGCCAGAGCAGCATATGTCGAGGCTAGAGAATACTCAAAAGATGCCCACAATGCCAAAATAAGATCAAAACTTGCTGAATGTCCTAACGGATCCCGTTCATTTTGGTCTTTCGCCAAAGCTGTGGGAAGAAACTTCACTTCCAGCTCATTTCCTCCTCTAACCAAAGAAGATGGAACACTAGCAACGACTGCCCAGGAAAAAGCCAATATCTTTGCGCACCTATTTGCTGGAAATTCCACTCTGGATTCATCGGGAAAACAACCCCCGAACATTACACCTATTGACAGTCACATGCCCGAGATCACCTTTCGCCAACGTACTATCAGAAAGATTTTGCTGGGTCTCAACACCAACAAAGCCTGTGGATCTGACGGAATCTCGCTGATTGTTCTCAAGAAATGTGCCCCTGAACTAACACCTGTTCTTTGCAAGTTGTTCTACCACTCTTACAAATTTGGGGTATTTCCGTCCAATTGGAAAATTGCAAGAGTACAGCCAGTCCCTAAAAAAGGCAAAAAGGCCCTACCTAGCAACTACAGACCTATCGCAGTGCTATCTATTATTTCAAAGGTCATGGAAAAAGCCATCAACATCGAGCTCATGAAATATCTGGAAGACTCAGGAATTGTCAACGATAGGCAATATGGCTTCCGCCATCAGAGATCAACTGGTGACCTGCTCGCTTACGTCTCACATATATGGCAGCTATCCATTGAAAAGTATGGAGAAACTTTAGCTGTGGCATTAGATATCTCCAAGGCATTCGATCGAGTTTGGCACCAGGGACTCCTCGCCAAGCTTCCGTCTTATGGCTTGCCCCCTCAGCTGTGTTCTCTGCTTGCTAGTTTTCTCTCAAACAGGTCTCTCCATGTAGTGGTCGATGGAGTTTCATCTGACACTCTACTCATAAATGCTGGTGTTCCGCAAGGATCTATTCTCGCACCAACACTATTTCTACTTCACATCAACGACCTGTTGAAAGCAACTTCATGTCCAGTACACAGCTTTGCCGATGATAGTACCCTCCATACCGCTTTCTCTTCCAGGGCCCCTATATCAGCCCGTGAAACCAGAAATGAACGAGGAAGAAATGTTAATAATATAAATATGGACTTAGCAACAATTCTCGAGTGGGGATCTAATAACTTGGTAGAATTCAATGCAAACAAAACACAAGCATGTCTCTTCTCTAGAAAAGCCGATCTCACTGTGCCTAACATAACTTTGTCAGGAGTAACCATACAACTGAAGTCATCCATATCGATGCTTGGTATTACTATCAGCAATAACCTTTCCTGGGAAAATCACGTGAGGTCCATTGCCAAAAGTGCATCCCAAAAACTTGGTTTTTTGTTTCGTGCCAAGAGCTATTTCACCCCCACTCAGCTGCTTATGATCTATAAGGCACAGATCCGACCTGTCCTGGAATACTGTTCTCATATTTGGAGCGCGGCACCTGAACATATCCTGAGGCTATTGGATTCTGTCCAAAAAAGGGCAATTCGTCTCGTCGGTGATGCCTCGCTTACAAACTCGCTCACTTGTCTGGAACACCGTAGAAAAGTTGGCGATTTGTCTCTATTTTATAGATATTTTCATGGGCGATGCTCTTCTGAAATATCAACAATTGTTCCTGCTTTGGCAGTCTCTTCGAGACTAACCCGTCAAATTCAGTCATCACACCCCTTCGTGGTCACTTTGGAGACCTGCAGAACATCACTTTCCAAAGACTCGTTCATCCAACGAACAGCGAGGCTTTGGAACTCATTGCCTAGGGAGGTGTTCCCCGAGGCATACAACCTCCAGAAATTTAAGAAGAACACCAACTCCTACCTTCTTTCCCTTGGTTCCCACGATGTTCTCTGAACATTACAGGATATCCCTTTTCAAGGGAACCAGAATATAAAAAAAAAAATATGGATATTTTCAAAGCCAAAGCTCACTACTAATGAATTATGCAATTCTAAAAATAGGAATGGTAGATCTCTTCAAGTCAATCTGGAGCCTTAATATCGTGATATAATTTAAAAAATTTGCCATTCTATGAAAACATTATTATATTATGTTAATATCTCTAGTAATAAAATGCCCGAAACGTTTACTCATTTTAGATATACACAGTATTTTCCTGACTTGTGATTAGCGACTCCAGAAATCAACCAGAATTGAAATTTACTACTTAATTCATAAATGCGACGAATGATTTCTCTCATATTCCACTATTCGAAATACGCACGGAACAGTTCGGTGTTCAGCTATAAGAACCAGAGAATCTTCAAAACACTAGTTGGCAACAGGGTGCACATGTTATTCTCAATAATGGCCGATACTATTTCGAAAATTATCCAATACTCTGGCTTTTGTGTGTGTTTTTGTGATAATGGTGATTTGATAAGTGCATCAAAGCTGTATCTACTAGTTCTGACTTTATCTACCAGTTTGGATATAACGAGGTTCGTTTGTTTTCATCACTTTGAAATTAAATATATATATATATATATATATATATATATATATATATTAACTTACTAGCCAATGATAATCATTGCAATCTCTTCTATAAATTTATCGAAACTTTCAGCCTTACTCAACTAGTGGATGATCCTATCAGAATCACTAGTCTTAGCCAAACACTGATTGACTTGTTAATCGTTTCGAGTCCAGAAAATATATAAAAGATAGAGGTCCTAGACGTTAACGGAATTTCGGATCACTTGGCGGTCAGTTGCCAAATGGACTGTCCTAAATTAAGAAGGAATCCCACGTATATAACTTATCGGGACTTCTCCAGGTTCGATTTGAATCTCTTCAATGACGATCTGTCATCTTTTGAATGGGACACCATTTTTGAATTACTTTCTGTAGACGAAATGCCCAACTTTTCTGAACCAAGGTCTAATCGATTTATTTAGTCACCACGCACCTTTAAGGACTATTAGAGTGTCCAAACCTCCTGCTCCTTGGCATACCTATAGTATAAAAATGATGATTGAACTCAGAAATGAAGCATATAGCAAGTACAAATCCTTGAGAACCATTGCATCATGGGAAAGTAATACTGAATTGAGGAATTATACCACAGGCGCCATACGCCGGGGAAAAAAGGCATTTCTCGAACACGTCTTGAAGAGGAAAAATTCAAAGGACACTCTCAGGTCGCTTGATATTCTTCGGCAAAAGTCAAAACCTAGCATCCCAGAGCAACTGAAAAACGTGAACGAAATAAATCTTCAATTCAATTGCATCATTCATACTGACAAATCTGACTTACAATTATCTCTTCTTGATAAATAAAATAATATTAAAAACGAAACTGGTTTCTCTTTCAGCAATTTATCTCCCGAAAATATCTAAATAAAATAAAAAGCAACGCGATTGGAACTGATCAAATCTCCCTGAGGATGCTTCAGTTGGTACTATCACACTTGATTGAACATCTTACCTTCATTCTAAATTCCGCATTGAACTCGAGAACCTTTCCTTCTGAATGGAAACATGCACTGATTTTCCCTCTGCCCAAATGTAATCTCCCTACCGATCTTTCTGACATGAGACCTATAAGTATTCTGCCTTCCCTCTCCAAAGCCCTAGAAATGATCATCAAAGACCAAATGACAGGTTTCATATACGTCAATCAAATAATAACCCCCGTACAATCTGGCTTTCGGAACGGGTATAGTACTACAAATGCACTAATGGCAATCACGGATGATCTTTTAAAGGCAGCGGACCGAGGGCAAACATCGTGTTTGGTATTATTAGATCATAGTAAAGCATTCGACACCTTAGACCACTCCTTACTCTGCTCCAAGCTCAGATACTTTGGTTTTTCTAACGGGGCCGTAGATCTCATATTTGACTATCTAACCAATCGTACCCAACGTGTTGTTTTGGATGGCATTGAGTCAGATTCGTTGAATGTGGATCTCGGGGTTCCCCAGGGTTCCATTTTAGGACCTCTTCTCTTCTCCATATATATTACCGATTTCCATGAAATCATCGAAAATGCAAGAATACATCACTACGCCGATGATACCCAACTCTATATTTCTTTCAATAGTCTTAATCTCACCGCTGCTCAAAATTATATTAATAATGATTTTAATTACTTATATGACTTTTCCACAGCTCATAACTTACGTTTGAATTCTAAGAAGTCACAGGTTATGCTTTTTGGCTCCGCAAAGAAATTGATGATGAACTGAAAATTAATATTGGAAACGATATAATCCCTATAGTTAATGAAGGCAAAAATCTGGGGCTATGGATTGACACCCCTCTAAGATTCTCTAAACACGTTAGCCATCTATGTCAAGCATCTTACAATGTACTAAGGCAATTATTTGCAAATAGACATCTACTTTCTAAGCACCTGAAGCTCACCTTATGTGAAACCTTGATTACGACAAAGTTGTCGCATTTTGATAGTATCTATGGACCTGCCCTCCTTAGATACGACCAAAATCGCCTTCAGAGAATACAAAACTCTTGTATACGATTGGAGAATCGTAGGAGTACGGTATCCGTAAATTTGACCATATTAGTGCTGCACTGGAAGACTCTGGCTGGCTGAGGTTGGACGATCTTCGGACTCTTCACATACTCTCATTCACACACAAAATACTTGAAGCCAAAGCTCCAAAATATTTGTTCGAAAGGCTAAACATGTTTTCGTCTATGAACAACCTCAGAACACGCAATAGATACTTACTTGTTATTCCCCCTACCTCCTCTGCAATCTTTACCAGAAGTTATTCATATAATGCCGCCAAATTGTACAATCAGCTACCCAATGATTTCAGGTCTTACACGCTATCCAATTTCAAAAAAAAGGCGAAATTTTTACTAAGAGATACTCAGTTCTCAGACTTTGATGACTGCTACCCAATTTTGGATGTCCTTATTGAATTTACTATAATGTTTTTTCCATTGTTGTTCAATTAGGTAACTCATTGATCTATCTTCATTTCGAATATTATATATAAATTTAGAGTATTTATTCTTATTTTTATTATTTAATTTTTTTATTTTATTTTTTTCTTCATGGTTAAGTTGAAAAACAGCTCTTGCTGACACTTCACCTTTCATCATTTTTAACTCTGTGTATTATTCCCTGCCACTCTGTACCTTTCTTTTATTTTTAACTAAAAGCATGAATAAAGCCGCTTTATTATTAATATTATTATTATTGTTATTATATATATATATATATATATATATATATATATATCTATTGAATATCTATCGCAAGCAATGTACCCTTTTTGTACATTCACCATGCAATAAATTCAACATTCTACATTATTTAAATGTTTATTGCATCGGCAATTGCATTAACTTACAGCTCTATCTTCACTCATCGTAGGTATACTCGACTTTGAGAATAATCGCCAATGTATTTGTAAGCTACAACTGCATACTTCCAACAAATGCGTAATTTTTTTCGCAAGATCGGTTATGAAATTGGTTGAAGCCATTATCCCACAGCCGTACTCATAATTATGAGAATGGGGTAAATGAGATACCAATGAAGCTCACTGGAAATTGTGTACATAATATCATACTTTTTTGACAAGAGTTATAAAAGACTTGTTTCACGTAGGAATGTTTCCCGACAAAAAACTTTACAGAAATAATTACCGTATTCAAAAGAGTCGATACATCGGTCATTGATAATTACAGATCCATCTCCATGTTTAGCCGATTTTTCAAAATAATTGCAAAATCGATATACACTAGGTCAATGAAATATCTGACTCAATATGAAATAATGTCCCACTACCAGAATGGTTTTCAAGATGAATTATCTACTGGGAGTGCAATGAATAAACTGGTTCAAGTCATTCACGACAAGTTAGCTGCAGTGAGCTGGTCATTGGCTTATTATTGACTTACATTAGATACGTGAGATTCTGAATTTCCATCGGTAGACTTTAACCTGAAGAATAAGAGGACCTGCGAATGAATGGTAATTCATTGTTGATGTGAAAAAAGTTATTCTGAAAAGTTCGATGTTGTTTTTAAAACTCTACATGGGCGCATTTTTTATTTTTGAACCACTACTATTTTTTCTATACATGAATGTTATTCCCTCCTACATAACATAGAAATTTTTTTTCATGTATGCTGATGATACAACTGTCTTTGTGTCGAGAAAAATAGCAGATCAACGAACTAAATATGGAAACAAATAGGGTTTCGGAGCAATTGTCTATATGATACAAAATTATTTTCCTAAAAATAAATTCAGACAGAACTGTATGTATGCAATTCACAAGAGGCCGACAAATAATTTTACACTCACGAGGGCAAATTATATAAAATTTTCAGACTGATAGGTGTATAGTGACATGTGCTGAAATAATCATATCAGCCCCATTTGATTGAACGGATACTCCTTTCAATTCTGATATTGTTAAAAAATCTAGATAAAATTTACTCTAATCATTACTACTTTAAAGCCGTTTATTCTATATGATATCGTGGGGTAAAGCCCCTCAGACAGACCGTGTTTATTATTTAAAAGAAAATTAAACAAATTATTTTCAACCTAGATTATGGGACATATTTTAGGGAAACATACAAATTCAAGGAGGAATCTATTCTCAAAATAATATAGAATTAAAAAAAGTATACCTAACATTGTTATATATACATTCAGACCCCGCAAAAAAAACAATTGAAGCAATATCAGGAAACAAAACCATAATTACTCCGAAAAATGGAATTGTAATTGCAATTGAATTGATGAATGAGCGAATGAATTTTGATTGAAGCTTTTTCAGAAAAATATTTATTTTCACATAATTTGTTGGAAGGGAAGATGCCAAATATAATTTTTAAATAAAGCCCGGTTCGGGAGTATCCATAATTTGGTTTCATACAGTTCATATAGGCTTTCAGAGGATTTTTGAGAGCCTGCAAATAAGGCAAAATTATTTTTTGTAGATATTCGGAAAAAGTGATGAGATTGCTCTCGTTGTATGGTAGCATTATGAGAGTTTTTAGAGCAAACTACATTCATGATAACATGAGATCTTGAGAGTTGCCATAAATTCATTTTTTTTCTTCAGATACATAATCAGTGATAGGAGCAATTCGGATAATTGGGAATATTTTGCCGAATTTCAATAGTAATTTTGAGAAGATGCTATGTTACCTCAGTTCAACAGTATGCGATAAACGCTCAGAAATACTATATTGAATTAAATCGACTTTCAATTCTTCTGAATTTTTAGAATATATTGTCCATTCTTTTTAGGTTTGGCCTGCTATAGGACTCACATGTTGCATAGTCGGACCTGTGTTGTACCTTCTCATTGCTCTACCAAATTTCTGGCATCCCATGTTCAGAGTGAGATCGCAAGCAAGATTATTTTTCGACTGTACTTGGTTCACGGTAACTATCCTATTGAAACAAAGTGAGTGGTGACTAACGAAAGTTATTCTTTTGTAACAACATTTTTTTTCAGCCGGGCGTGAACCAAGTTCTAGTAATAAAGCAAGGATCTTTATCATATTGCTTTCAATATCAGCGACATACGTCATAAGTGATATGTACTCTGCCAATTTGACGTCACTTTTAGCGAGACCTGGTAGAGGTATAACTATTTATAATTTTTTTGTAATTGGATGTCGAAACCGTTCTACAGGTACTTACCCCGAATGAGATGGTTAATATTCATCCATTTCGTAACAAACATCTGCAAGGTAACCCTGTGAGACACTGCAGGATTATCCAATGTTTGTCGAGGCATTAACCAGGAAACTAGTTGTTTTCCGATGGATATTCGACTCGACACTCACCTATTGTATGAGTAGTAGTTGGAGTCTAGAAGGCGTTACCTAGTGGTATGTAATATCCCAACGAAGACGAAGAAATTTATGAATTTTGATCGTTTCATTCGTGTTTGCAGAAACTCATCATTTTCTGCGTGATATACTGATGACTGGCAAATACCGCGAAACCAATGTTCGTCGAGGTATTAGCCAGGAAATCAGTTGTTTTCTGATGAAAATTCTACTCAAATATACCTGTTGTAAAGGTAGTAGGTATTAGCAATTATCGATTTCGAGGAATAATACATTGATGCGTGGTCTATGACATGTATCCAAGCTGGAACAGCAAGTGTGTATTGACTAGTTCAGTTGCAAAGATTCAGTTGGTGAAGGAAACAGTGATCACAGGATCATGGTCACCTGCACTGACATCAGAAATATTTGCATGACAACAACACGAGAGAAAGTATTGTAATATTAAATACAAATAAAAGGGATTTTCATGAAAATCGATTATATACGAGTTATGGAGCCTAAAACTGCTAAAATAAAGAAAAACCGATATATGTGTGTGTGTCTGTCCATAGATACTACACTTAAACCGTGGAGCCGATCCTACTCGAAATTCATATCCATGTGTTTTGAGATATTATCTAGTAGAGGTATTTTGTAGATTTCTTAAATTATGAGTAGTTTATATGAAGATTTCACCTTTTTCACCAGTTGTCATTAAGAAGGGAACAGTTATTTCCTAATATAAACGGCCATTCATTATATACGAGAATATCTAATGGCAAGGTATTCATGATCAAACTGAAGGATGATCCTTTCCTTAAAGTATAGAAAAAAGTCAAGTATAAATTGAACCAATTCTCTTACATTTTTCTTTCTTGGGAAATGTTCTGACTAATGAATATCTGAGAACATAATCGGTTTACTCAAGATTCCAGTTACAAGATTCATACCAGTAGTGCCAACTATCGATGATTTTTCATAGAGTATAATCAGGAAACTTCGTTATCGACCTGGTGAGTCGGCGGTGGTCCGCCATCTTCGAATAAAGGGTATAAAAATTGTTATTTTCCAAATAACGTTCGATCCTAGAACAAAAATTTTAAAGATATTAAATTCCCGGCATTTTTTTGTATGATTACTTTTTCGTAAGTCTGATGTGTAACGAGTTACACAACGGAAACGTGAACATTCTTCCAAATGCTTGTTTTTCTCGTTTTAAGAAATCATTTTTAGCTATTCACTACATAATAATTTCGTAAATTCAAAGTCAACTCCATGAGATAGAGTAAACGGCACATTTTTTGAATTATAATATCTTCAGTAGGCCAGATGTTATTTTTTTTGTAATTAAGTACGGCTCGTATTGAGTAAATCATGTACCTAAGTATATTTCTATTATTTCTCTCTTTTTGATGGTCCTGGTCGGTTGATGTTGTTTTCTTCATAATAATCTTCGTTGTAAGTGTTATCCTCTAACTCATTTTCCGCACTGAGAATCTGGGCTTCCATCCATATCATTGCCTTATCTCCGTCGTCACTCTCGATGATCACCTCTGGTGCATTCTCGCATGATTCAGCAGTGCAGAATCCACATGCAATAGAGCACTTCAACCCACTTTTTTTGCAGCTACCTGCTCCACCGCATCCCTTTTTTTGCAATTGTATGAAATGACGTTCAATAAGATAACTGGGGCAGGTTTCTATAACACTGTTACTGGTAATGAGCCCATTGGTACCAAGTTTCCAGACCCAGTCGGATGGATTTTGTCTTTTTGGACTTGGTGGTAGGTCTTACGGTGCAGCGTCCTTCGTTGGTGCCAAATGAGCTAGGTGGAATTTGCTTTTTATTGCCGATTTTGCAATACGTTAGTAGCTGACTTCTTCCAAGGTTTCCTCTTCCATGTTACCACCATACAAAGCAACAAGAAAGCGGGCTCCAGCGTCTCCTGGTTTGGCATTCTGATCTTTGAAGATGATAATGAGTCCTTTGGTTTTTTAAACAAACGAAAAAATAAATTTATATTTTTTTTGTTTGAAGAGGGATGATGTCCTGTCACAGCCGCTAACTACTTGTTAAAACTAAATGTTTTTGGCAGCTCCTTTCACTTTCGCAGAATATACTTTTTCAGCGGTTTTGCCTCTTTCAGGTTTGCGAAACTAGATGTTGATTTTGGATGATCCTAATGATGTCAGCAGAAGGAAATTGCTTTGTTGATAATCATCTTCTTCAGCCTGGTTACTAAGCCTGTTCGAAATTTTTCCAGCATCGAAATCAGACGGGCTTTATTCATTTCATTGACCAGAAATCGTTCTTGAGAAATTTTAACCGTCATTGTCCCATTCCTGATAGCGGACCGCGCCGACCCCCGCCCTCAAGGACGAAATCTTCGATCGGGAACCCCCCCCCCTGTTAACTTACGAACAGTTCGACGTAGAACAAAAACCTATTGAATTATATCACCGATACTACTTTTTGAAATGAAAGACATTGTAATTGCCTCATAGATGGCGCGGGAAGGCACATCAACGTTGAAAAGATAACTCAATTCTCTTTTCAACAATCTAGGTTTTTCAATTGCGTTAATACGTTTTTTTGACAATATGCATTTGAAATGTCAAGTATAAAAAAATTTCAAATGCATATTGTAAAAAAATGTTTGAACGAAATTCAAAAAAAAATTCATTCAATTCTCTTTTCAAAGATGTGCCACTCGACCCCCCTGCTATTTGAAATTTCCAAGTTGATGAGCTCCCCCGCGCTATCTATCGAGCAATCACAATGTTTCAAAGAGTAGTATCGGTGATCATTCAAAATTATTTTGGTTCCGTTGTTCTATGTCGAAGTGTTCAAAAGTTAACAATGAGGGGTGAAGGGGGAGGCTTAAAAAAGCCGCAGTCGCAATTGTGATTCTGTAGAACAACCATAGTTGAAAGAAAAATTGAATTACCTTTTCAACGATGTGCAAATCGAAATCGAAATTTTCAAGTTGATGTTCCGCCAGCGCCCTCTGTTGTGTAATTGTAATGTATCTTCTCTCAAAAAGTAGGACCGGTAATACCATCCAATAAATTTCATGTCTCAATGTTTCACATCAAACCGTTCAAAGGTTATTTGACATTTCAAATGAATATTGTGAAAAGACGTTTGAAATAAATTCAAAAAAATGGTTGAAAAGAGAATGAAATTATTTTTTCTACGATGTGCCACTTGACTCCCCAAGCGATTTGAAATTTTCAAGTTGATGTGCTCCACCACGCCATCTATCGGGCAATCACAATTTCTTTCATTTCAAAAAGTAGTATCGGTGATATCATTCAATTATCACATACAAGCTTCTAGCTTCAGTGATTCATCATAATGTTTATTTTCCTGTTTCCTGTTGTATTACACCATGTAAATTTTCTTTGCAAATAAACATTATTATTATTATTATATTATTATTATTATTTTTTCATTATTCTACGACGAACCGTTCAAAAGTTAAAAGGGTTCCTTTCCGCACTGTATATCAAAATCATTTCTGCTCCACTTTTTGTCTGGCAGAGGTCTTATTTAATCCCCATTGATTGGATCACACTCATCTTTATTAATACTCTTCTGGTGTAGGAATGTTCAATAATTGCAATTGACTAGATTCAGTCGATCTTCACAATCGATCTTATTTTCGTGAATCATCAAGATGCAATATTGAAAGTTCTCATATCGTACCTCGGGACGCTACGACGATAGAATAGCGCATTTGCAACAAGTATGATTTTAATTTCTGTATCCCAAACTGACTGCATTATTTCAATTTGTCCAATAGAGAAAGCGATAAACAACCTGTACCAACTGGAACATGCAATGAGAACAAGGGAATTCAATTTATTTGTCGAAAAACATAGTCCTGCTTATAGCCTCTTAGAGGTAAGTTTTTTCGCAAAAAGGGTGAGTAATACTCATTTCATTCAATCTTATGAATTTGATTTTGATTATCATGACCCGCATCATTTCAAAATCCATAGTTCACGAAAAAAAAATTAGAAATAGCATTAGTTGCGCTAGAAAGTCTAAAATATACACTATTTGCCACCCTGATGTAAACTAACATGCAGCTTTGAACTCCCCGCTCAACTGACGTCACTTTTTCGATATCAGATGATGATTTCATTTGGTAATTCAATTGAGATATCTGAGTACCCTGGTGAAAGTTCATTTGAAATAGATTGATTAGATATTGTTACAAATCTGGGGTTCGTGAGTATTAAAATATCAAATTAATTATTCTTCATTCATTTACACTTCACAACTCAGTCGAAATTCACCGTCAAAATACGCAAATGTATACCAGTAGGAGATTTAAGCCGGTTCTGGCTCTCCCCACCACTATGACGTCAGTGTGACCTTGAATAGTTGCAGGTGTGCAATGTGTGTGTGTTTGACCTTGAGATTTGACTTTGAGATTTGTCATTGAGTTTTGATATTGGGTTTGGTCGACTTTGAGATTCGACTTGACCTTGAATATGACCTTGAGATTCATAACATTAAGTTTTGACTTTGAGATTTGACCTTGAGTTTTGATGTTGGATTTGTTTCGGCAACCAAAAGATTTGATCTCGATGTTTGTTTGACCTTGACTAATGTTGTGGTGTAGGCATACATATTCTGTGTAGTCATGACCTTCATGAATCCTTGCACTCTCCAAGCGAGGAGGGCATTCATCCTGTGAGAGAGCTAAGAGTGAACTGCGAGTATTGATGAGTGTGTTGATGCTCAAGTGCGTAATGACCTTCACAGTCCCATCTACTGGAAATGGAGTGGGGATGTCTCTTATAAAAATGTGTGGAGTCGTTGATGAGAAATCAGATGTTAGATAATATCATCAGAGTGAATACAGAGTACGAAGTTTCTCAATTCAGTGAGTGTATTTTTTATAAGGTG
>JAFIRS010002574.1:0-201613 GCA_018342105.1 Gonioctena quinquepunctata | reverse complement strand
TTTTTTGTCAAGCCTGAGTCCACAAACTTCACAAATTTTCACCATTTTGGATCCAAAACACTTATCGTAATTGTCTCAATTCTGAAAAAAAGTCGTAGAAAAGATTATGAATTTCACAAACAACACAGATGCAAACAATGAACAAACAAGTTTTGTGAATCGTCACACGACAAACGAAGAATGAATTACAGTGTTACTAAGATGTCTATATATTTATTTCCTCATCTTTCTTTTTGAGGCGAACTCTTCGCGGGTTCTAATTTTAGCTTTACATGGTTGAAAGGAAACATCTGTCAAACTTCACCAATATCAAAGCTAGAATTAGAAGCCCCCGAATATTGCACCACGAAAACACCCTATTGTTGTTTTTCGTATCATTTGAGAGGTTAACTCGATATTTTTTCGAAGATTGAGAATAATCACAGTCTCTTTTAGATGTATGAGGTAAATGAGTTGCAGAGTAATGAACAAATCCGCTAGATTATTGTGTAGATAGGTATATTAGAGAAGGGCGATACTCCTGAAAATATCGATAAAGCGGTATAGATATATATATATATAAATATATATATATATATATATATATATATATATATATATATATATATATATATATATATATATATATATATATATATATATATATATTGTTTCGCTAGTATCGATACATGAAAATATCGAAAGGTTATTATCGATATTTGAAATATGGATCCCTTTCGATACGACATATTTGCACTGCAGTAAAGTTGTAAAAATAACCAATAATTTGTTTTTGTTTGTTTATTATGCAGATATGCATCCACCATAACTTTAGTTTGCTCTTGGCAACAGTGCTGATTGATAACATTTATGATTCTTGAACAAGCCAAAGGCTGCTGGAAGTGCAATTTCTTGAATCTCGGATCCATGATTGTTGCAATAACCTAACATGGTAATTTGCTCGATTGCCCCAACGCGTTCTTCAATTTCTTTCAAAAGACATGATGTGAATTATTTACCATCATCAGAAACTGGTTTGAATCCATTTATGTTTTTTTAACAGTTGACTATTGGTACAATCTTACTAGCCATGGGATACTTCTCCCCACACATTTCTCTTCACAATTCTAAAGGAAATAATATTTTCAACACCTCCTGTACTTATTAGTTCCATATCAGAAGCACTTATTATTGGTGGAGATTTGGAGTTCTTCAATAAAATAAGTACAATATATATGTATAATTTTGAAAAACGTTCCAACACATAATATATCGAATTCCACCTTGTTGGAACAGACTGATACAATTTTAGTATATTTTCCTAAGGTTGGGACTTTCTCAATTCATCAGCTACAACAACACTCTATTTGAAAAAGGTAACAGTTGTTTTAACAGCTGAAATTACAGATTCCACTTCACTGTTGTCCTCTATTATCTTAGTGGCCACCAAATCCAAAGTGTGAGCGAAGCAAGGCAAATGCTTGGTTTTTCCGAATAATTCATAGCAAGCCTCAAATATATTACTGCCATTATCCATTATTATGGCATTCACATTCTCCGCCGAGATATGCCACTCGATCATAATATTTTGGAGGCATTCTCCCGAATACTCAGCATTGTGGCGTTCGCTCAATTCTGTCACACCAAGAGTTATGGACTGGAGTTCGAATCTTTCTCGAAGTGACAAGTAACACCCAAAAATCCTTGAGTATTCATGGTTTCAGTCCAAACATCTGTTGTTAGCGTCAGATTCGAAATTTCAGACAACCTTTCTTGAACTAATAACGAAAATACTTCATATTTTTATCTATCAGATATGCAATTGTTTTCTTTGTAGGTGCTTTATATAGGGGAGAAATAGTCTTTAAAAGATGTTGAAAACCTTCTTCCTCTGACTCAATGGCAAATCGTTATTACTATAGCATTCGTTATTTGCTCTGTTTTTTTTCCAGATCCTGAAAGTAATTATTATTATTAGAAAAATTACATATAATGCATAGAAAAATCAATCAAAGAACTTTGGAATGATTGACAAATCTTCATTGATAAGTGGCTGATGTCGTATTGAGAAATGTGTTGTTGGTGTTGATACTATAGATTCAATGTTTGTAGTTGTAATGGTCTAATTTTCTTTATTTCCATTGGGCACTCTTCAGTTGCAAGATCCTATACAGAAAACATGAATTTTATGAAATGTGTTCACCAAGACTGCATCTGTTGATTACCTGACATAAATTGAGAAAAAGACTAGGTTCCCCAACTCTCATTTTTTTTTTACTTTCAATTCCACTTCGGGATGTCGTCTCTCCATATGTTTCTCTAAATTAGTTGTGGTACCGAAGCTCTTGACGACAAATTTTGCATTCACCACCTTCCCTGTTTTTGACGAAGTAATTCCATAAATCACTGCCCAGTGAATACAAATGGTTGGACCGACACCGAAACACTGCTGCATTCCGTTACATAGACTCGGCAAACTGTATCTGCCCCGACGATTTGCCGTGTCGATGAAATGTTCGCCATGACCGCCCGACCGACAGTTTACCGCGATACCTTTTTCCGCGTGTTCGCCGACAATTTAAGAACCTGTTTTCCGGTACTTCCCGACGTCGGTCAGACACTTTTTTGCTGACGTTAAAATGGATTCTAACGGATCCATTATTGGTTCGAATATATGAAAGTGAGTGGAGCTATTGGTTGGCGCGATTTTCAAATTGCACTGAAACGAAATTCAAACCAATTTTTGTCGCGATTTACAAATTGCAGTAATTCAAAATTGAACCCAATTTTCATTCAATATTGACCCATTCGAGTTAGAAAATCGAAGCAACCTATAGGCATATATCACGCAATTATTATCTACAAAAATATTTGAGAAATTTTATTTGGTGTGAAATCCAATCAATCTGTATTATGTATCAGTAAATTATATTCCATTAGAAGTACTTAGAATGAGAAAGACAGTCGAAATAAACAACATATAATAAAATAATCTATGAATAAATAACATAAACTGAATACATTCTTTTTCCATGAAGTTTCAACTGAGTTTTATCATCCTCAATATAAGAGTCTGATTCACTATTGTTACTATCATCAGAATTGGAAACACCATTTGACGATTTCCTTTTGTTTTTACAGCACCTTCACCCTCCCTAAAGTTTCTACATTTCAATCACATGAACCCACCATACTCAATTCATAAATAGGTTTATTTTAAATTTGAAAATTTGAAAACCAGAAGCTCCCTGAACATCTGTCATCAAATATCCAATCTGATGATGAGAACTACAACCCTGATCTTGAACATCTGGGAATTCCGGCATTGACTCATCAGTAGATTCTAAAATACTATTAACCTTCTCAGCAGTACATCTACACTGTTGGCGTTTACTAAGAAAGGTATATGAACCATATATGTCAATCCACTATTAGATATCTATAAAGTGTTTTGTTATGACTACGGAGCATGATAAACAACACATGATTTTCTACTTATGATTGAATGATCATAATAATCAGCGAAACATAACTCAACCATCCAGTTTAATATTGACACACACATGAGAAAAAAAAGACCATGAACCATATTTTTTTATTCAACAACATAATCACAGACACAAACCATCATAGGACAGGACCATACAGCAACAACACACAATACCCATAACTCTTTGTTCGATCGATAAGAATCGGTGGCCGTCGGCTTGTAATTACGATAGTGCCCTCGCAGCCTTTGGTTCGGAAGGCACTACTCGATTTTGTGAGAACAATAATAACGTAATTCTCTCCTTCTTGAACCACTCTAGGTTCGTAATGAATCAAAGCTGGTGACAAGCGTGAAGAAAACTTTATTATGACTGAACTTCTGAATAATGGTTACATCAGGAGTAGGGAGATTTAAGCCGGTTCTGGCTCTCCCCCCACCACTATGACGTCACGTGTGACCTTGAATAGTTGCAGGTGTGCAGTGTGTGTGTGTTTGACCTTGAGATTTGTCATTGAGTTTTGATATTGGGTTTGGTCGACTTTGAGATTCGACTTCAGTTTTGACCTTGAATATGACCTTGAGATTCATAACATTAGGTTTTGACTTTGAGATTTGACCTTGAGTTTTGATGTTGGATTTGTTTCGGCAACCAAAAGATTTGATCTCGATGTTTGTTTGACCGTAACTAAAGTTGTGGTGTAGGCATACATATTCTGTGTAGTCATGACCTTCATGAATCCTTGCACTCTCCAAGCGAGGAGGGCATTCATCCTGTGAGAGAGCTAAGAGTGAACTGCGAGTATTGATGAGTGTGTTGATGTTCAAGCGCGCACTGACCTTCACGCTCCCATCTACTGGAAATGGGGTGGGGATGTCTCTTATAAAATGTGTGGAGTCGTTGATGGGAAATCAGATGTTAGATAATATCATCAGAGTGAATACAGAGTACGAGAAGTTTCTCAATTGAGTGAGTGTATTTTTATAAGGTGAAATAATCTATATTTTTTCATACAGTCTTACTATGTCTTTTCTTCCAAAAGTTGTGGATTTGAAGAGAATCAATGCTTCAATAATTGAAAAGAGGGTGGGAGCTTTTGAACAAAGACCAATATCATCATTACCCATCGGTAAATCTTTCAACATAATTTGTATGGCGATTTGTATAACTCGGTATGGGAGATCTATTCTGATGACATTACGTGATGATAATGATACTTTATTCAAATCATGGTTGTCAAAAGTATTTCAGATGAATTCGATGCGGATAGTGTCAGATGCATAAATGCTTCAGATTTCAAATATACAATAACATATTTGGGTCAGAGTCCACAAGTAGCAGGGAGTTTAAGAACTCGACCTCTAGTAGAATTCAACTTCATTGAATGATAATATTGTTTAAATGTTAATAGTTAGGATATAGTGATTTTATGTTGAATATAGATATTTCTCCATTAAAAAAATAACATTCAGTGAAGAAGTAATATATTTGGAGCATCACATTTTTCTCATGTAAGTAAAATTATTTGAATATCAATGGAATATATTAACAAATCGTTTTTTCGTTTCAGTTTTCAATATGTGGATGCATTACTCGAGTCAATGTTGGACGGAAGCCGTGGACATCAATACAGCCATCGAGAGATTGAACTCCTACTTGAATGCTTTGAGTCAAGATGTCCTCCATGCTACAGTCTATGATTTGAATGTTTGCTTCGATGAAGATGAAATCCAAAGATGTGCACATTTATCCGAGAAGTACGTCAAGGGTACAATACTTTGTGAGGAATTCAGCCAAGGAGCCTTAAACTTGCAACAATTCTGTAAAGAAATGATCAAATTGGATCTGGAAGGATTTCTCCACCCTTTACCATTCCTACCTGATGACATCATCGAGAAATATCAACTATATGATGAATATGATGATGAATATGATCATGTAGATATTTGATATGAAATAAAACATATATTTACAAAGTCTTGTTTATTTATTTTTCCCATTACATATAAACATTATTGATATACTTAAAAAAATATTCAGATATAGTACAAAAATAAAATATTGAACATTTCAAAGTGAATTACGAACAGAGCCATCCAATGCATTGTAAGTCAAGAAGGTGTCGTGTATAATGAGTGCATAGACTTTGGTGTTGGCTGGAAATTTAGTTTTTCTTGTTTCGAACTCCAGCTTGATATCCACTATGGATGATTTTGTAGCATTCGGTTGATGTAAACAATCAATGATGAACAGGGGATTCTGTTGAAATGCTTCAAGGTCCATAAGAGGTTCACTCATATCTTTGTCATAATAACTACGTTGAAAGTCCTCATATGCATAGTAAGCTGAAGAGAATAGTTTTTTATCAAAGTCCAGGTTCCAACGCTCATATGGGTAGACTTCAGAGTTCAAATACACTCGGATATTATTAATGTCTGCATTTATGAATTTTGTCATATCCAGTGTTCTGTTTTCGGATGCAGTGGTACTTTGAAAACCAATAATTATGAAGCGAGGTGTTTCCAAAGTGTTGGTCGTTTTTATTGCCCATATGTCTGAAGATGTGCTACGCAATGAGAGTAATTCATAAAGATCCCACATACGATAAGCCAACTTGATTTTTGAATTCAGACCACTCTTATTTATTCTACTGAATAATTTGAGCTTCTGCTTGTCATCGGGTACAACATGTTTTATTTTCCATTCAATCTTTGTAATTTCCAAAGAGGCATCAACGTCTCCAATATATGAATTCTTGAATGAACGAGCTATAATCAAAATCAGTTCTTGTTTTGCATTCAGAATGCTCTTCTTATAATCCTCGGCAAAACCCATCAAATATTTGAGAGGAAGTTTTCCACTGAATAAATGACTGGGTGCATCAATGTGTTTTTGTCGGAAAGTCCCCATCCAGTTGTCAAAAGCATGTGAGAGTGTGATTGACCAAATGAAACCATATTCTTCATTGTGGATGTTATACCTGGTTTTCGAACAACGGCAACTTGTTCACCACCCATTTCATAGCGGATCTCATCAAAGAGGAATGCCAAAGCATTGTTGGAAAGATAGCATACTTTGTTCACTTCTTTTTTGAATGAATTTTCCTCAATGTAAATGAAACTGTCGGCAATGTCCAGTATTACATCTTGATTGTTGATTGCAATTCGGATTTCATCTGAATTCTTGAACAATGGTGATCCGTACGGCTTATAGGTATGCTCGTGCAGACTTATGAGAGAATGATCGACCACTGGTACATTGAAAATATTCAACTTGTCACTGTTTGCTTCGAGTACCATTTTATTGTCGAATTCGCAGTCCAATTGAGTTTAGAAAATTAAGATCTCTCGCTGACAATGTATGTCTCTGTCGTTCAGCAAACACTTGTGGAATGACCTTCTTCCTGGCAAAGCTTTTCTTTTTGACGATATTTGATGAATGACGATCTTTGTTTGGTGAAAATATTTCGTATTCACTGTTTTGTCGTTTGTTGTAGCAAAAACCCATTACATTCGTTATTGTAATTTCTTCAATTCCAATATGACAACTATTTCTTCCACACTACCGAAATCAATGAGATTATTTCGATGATCCAATATGCGCAGAGTAATGTTGTCGATGAACTGACGTCCTTCCGGGCTGATGGGCATATAAATAATGTTGTTTGGCTCTTTTGTTATATTATAACCCGGCTCAACATCAACATCAAATGAAAAAGAATATTATTCTCTTCTTCATTTATGTATGATCCTGAAATGATATTGCAATCCAATCGAATGAGTCTCACGGGTACAATATTCACAGGAGATGTAGATTCATGCATGCGATTTGCACTGAATTCTTTCTTCTCGAATCTCAACAGGGATGCTATTGAGTTTTCATGTTTCAGATTCACCACATACTTTGATTGCATCATACATTTGAATGTATTATTGTTTGCTCGGAGGCTGAACAATTCATCCAATGTGGTGTCATCATGTTTCGCGCCATGAAATACGTGGAATTCAAGTTCTCGTTGGATAACAGCATTTATTTCTTCTATCTCATATGCGCCACTTGGTATTTTTATAACACGTTTAGAACTGACTGTGGAGGCTTCATTTGCGGGAATGAAGAAAGTGATCAAGTTGTTTGTTTCCGTGACATTGTGGATTGTGTTGCATCCATAGAATCCCAAAAGCCCCAATCCATAACGGCTATTCTTATCCAGCTCAATGGGTGGGTAGAAGTCTGCACTCAAGACACTGGTTCCAACAGCTTGTAGCTCGAACTTTCGTGACATGACTGATTGCATTCATATGATAACAAATCATTTTATTGTTGTTCACAACACATGTGATATAATTTTCTTCGTTTCCTCGGCGGCATTGTGCGTCCCAATTCAACTTGATTGTTATTGGCGCCAATATTACAATCATCGATGGTGCGATAACAACAAAATAGTTTCCGAGGTATGGGTCCGTCATTCACATCACTGGAATTTGATGTTCCAACACTTGCATTGTCCATATGATGTTCATAGCAATATTTATATTTTAAAATATCAATATCCTCCTGAAGGTGTTTGGGAAGTATTTCCCAAACCGATGCAATTTCATTAGCTGCACAAGTAATCATGACCTCTTTACTCCATTTTTTTCAAGCTGCGTAATCTTGAATATGCGATGAGGGAATGCCCCATTCTCTTAATAGCCTCTCGATCCATTTCTGGCGTGAAATCCATTTTAGCTTTTTCGGGTGATTGGAAGAGAGAGAAACTTCAAGCATAAGTGTCCACACACAACTGTATTGTATTTCTGCTCACGTTCATAATTATACATAATTTTTCCGACTGCATGTGTACCTTTCCGGAAGTAATGGACCAACTCCACTGGTGGGGGTAGATCTCCAAAACTGTCGAAATATGTTGCAACTCTTCCAATTTTCCTGTATGCCACCCAATGTGTTCCTCGACCGCTGAATTCCTCCAAATTGATGATGGCCGTTTCATGATTACGTGGTCCTGAGGTTGGCAAATTATCACGCATGAACACACCACGAAAGTGTGGAATTTTCAATTGTTTGGCATAATATGTAAGATCTATATCTGTGAGAGCTTTAAGAGGTAGGGCATCAATTAGTTTTTTTATGTATATGGTTTGAGATAGATACCGAGGCCTTTGGATATGGTTTCAAGAAAATACCGCTACCCTTTTTTCCTAAAGCTATCGCCTCCATCTTTCTGTTATGATGTTTTACCTCTTTCAAATCATTCCTGCTCGCACTTGCTGAATTTATAGCTCTGCTTATACCTGCAGCAGCACCAGCCAAACTACCCAATGCAGATAATCCAGCAAAATTGTATCAATGGTAAAATTCCGCCAACTTTCGGGATAGTATTATGCGAGGTGTGCGAATTTTTTTTCTTTCCGCCTGCTGCTTTCAAATATTTAGTGCTGCTTTCAATTCCATTTTTGTGTCCATCTTTCTATTGTTTGTCACGAATTGATTACCTCCATCTTTATTTAATTCATCCCTAACTTTTCGTACAATTCCTGCTCCTAATGCTACTTTTCTGATTTTATTTCTTCCATTTTTCTTCTATTCATTTTTTTTCCTTCTTTTGTCATTGTCTACATTACAACCCATTCCTAAACTCCTTTTTTTCTTCATTATGTTGGTGACGAGTAGAGCGGCTGCTCTTCACGAATACTTGCGTCCTTCGATTTGACCTATCCCAAGCACTGTATTCAAGTTGTTTATCTGCTTTATGTCTAGCTTCAATATCGTCGAGATTCTCCGAGTATTGAATGTCGTGTGTTTTACAGGCCCTATCTAATTTATTGATGCCTGGATCGTTGCGAGCCAATCGTTTTGTAATTTAGTTCCAGGTCCACAATATTGATATCCTCCAGGTAAATGCAATTCAAACGGCAATTTATTTATTGAAGAATTTACAAATCCTCGACCTTTTTTTATTATTCGATCTGTTGCTTTTACGTCTGCTCCGTGGGTGGTAGACATTTAAATGAAACATATCTCACACATCTTGCATTAATAAGTGCCGAACCGTCAAACAATGCGCATTGTCAAGCAAAAGAAGAGTTTGCAGTAGATAATTTGGATGAGAAAATTGGGACTGGATTGAATGGGGCGAACTCATTGAGACATGGTCCACTTCTTCCATCATCTGTTCGCTCGCTAATCATCGGTCCGTCAAATTGCGGAAAGACAAATGCCATGATATCTCTACTGACACATCCACAAGGATTGCGGATTTGCAAACGTTTATCTCTATTCAAAGTCGTTGAATCAGCCGAAATATGAATACTTGCGCAATGTGTTAGCGCCAATAAAAGGATTGGGTTTCTTCACATTCAGTAATAATGCAGACATTGTGCAGCCCTCTGTGCCAAACCAAATTCAGTTTCATTTTTGATGATGTGATTTGTGAAAAGCAGGATATTATCCGATCATATTTTTTGTATGGGCGCCATAAAGATGTTGATTGCTTCTATCTTGCACAGACCTATTCACGAGTTCCCAAACAGCTCGTGCGTGACAATACCATCTTCATCGTCATATTCAATCAAGACGAGATGAACTTACTTCATATTTTCTTTGATCACGTCTCGCCCGTTGTCACATTCAAAGAATTTCAAATGATGTGGTGAATTGTTGGGATGATCAATATGGGTTCCTTGTCATTGATAAAGATCGAAAAGTATGTGATGGACGGTATCGCAAAGGATTTGATAGTTTCATATATCCTTGATATCTCAATTCGATAAGTCTTAATCATTCATCGAACTCCGTCAAGTCCACTACAATAAACTCGTCATCGAAATAATGAATCTCTTGCGAGATGAATGTGTAGAAACCAAAATGGATTTGAAACGTCAACTAGTTCAAGCGACCGAAGCTGTTCGACAAAATTCAATTCCATCAAAAGTGGAAATGTGGAAGAAAAGATTGCCCTTGAAAACTTTATGATCCTATCACAAAACCACTCAATGCTCTTTCTTCTGCTGCTATTGTGGAACCGTCTACACCTTCTCGATCCATTCGAACCAGTACTCCAATTGGGAAAAAACAATATTTCAGCAGCGATACATCATTTTCAGGTATTGATAATGAAACCATCAAAGATATGGATGGCGAGAAAATTGCTGCAACTACCCTATTCGAAACACCCACTTCATCATTGACGAGTTCACGAGATTTGGAATCTTCCAGCAATGGTTTGAGACTAAAACAACATTTGCAAAATATTAGAAATGGCAATAGTGCATATGATGTGAATTATGGTGTGAGGTAGATCCTTCAACACAAGACACTAAAAATGGGAAATCTAGAAGTCCGTTTTGATGATGACATATTTCCTTTTGGGATGGTACTATGCAATTACGTTAATACCCTGGCACTTCAGATTTATATAACTTGATATTCCTCAAGAAACCGCCTGGAGTTGGTGATGCAAAAATTCGAAACACATATATCGAAATTTTGAATTTTACGAAAGCATTGTACAAAAAGTATGAAGTCAAAAATGGAATAAGATATAAAAAATCAAAGAAATATCAAGAAGTCATAAGACCACTATTGAAATCGAGAAATAATTCCAATACATTTGTGAATCAAAGCGGTGAAGGAATCAAAAAATAAAGTGCAGAAAGTGTTTACATCGAAACCGAAGAATTATGTATACTGGAATAAACCTAAAGAGTTAGTGGATCGTTTGCGACTTGTTAATTGCTTCGAAAGCATCCGGTCATACAGGACATGAAAATGAGATCATATCAATAATAGAGGAGCTACGTGAAGAAGGTATTATATATTGATACAACTTCATTGAACAATCACTTCATCATTGCAATATCAACAGAGAAGAAGAAGAAGAATGGCTAATAATATCAAACGTCATATTGTGGACGAGTTACATAAGCCAGCTCGTCGTAACTTCCAGAGAAGATCAACTGTCGTCAAAGGCAAAGGAGATTTGTGGCAAATAGATCTGGCAGAATTTCAACCTTATGCCAAAATTAATAAAGGTTATCGATACATTTTGGTGGTCATCGACTGTTACTCTAAATATTTATGGACAAAACCAGTCAGAACAAAAACCGGTGAAGATATAACTGATGCCATGGCGATGGTATTGGAAGATGCCAAATATTCTCCGAAACATGTGCAAAGCGATCAAGGAAAGGAATTTTACAATAGCAATTTTTCATCATTGATGGAGCGAAAAAATATTAAACATTATTCCACTTTTAGTACTACAAAAGCATCTATGGCTGAAAGAGTAATTCGAACAATCAAAACTTGGATCTATAAGGAGTTTTCAATGAATGGAAATAAAGGTTGGAAACTTCCAATCATAAGCATAGATATAACCATAAGAAACATCGCACAATAGGTATGAAACCCATCGAAGTTAAAACCACTACAAAGAAAACAAAAAAGAAAAAAAGAAAGAAGATGAAAAAAATCAAGCCAAAATATCGAGTGAATGACATAGTTCGTATAAGCAAGTATAAAAATTTATTCGAAAAGGGCTATGAAGCCAACTTCACCACGGAATTATTCAAAGTCGTCGAAGCCAACAGTACATATCCACCAACATACATTCTCGAAGACATGGATAAGAATCCTATTCAAGGCTGCTTCTATGAAGCTGAATTGCAGAAAACTCAAAATCCGGACGTGTACCTTGTCGAGAAGATATTGAAGAGAAAAGGTCAAAAAGTGTTTGTCAAATGGTTAGGTTTTCCAATGAACACAATTCATGGATCTCAAAGAATGCCATTTTGTAATATTTCTATATGATATAATGTTTTGAAATAATAAACTAGTTTATGCTTCAAAGTATTTTTTATTTTAATTGTCCACAACCCACACAATTACATTTGCACATTCAAATTCAATATACTCAAGTCAATACATTTATTAAATTAAAACTATTCACTATCACTGTGAAATACATTGTTCAAGTCTTTTATGCACTTCTGATATGTCATCATGACAGCTTCCTTGGTGTTGTGGAATTCATTTAGCTCCTTCTCTGCATTCTTGCGCAAATCATCGTTATTTCTCCGCTCCACATCAACTTTGGCTAGCAGAGAATCATATTGATTTTCAACTTTTCAAGTCTTTCTTCATACATCAACTTTGGCTAGCAGAGAATCATATTGATTTTCACCAACTTTGAATTCCAACACATTTCTGCAGGGGCATACGATGAAAGATCAATGAAATTCAATAGTGACGTTGATATGGAATCTGGGGTAGAGATGATGATGATGCTGCTCTCCTTGAATTGCCTTTTTTTGACCTTCCTTTAGCCTTGGAAGAAGCGGGCTTTGGAACCACCAGGTCGGTAACATCGAGTGTATTTTGCCTCCTATTTTTCACCCGTCTTACTTTCTCTTCCTCCTTATTGGGCAGCGAAGAACAGGTTGGCAATAATTCAGATATTTCAATATCACGCTCCAAATAATCAATTGTTGTTGCTGCTGCTGTTGTTGGTTCATCAGTCATCATGATAAACTCGGCCATATCAAAATCCCGCAAATCATCTGGTGTTGTAGTGTTGGAATGTTCAGGTTGACCCAATTCTGCAATCACATCATTTGACAAATACTTCTCAGCTCCATCACCCAACAAAGTTGATAAAATGCTGCAACTTTCGGTGGTATTCATTTCAATAACTTTAATGATATTTTCAAACTAATGTAAGAATCAAAGATTGAAACTTTAATCTGATGTAGTAGGCATGTGTGTCACCTTTTATACACATATTTTCGACACTCTCCCTTCCATCTACACTCATGTGTAGGAGGGGGTACTCTCGCTACTTCTAACTGTATTCTCATATTCATTCGATATCTATAAATTGAATGGTTTCTGATTCATTCCTTCACACTAGCATCCAAAATGTCTAAAGTTATATGTGAAGCTGACTCTACCACTGGTCCCGTACAACCCCTGGTAGTCATACCAAATCCTTCGAATAGTGCATCTATCCAGGACAATCAAGTCAGTTCAACTTCAATGACTATAGAAGAGTTGATGCGAGAAAGGATGAGACGACAACAACCTACCGTCCGCGCCGTCATATGGGACCATAATTTGGAGCGATGGGTGCCCAATGAACATGAAGATCTTCGAATCAATGCACATGCAGGAGATTCAGTCTACGACTCGGATGAAACGATATGTCTGGAATTGGATGAAGACATTGATTCGGATGATTCCATAGATTTTTTATATCCTTAACATGTATGAATAAAATATAATAAAATATTTCTTTTCTTTATTGTGTCTGATAATCCACAACGAAATATATATATATATGTAATATTCAATATAATCACTTCATTTGAGTTATGTAGTTTGAATAAGTCACATCACGCATACACACACACACGTACACCACTATGAAAAGAGTGATGATAAATGAAAATAATAATGAAACCTACTATTTGGTAACTTGGAGTTATGCATATAAAAATGCAAGAAAGACGTATTGGCAATATGTGGCTGCAGATCGAATGAGATACCGAAGAAGAATAAATGAAGCTGCTAACATTATTGATCCAACATTAAATGCTGTTCATAGACTGAAAATATTTCATCAAAGATTTTGTGATTGATGAATAAATGTATAGTATTAGCTATATAACATTATGTTCTCGGTGCCCAAGTAATATTTAAAAAATTTTGTCATATATCATTGTGGACGCATCGATGTTATTCAACTTTCATCATTCTGATGTATAACTATTTTATTATTCAAAATTAATTCTTATGGATAGAGGGCCCCGCGCGCGCCCACCCTGTGGATGATGCCCCAACCATCGCATCATCCTGTGAGTACTACCTTCAAAATTTACCCTCCAATATCTACTCCACCTCTAATCTATTACAATGACATCATCGTCCGAGTCTATCATGATGACATCATCATCATCATCGTCCGAGTCTATCATGATGACATCATCATCATCATCACTAACCACCAACACTTCGTCCTCCACCGGTTGCAGTACGGCCGGCCGTCTGCGTGGTCTCGAATGCATTAGTCCCACCATCATCCTGCTCATTTCTTTCCCACTCCGCATCGCTCACACACCGCAGAACTGATTGCAAACTATGGTCTTCGTCCATACCTTCACTCGTCATAACCACCAATCGTCATCTCCATGAAATGATCTTCTATCATGGTTGTGAGAAGATGACTCTGAATCAGAGTCAGAGTCCAATCCATGGAGGTCCTGAAGTTGATGCTTCCATATCCATATGGCACTGGTAGAGCTAATCTCCCGACTTGGATGGGACCATCATCCACTGGTAACAAACTTGGAGGTGGTGAATCACCACGCTCCAACACATATTCACTCGAATCAGCAGAAGCTTTAGTTACACCTGACATGATGATCAGAAGTGAGGAGATGATCGATGTGCAACACTATTTATATCATTCAGAGGAGTGGAGGGGATGTCAGGAGTGGGAATGAAGTGCATAGTAGGAATGTGCTTGATCATTTCGAGTTTCAAAAAATTCTAAGTCTCCCAATTTATAAGAATATTTTATGTGTAGATTAAATGATATATTATTTCAACATTGATCTATTCGCTTTAAAGAAGGGCAAATTAATTCGAGCTCAGACATGTTAGAATTATTTGAATGATTCAGAAAAATCTGTTTTTGCATTGAAACCAATTTCACCATATGCAGAAATGTTTATTGTTTGGAAGTAGAAAAATTATAGGACTGTTATTAGGAAAGGTAATTTATTCAAAAAAAGGTCAACATCATAATAAATTTATATATTATATAAAAGGTCAACATCATAATATTTGAAAAAATATACAATATATATATAACAATCATTCCTGATCCATTATTTCAAATGAAACTAACTATTGCAATAGCAACATATATCTGCCAATTTCACCTGAAATAATGGAATTTTGCAGCGGTCACAAAATTTCATCTCGATGTCTCTCAACTTCCTCCTCAGGTGTAGATCCAATGCCCGACACCGCTGATGGAAATTGATCATTCCGCTGAATGTGGAGAAACACTCAAAACACAAATTCGCCATCCCATCCCTCGTCATCACCTCTGTTATACTGTAGTTGACACAGTACAGGATATCCTGGTGAGCAATCGATGCGGTATTGATCACCCTGCCTCTGGACAACACCTCATCCAGGTCGTCGAAGACGTCATCTCCTAACCCCTCATCATCGGCAACCAAATGATCGTCTTCGTCTTCGTCAGCCAATGCTCCCTCATCGTTGGCGGGGTTCACTGCTGCTGCTGGTTCTACCTCTGCAGCATCTGCTTCACCTGCAGCATCTGCTTCTGCTTCTTCCATGAAGCCTGCTTCCTCTTGAATATTCAATTCTTCCATCATGTTGACAACTTCTTCAACGGCACGTTTGAAACACATTTTGATAATTCTAAACAAGATACAAGTTTTCGAATGAAGTCCTACCATTGAAGGATTTAATTTATATTATTTTGGTCTCAATCCACTCCAAGAAACTCACACATATCGAAACAGAAATGGTCGTAGAAATAACTCAATACTTTGATTATTCTAGAGAGGGTACAAAACATGCACTCGTCTAAGGCGTGTGAACATTACCCATCCTGCATATTGCCAGCGCATGCGCTCTACATGGACTCCTCCTCCCGAAGAGTGGGGAAAAGGCATAAAACTACGAGTGCTGGATCGAAACAATCATTCCTTCGACTCTGCTCGCTGGTATCTATCTAACATTTTTAGCTTTGTTTCAGATTTTCATCATGAAGAAATCCACCCCATCACAGGATGCTTCCGCTGCACTGACAATTATGAATATCATGGCTTTGGCTCGCCCTGGAGGAGATGGTGATGAACGTGATAGTCATGAAGCTAGTGTGGCGGGACCATCCCAAAGAGAAGGTGGAGTGATTCAGGATGATAGATTATCACAATGTTCCGATTGGAATAACCCATTGCCAGCTCTTTTGTCACCTGTACCATCCCTGAACGACGCTGGACCATCGAAGTTGAGCATGAAGCGCAGGTGTTCGGATTCCGATGACGAATTCGCCACGAGACCTCCTTCGGTGAAGCAACTAACCAAAAAGCAGGTTCCAATAAAGGCAAAAGTCTCCAAGAGAGGATCTGCCAAGTGTTCGGGACTGCAGAAGTTTAAGGATGGTGTGAGGAAATACAGCCCATACGCCATGCCAACTGCACGGGCCGCCAGTAATAGGCGGCAGCGAAATGTAGTACCCGACACAGCCATCGTGGTGGAATCCCTAGCACCGGTGGCGGCTAAACCGATCGATAGTAATTATCGTAGACCATCTGTTGCTTCAGCTGAACCTATACCAACATCGTCCAAGGTCGGAGGTGGGAAAAGAGTTGGAAAGTCGAATCCATCATCGTCTTCAATTCCAGACATTGCATTGTCCTTTAGTCGACAATTGGAGGAGACAATGGATAAGGCTGGACGGGAGGTCGAACGTTCTCGTTTATCTTATGACGAATTGAGGCAAGTATTCAAATTACAGGCAGAGTGCGCTGCTGGATATCTTTTTCTCCCCGTGATATGGCAGTGGTCTCTGACCTCAACATCCCCTTCTGTGAAAGGTTTTTCACATATACCACAAGTGGTGGCATTATGAAATTCCCTTTCCTCTTCTGGGGTTTGTTTAGTCATTGGTTTGACATACCTCAAATGATTATTATATATATTTCTTAAATCTTCTTCTATTCGCATTGTGAAAACCTTTGCCGCATCAGCACCTCTATATGAAACAAATTTTGTTAATTTATCATCAAAGGAACATTTTATCAGATAAGCAAATGAGTAAGCTTCGTGAAAGGTACATTCATTTGTCTTTCGAAATTTTCAAACATTAATGTATTACCGGCAACCATTTTCCCAAATTTATTTATTCTGAAATCAGTTTGCGGCACTGTTGTACATACATGATTACAATCATGCATCTGGTGACGCAATAGTAATCGCTCATTCGAAAAGTACAATAAACATCCATCACAGAAATATTTTTTGTGTTCATGAGCTCATATTTGACTCTCTTATTCTCAATCTTAGATTCCAAACCATAAACATTGACTGAAATATCATTCAAATACTCAAACATTTTTATATCACGTAATTTTACTGGAAAATCCATACCTGTTACATTCAAGACAGTCTCATAATGTGGATAGGATGACACCTCCGACACTTTATTATTTGTGGGAAATAATGCAGATGTCACGGCCCATGCAAAGCAGCATTGGTCTTCATTTTTTATGTTGACAACACCTTTTCTTCTCTCAATGAATTCGGGAAGTTTCATGTATGATGATCCGCCAAGTGGACTGTATTTGTTTATGTTCACCTCAAGGAACATAATTTTCTCGCAACTCCATCCTGAAAAAATTACTTTCATTAAACCTTTCATCATTTGCAACAATTATAACTACAAACCAATTTACAACATTATACTTAAACTTCCTGGGTTTGAATGATATAACTTCCAAACACTTCCATGTTGACCTTGATGGAGTTGTGCAATTTGATGTTTTTTTCCAATAGCTCGAGTACTTTATGCTTGATATCATTGAAAAAAGGTGTGTACTCAGTATCATATTCTCACAAATTTAATTAATAGGGTAACCACCACCCAAGTGAACACATGAATTCGTCCTATGTGCGAGTGTTCTATTGTGAGAGTTGACTTGACAATATGGGATTATCACATTACAACAATTACATGTATAGAGTGGTGCAGGTGGTGAGTCATCGCCATTGTTGAATTTAACTCGTTTCACTGAAGGACCTCCCTGGCAAGTTTCCCGTTGATGCCGACGTAGATTATCACTACGAGTGAAATCTTTACCACAATCACACGAATACATTTCAGCAACTTGTTTTCAATAGATCACTGGAGGAGACACTGATTCAAAATACTCTTCTCCTGGAATATTTCAATGAAATATCCCCACCCTACAACAAGTCCGATGCGATGCGCAATCTGTATGGATTTGAGGGGATTCTCTTGACATTCAGCGCACTCATCAATAATCGCAGTTCATTCTTAGCTCTCTCACAGGACGAACGCCCTCCTCGCTTGGAGGAAGCAAGGATTCATGAAGGTCATGACTACACAGAATATGTATGCCTACGCCACAACATTAGTCAAGGTCAAACAAACATCGAGATCAAATCTTTTGGTTGCCGAAACAAATCCAACATCAAAACTCAAGGTCAAATCTCAAACTCAAAACTTAATGTTATGAATCTCAAGGTCATATTCAAGGTCAAAACTGAAGTCGAATCTCAAAGTCGACCAAACCCAATGTCAAAACTCAATGACAAATCTCAAAGTCAAATCTCAAGGTCAAACACACACACACACTGCACACCTGCAACCATTCAAGGTCACACGTGACGTCATAGTGGTGGGGGGAGACCCAGAACCGGCTTAAATCTCCTACTCAAGATGAATTTTTCAGTTTTTGCATGGCTTCAAGAACTTCACCTTCAGTTATTGGATGGAGAAAAAGTGAGTCTTTGGGTGATTTCAGTGGGTCGAGGAAATTTATTGCATTTTGGTCGCAATCAGGTAGTGAACTTATAATATCACTTGCAATATTGATGAAAAAGTAATTAAACTCGTCAGGAGTCATAGACAATCTATCATTGATTTTTTCTTACCTCTATTGCATTCAGTACTTATCAAATTCCAGCAGGTTTTTGCTAAATTGTCAGATAGCAATATCATCTGCTTGTAAGCTTCAGATTTACTTTAAGTTATCTCTTGATTGTAACTAAATTTGAACTTGTTATTCATTTTTTTGGAAAAAAATTCATTCGAAAAATTTTACTTTATGATTACCGTTATCGTAGACCCTTTTTACACGACAATTTTGTGTGATAAGGGAATTGTAAAAAGTTGTTAGAAAATTTGAAATTGATACGGTACTCAAGTTATTGTTGTTGTGGGTCTGCGGGGAGGTCAGCGTACTATGCTATGCGTCTGGAAGCTACATCAGTGAGTACGCCAGAGCCCCTTCACCCCCTCTCAGAGTTACCCCTCTAATACCAAACATTACTACACGATGCCGTATCTAGTGTAGCATATATGATCTAAGATTCGCAATGTCAACATTTCAAAATATGGCAACGTTACAAAATTGATTGAAGCAGTCAACTGTGGTGATAACGTCACAACATTTTGCAATGGCACCAGAAAGAAGCCGTTTGAATTTTTCCGAATTTTCTGAATATTTTGTTTTTGTTTTGGAAAATAAAAAACAATCAGCAACAGAGTTTTCACAAGATGTGAAATCAATTGAACGTATTTTGAAAATTTCGTGTCCTCGCCCTCGCGTCGACTTCCTGTTTTTATTCACACAGGATTAATTTGTGGCGGAAAACTTGCAAACTCAATAGAATATCTAATAACACCAGCAACCTAATTTTTCTCACCCTAATTGCGCTAATGTGAATTAGAAAATCAAATAATAATGGGTTGAGGGACTTTCAATTCGAGCCAATTTTCCGTTTGTAATTGAATAAAACTGACAAAAGTTTGGACAGCAACAAAATGGCGAAATTGGCTTTACTCGAACAGTAATTTAACTAACTGTACATAATTATACAAAATAGAACAACTCCGAGAAGACTATACAAATTACAACTACGTTAATTCCGGACCGAAACTTATACAATTACGTTCGAGTAGGTTTGCAGAGCCGAGTTCGCGAATTGCTCGGAAAAAGATTCATTCCAGACATGCAACGGAATGAGAGAGAAATGTAATTGAACAAGAATATTCGATTTAAGTCAGTGGTCAGTTTACATATCTACCGAGTAATCACGGATTTTGGGAAAATACATTGGAATAAGAAAAAATTGTTTTCGTGTAATCGCACCCAAATTGAGTATTTTGCGTTCTCAACACAGTCCGCGAAATTCAATTTCGCGGTCGTTACCCATTGCAACGGCCGCCAAAACAAACGGAAAGCGCCAAATTTACTATACTTTTTAGCTTTGGAGGAGGGCAAGATACTAAAATATCACTATGAGTATCAGACATATTTGCGTTTTGTCAAGAACTGCCAAAATGGTTTGTATATATTCAACCATATAATTTCCATAGCAACGCTGTGACTTTGTTAACTGAATGGAACTGCTGTCGATTTCAAAGCGATAATACATTTATTTGCAATTATCTGGTTCAATAATTTTGACGATTGCACGAAAAATAGTGTGTATGCTATGATCGCGAAACTTTTCAGCGGCCTCGGCCATGACTTTTCTTTCAGTACGCTAAAATAGTAATTTACGTAACAAGTCCGTAAAATATTTTTTTTTGGACGAATAGACAAAAGTCTGTGAGTCCAAAAAAACTATTTTCGGGCGTGTTGCGTACAATATTTTTTCGACAACCGTGTAGAATAACAAATCAACGAGACGACATATTTCTTTATTTCTTTATTATACATTTTAATTCTTATTTGAATTGAACAGAATAGAACAAAACACACTACATATTAACAGAAACATTCTAATTCTTATTTATATTAAAATTCGAGCAATTGCTACTATTGAAGGGATTTAATTTGTTTGAAATGCTTGGTATATTTAAATTTTTTTTGTTGAAGCCAGAACAAGAAGGCAAAGTTTCCGTTTCACATTGATTGTTTTCATCTGATGATTTTTGAATGGTCTTGGCAATTTTAATTTTGTTTGTAAGTGAATTATCTATATATCCTTCAGCCACATTGGTAGACTTCCAGCCACCTTGTCTCTTCAAATTTGTGATGTTTCCACCATTATCAGCAAATAACGTCGCCGAAGTTCGAAGAATGCTATGGCCTGTGTAATTTTTAGGATTGGGTAAATGTAAAAATTCTGCGATTTTTATTCCGAGACTCCCAAAACTGTGTATACCAACAGGCTGAATCGAACATTTTCCTTTTTTGTAATTCACGAATAATCTGTTATGTGGAGTATGGAATGGCCGTAAAGATAAATATTGCCTATACAACAGCAGGTTTTATTGCCCAATTACAACAAAAGTTCTCTCAATATGTGTTTTGGAATCCGGTATTTCCACAAGAAACATTTCTTCCTTGTTGTTTATTAGATCAATTGACATTTTTGTTAGTTCTTCTCGTCTACACGCACCGGCTAGCTAACCCAATAATTGTTGCTTAGTTGATACTTTTATATCCTACAATCGTAATATTTTGTTAAAATTACCTTCAGCATCAGATATGTTTCATTATCCGCTTCCCTAATGAATTTGTTGATCTGCTCACTGCTGAAGACTTCTGATTTCTTGGCTTTGTAACCAATATTCTTCCTTTCAAGCAATGCGATAACAGGATTTGACAGTTTCAGATTTTTGCGCCAAATAAGCCAAAATTACATCCTCTGTAATAGTTTTGCATTGCTTCACATCCATCCATTTCGTGAACAAATCATAAACGTTTTCGCATCTGGATTTTGATTTTTCAGGCAATAATTGTGCTGTAGCAGCAGCTGCTATATTGGAAATTTCCCAAGGCATATATTCAAAGTCACTATCGCTACTGCTTTCCATATTTTATTGCGAATTGCGATAAAAAAACATGCAAACTTTTGACAACTAATTTCATATGAACTGTCAGCCGTTATTTCGTTGCTATGGTAATGATCAACTGCATTCATCGAAACCATACCTACCAAGATTTTCATATTTACAATGACAACAACGACGTGATTCTTCCCGGCCTAGTCCGGGAAGTACGTACTTCCCGGACTAGGCCGGAAAATGCTACTTTCTCAAAGAAATGGCGTCCGGGAAGTGGATACATCCCGGACGGTTGCCGAGAAAGGTATTTCGTGGCCTTGGCATACAAATAACTATAATCAGTTTTGGGTCATGAAAAACTACCAATATGGATAACACTCCATAAGACGCCATGTTAACAAAGCCAAGTCACAAAATCAGTCTATTATGCGGGCGCTTGAAAACTACTGCTCATGCGCATTTCTTGAATTACGACTCATGGCATAAGTATTTAAGGTTAGGTTATTAATTTGACATTTTGACCAAAATAAGGCAATTCAAACCACGTGACCCAATATGGCGGTTGTTGGCACACAAATCACAAATTGATAATCGCGATAAATGTGCTCGTTGGCTAGTAAAAGTGTATTTTTGGTTATTTTCGGAGCTTCAGTGTTGTTAGTTGATGATATTTATACGGAGAGCGATTACCTGAAGACACTATTGTTGAAAAGCAGAGACGTTGGTGAATGGTGTGCTTGAAAATACATCCCCATCATCAGTTTACAATTTTTTACACGATTTATATTAGCTTCACTTCTATGTTTGTTTGTTTGTAACCGACTCTTTTGGGCGCGATTTTGACCTACTTCCAGACGTCCGAATGATTTGAAATTTGGCAGGTGTACATAATTCCGGTGACAATGCATTAAAGAATGTTTGTGTAAAAAAAAACAAAATGGCGGCTTCAATATGGCGTACGAGTTTTATGATTATGGTCCGATTCGTTTCAAAATTGGTATCCGAGGGTTTTTGTGGTCGGAGATCATGATTCTCTCGTCAAAATTGAAAATTTCAAGATGGCGGCTTCAAAATGGTGGACGAGTTTTGTGATTATGGTCTGATTCTTTTCAAAATTGGTAGTAGGGGTTTTTGAGGTCGAATACTATGATTCTTTTGTAAACATTGAAAAACTCAAGATGGCGGCCGAGTTTTGTGATTATGGTCTGATTCTATTCAAAATTGGTATGTGGGTGTTTTTGAGGTAGGAGATTATGATTATTTTGTCAAAATTGAAGGATTCAAGATGGCGTCTCCAAAATGGCCGCGAGTTTGTGATTATGGTCCGATTCTATTCAATATTGGAGAATAATAGTTAAAAAAATGTAATAATAATAATAGTTTGAAAAACTAAAAACGCGTTAATATAAAACTAAACTTAAAAGTTGAAATAATAGTTTAAAAAACTAAAAAACACGCTTTTATAGAAAACCAGACTGAAAAAATATAAAATAAGAAAAAAAATTATTTTATTTAAAAAAAAGCGTGGGGTGCATGGTATCAATAATTATATAGTACATTACACACCGAGGCGATACCATGCACCCCCCGCTTTTTTTAAATAAAATGATTTTTTTTCTTATTTTTTATTTTTTCAATCTGGTTTTCTATAAAAGCGTGTTTTTTAGTTTTTTTAAACTATTATTCATTATCACTGGTCCTCCTCCTGTGACAAATATGGATATTATTTCGTATTTGGTTTTCACTCATAGCTTTCATTCCCAATTGCGGATGAAGGCCTATAAGTATAGAAATCCATAAATATTTCGGATCTGGCTTCGTTGTGAAGGTGAGAAGAAAGATTCAGAATCATTCATATATTTCAGTTGGACAGGTGAGTCTTTTTCTAAGCAGCGGGCTTTTTCTAATGGTGGATACATGTACAGTAGCAAATTAATTATAATTCATAAGAGGCAATTTATGACTTCTGATCTGATCTATTATGTTGTTTTTTGCCAAATTTGCTTACCATATTGATTTCATATTTCAGAATATTACTTTTCAACTTTCATTATAGTTCTTATCAACATACCTTTTTCTTCAAGTCAAGCATTCACAAAAGGCAAATGAAAAACCTTCAGATGTTTGGTGCATAATTGCCAAGAATTTGTACAGCTCATACCATAACGCGGAAATAATAGTCAGTGACGTCAGTCACTAGTACAGTAACAACACAATAAGAGCGGCAAAGTAATATAATATTCCACAATGAAAATCTATTGTATCCCGATCTGTACTCCCGAAATACCGCTTGTTTTAAATGCGGACACAGCGCACCGGTACCAAATTTATTTCGCCACGTGCTTACGGAGAGCTAACGGAGCATTTGAAGCAGCCTTTATTTTAACGAAAGTTTGTGGTCGACGTAAGTAATTGTCCTGATATCTATCGACGGCGGCAAGGAGGTTGCAATACTGAACGATCGAGCTAAGAATGGGTCACTGACTATAATTTCCGTCTTATGGTATAGTATGCAGTTACGTTTGTGCCATATTATTTGCCGCAGATTATGCAAACACCAAGAGGAAGGTAATGTCACGCACAGATTTGGAAGCAGTGTGGCCAATGCCATCCAGTCAAAAGATGTATTGGACGACTAATGGTCTCTTGCTCAGTTCTTTGCTATTCGTTGTTCCACTGACTCATTCAATTACAAATTTCACTTCCTCACTTATTTTTCAGGCAAGCACTGAATATGACCTCCTAGATCGAAAGCGCCCTGCGAAAAATAAATTATTTGCACGAAATACACAAATATTTTCATTGATAAATGGGAAAAGCCGAAGTCAAGTCCTGTATGCGGATGTTTTTCTGCCTCAAAAGGGTGTTTCCACCCACGAATAAGGTGGAAAATATTCGGATCCTCCTTTCCAGTCCTATGAACTAGTCCTGGACAAAATATAATTTGTATATAAATGTTTTATTTATAAAAGTCTAATTACCCTGGACTATTACGTCAACCATTGAAATCAAGATGGGTATGGACCGAATCAGTGGCTCATCTGGGAATTATGCTTGGGAGGGTGGGGATATGACATAAAAAAGTTAAATACTTCTACTTAAAGGTACAAAAAACATAAGTATTTTTTTTTCATTCAAATTCAAACAAAAATACAAAACGTAATAAAATAAAAAATATATATGCATATACCTATAAGTGGGTATAAAAACAAAGATTTATTTCGTTAAATAAAAATCCCAAAATGAAATCCAGTCTCCTGTATTTCTTATTTGCAAACATAACATTTGAAACATATATTTGCACATCTCTATGAACATGAAGTAGAGCTAATCCAACCAACCTAACTGGCATTGTATTTAAAATATGAAGACACTTTTTTATCAAGGGCGTCACAAGATTTAAAAAGAAAAAAAAATATTTCAAAAAAATAATACTATCAGCTGAACACTTGAATGAATGTAATTTAGTAGGAAAATAATTTTTTCATTGAATTTTGATAATGTGAGGCTATTGTATAAAATTGTATAAAAGTTGATTATTTTGTCAATTATAAATTTCTGAAGTTAACAAAATATGACCCATTAATTTTATTTAAAGGTTTAACAACTTAAAAAAAAAAAATTCTTTTATAATATTAATAAAAAATAATAAGTTGAATATTTTTGAAACATTGTTTTCTTGCAATAGGTTGCTGAGAGTTTATGATGATTGAGAAAAAAATTCCTAATTTTTTTTTTTATTTAAATAATATATTAAGATTTTTTTTCATTACTAATTGAATAGTCTCCACCTAATCAGTAAAAAAAGTTTTTATTAATTATGTAATTGTTTATTTACTTAACAATTTGTTATAAATAAACTTTGATTGGCATTATTTTTTTTTGAATGGAACAAAAAATAACAAAAACAACCATATACGACAAACTGTTCACAATTTTTTTTTGAACATTTCACCTCATATGGTTCTTTTTGTTATTTTTTGTACAATCACAAAACAATTTGTCAATCAAAGTTTGTTTAATTGTTAAGTAAATACACAATTACATTATTCTTAAAAAAATATCTCATCAGGTAGAGAAGAACCAATTATTAATTTTAAAGAGAAAAAATATTTATATATTATTTAAATAATAAAATAATTAAAGAAACTATTATAAACGATGAAAAAATTAGTTTTTTTTTATTTTCTTTCCAATAATAATAAACTCTTAGCAACCTAATGCAAAAAAACCATTTTTGAAAAATATTCAATTTATCCATTTTTTAATGGATATTTTATACACAAATATCGTATTTTTTCAAAACGTTGTAAAATGCTTTTGTCAGGCATAAAACTGATAATAATGTGAAATATCAATTAGAAAAAATTAGAATATCTACGCGATTTCTCATATTTTGTTAACTTTAGAAATACCTAATTAACAAACTAATCAACATTCAAACAATTTGATACTGTGATATTATTTATTACACATGTAAAATGTTCTCCTAGATGCAAAAAAATTATGGCGTCATTCTGCGAACAATTCGATTTCTAATGAAATCACCGCTTCCAAAAAAAAAATACTTTATTAACAATAGTCTCACATTATCAAAATTCAATGAAAAATTCTTTTTCTAACGTGATAACATTCTTTCAAGTATTCAGATAATACTATAATTCTTTTGAAGTTTTAAATTTATATTTAATACTATAAAAAAAAATTATGCGCATTGCTCTCTCGAGAGGTGCTGTACTCCTGCATTAACGCCCACGCGGAGCCCTATTTTCAACGTTGAATAAATATTATAAATACTTGAGATACAGTTCTTCTTCATGAACTTGTTTTTTTATGTTCTCTATCTTCAATAGTTTTTGAGCTATTGCCAAAAAACTAAATCAGTTTTTTTTCGAAATCGAAAAAGATTTGAGTAGAGATGTGAAGTGTGGTGGCCATTCCATCAATTAAAAAAACAGTTTTTGGGGGGGGGGGTAACCATTACCCCTTCCTTGAATACGCGCTTGGACCAAATAATCGACTTGCTTCTGAAAACTTACAAACAACACCAATAAACTTCAAATAAATCACGCACCAGTAAACTTGAGGCCATGCTAAACAAAAAAAACCTAATAATACAATTTTTTATAGAGTTTCGGAAACTGATTTCCTAAAAGATGCGACATTGCTTCAAACAATGGTTTTGATTATCTTCCCGAAGCTCAATATAAATCTCAACTCTCATCGTATTCAGGATGTCCACCAAATTGGTGCAGCTATTTGAAGGTATGTCCTAGGCGGTAACAGAAAATTTCTCAAAAAAATTGTGGAAGGCACAAGAAACCTCGCACCCTACCTCGAAAATGTTGGATACAATGCAGTCTTCAAGAATATACTCTGTATTAATAATAATAATAATAAAGGTCTTTATTGATTACGTAACAATTTTCTTAACACATTATAAGATAGTAGGGCGAGGTTCAATTCATTCAGTGGCTAAACTGAATGTCTGTTCTTCCACCTATCCCTGTATTATGTTTCAGTTTATGAATGATTCATTTTCTGTTTTTGAAATGTTGTCATAATAATTTTTTGATTGATGGAAACAGTCATTAATAAAAAAAAATTAACCAAAAATTTTACCGAAGAAAAAATCAACTAAAAATAAAATAAAATAAACCTTCCTAGTCTTGATGTTAATTGAGCTCCTAAGTTAATGTGAGTAACTAATTTTGGGTCGGCGCCAAACAAAAAATTATCGAAGATCATTATATTACTTTGAAAAAGCAAACAAAACGCCACTGTGCATCTCGCTTCCATCATTTTACGCTTCACCTTAATATTGCTAGTTTGTTTGGCGCCGACTCAAAATTAGTTACTCATATCAGTTTAGGAGCTCAATTATCATTAAGACTAAATAAGATTTATTTTAATTTTTTGCTTTACAGTTGATTCTTTCGTCGGTTTAATTTTTTTTTTGAAAAGTTTTTTATTTTTCAATTTTTTTGTGACTGAAATCTACTGATTACTACCTACTTAATTTTTGATTACTTTCAAAATACTACAACTATCAACTGTTGAATAATATTATTATTATTCATTGTTATATAATATAAATTATTTTTGAAAGATCTAGTTAGATCTTCGTATATAATTCCATCCTTTCATAGAATGTAATTATTGTGACGGATGTAGGAGGATCTATCAATGTCAACTACATATGTGTGCCAATGTTCACAAGTGAAAAATCAATCATTCCCATTTTTCTACCCATAGAGTTGAATCATTTCATTCCAAATTGGAATATGATCAACTATGAGGTATACCCTATCTAATGAAAAAAGAATCATCCAAATCGGAATACCCACTACAAAGCTATGCCTCCGAACCGCTCTGTGGAAAGTTATGCGTGATCATACATGAAAAAAAATATACGCGTCGACTAGAGAACCTCCTCCTTTTTGATTCCGTCGGTTAATAAAGTAAAGTATAGAGTTGCATACTAAAAACTGCACAATCGACAGAAAATACAAGGAAATTAGGGAAAACGTTTTTCTTAGGCAAAACTGCAATAGCATTGGCAATAAAAAAAAATCAGTTGAAATCAACATTTTTATATAAGAATACCACCAACATAAAATCATACACATAAACTGTTTTTCCGAACATTAGATGGAAAAAAATGAAGTGACATACTAAAAACCGGACAGACACGAAGCAATATCGTAGTTCTTCCGAATAATTTCGAAACATGGTGGTGTAATAATCTTTGCTCGTAAAAATATCAATTTGAAATTAATTATCGATATTGAATTACTACCTTCAGAAAACGATATGGAATTCACGGTAGCCTGTTGCTCTGGGAAAAAGATAATTGTTTTTTGTATGAATAGGAGTCCCTTGAAATATCAACTTACCCAGTAAACAATTGCATGATTCTAATAACATTTTAAATATGCTCGAACTGATTGCTAATATAATATCATAACCAACAGAAATAACCCCAACCACACCCTCAACTATTGATAATATTTTAGTAAAACTTGACGTACTAGTTTCAACATCTGTTACTGATCTAGGTCTCTCGGATCATACTGCAAAATTTTTATGTATACAAAGCGATTTTTGCAAAGAAAATACATTGGTGTATAAAAATATTATTCAGATTATTCAATTAGAAAAACAATGAACATTTCACCAGGCATCTGAAAAATACCGTTTGGAAGCAACTATATGTGACCGCCGAATCTAATGAAGAATTCGAATTATTATAGGTATTCCCCTTTCTACTCTCGTTTCCATAAAGCTTTCACCACGAAGGAAAATACCTCTCAACTAGGTAAAAAAATGTTGCAGGACTGACATTCCTATTTATACGAACTGATTTGTTTCTTATTTATTTTACATTACAAGCTTTTATTTAGTTTCTCCTGTCCCGATGTTTGTCATCAAATCTTGCAAGTTAAATTTGACACACTTCTAGTTGTTCGATTAACGTGAAATTTGGCAGGTGTTCATAGTTCCCGTGACAATGCATTATGCATTTGTTAGAGAAAAAAAAACAAATTGGCGGCTCCACGATGGCGGACGAGATTTGTGTTTATGTTCCGATTCGATTCAAAATTGGTATGTGGGAGTTTTCAGGGTCGAAGATTATGAATTTTCTGTCAAAATTCATAAAATCAAAATGGCGGCTTCAAGATTTCTGTGATTATGGTCCGATTCTATTCAAAATTGGTATGTGGGGGTTTTAGGGGTCGGACATTATGAATTTTTTGTCACAATTTGTAAATTCAAGATGGCGGCTCCAAGATGGCGGACGAGTTTTATGATTATGGTCCGATTCGATTCAAAATTGGTATGTGGGGGTTTTCGAGATCGGAGATTATGATTTTTTTGTCAAAATTCATAATTTAAGATGGCGGCTCCAAGATGGCGAACGAGTTTTGTGATTCATCTGGTGAAACGGACTTGACAATCAAATATGTAAATGGTATTCCTAAAATAATTTCTAAGCAAAAAAACGCATAAAACCGGGTAGTCAACAATCAGCATTAGATCTCTTGATTTATTTTCAAAATGTAGGTGGTATGAGAACTAAATTAATTGAGTTTCAGAAGTCTGTCTCTATTTGTTCATATGACATAATTATATTGGTTGAAACTTGGCTAACATCAGATTTCCTCAACTCAGAACTCAATTTGACTGATTATGTTATTTTCAGGAAAGACAGAGACTCAGAAATATAGTCAAATTGAGTCAAATTGAGAGGAGGGGGGGTATTAATAGCCACTAGGAAACGATTGAAATCTAGTCACCTTCCGTTAGATGACATGATTGAGCACTTGTTTGTTAAAGTATATTTTCAACATTTCAACTACATTTTCGGTTCCTGTTATATCCCTCCTGCATCCGATACTCTATTATATAATACCCACTGTGAGTGTGTTGAATCTTCAGTTATGACTTATCCAAATAGCAGACTCATTATATGCGGTGACTACAATGTACCAAATGTTAATTGTAGAAATGATAACTTAGGTGTCACGGTCAATGATTCTAATCACCCAGGAGCGTTACAACTTGCAAATACCTTCGGGTATTTACATATGTATCAAAGCAACTTCATAAGAAATAGTAGAAATAGACTCTTGGATTTGGTTTTTTCAAATATCTTTCATTTAGAGGTATCGAAAGCAGATGACATATTATTTCCAAGTAGTATTCATCACGAACCCATTGCTATTAGTTGTAGTGTCGATGAAGGAAAAAAACTCCACTACCGAGAATATTACCATGACTTTAAAAATGCTGATTACCTGGCAATCAACAATTTTTTCGCAAACTTCGATTGGAATCAGCAGTGTCACCTAGACGTTAATGAAACCACTAACACGCTTACAATTTAATTTATGATGCAATAAACCTCTTTGTTCCTGTGAAGTTATACAAAACTTCACACTTCCCTACTTGGTTCAGCTCAGAATTGATACATCTCGTAAAAGATAAAATAAAACTCCACAAACGTTTCAAACAATCTGGTGATTATGATGATTACAGAGTTTTTTCAGAAGTTCGCAATCAATGTATACAAGTTAGTGATTATTGCCAATATGGAAAACAATATAAATTTGAATCCAAAATCATTCTGGAGATTTGTCAATGATAAGCGAAAAAATTATGATCTTCCAGACAAAATGCACTTACAGAACCAATATGAAAACTCTCTAGACGGGGTTGTTAATCTTTTTGCAAATCATTTTTCCTCTGCGTTCACTTCTCATGATAATGTACATACGCCTAATTATGCATTCGATAAATGTATAAACTTCGGTAATGTTGAGATCAGCGTTGTAGAAGTAACTGACAGAGTCAACTTTATACCCTCAAAGTTTTCCTCTGGTCCAGATAATGTTCCATCAATTTTCTTAAAGAATTGTATTTATGTTCTGGTATTTTCCCAGATTTTTGGAAACAAAGCTTTCTGAAACCCATACATAAATCAGGGGCAAGAGATGATATCGGCAATTATAGAGCCGTTTGCACCCAATCAGAAATACCCAAACTTTTTGACTTTTTAGTAAACAGGCATATGACTTGGCAAAGCAAAAGTTTAATATCTCCACAGCAACATGGATTTGTGGCTAATAAATCAACTGTGTCGAACCTACTCGTTCATGAAAATTATATCCTAAGTGCTATGGAGAAAAGATTACAGGTAGACTCTATCTATACAGATTATTCTAAAGCCTTTGACAGGGTCAACGAAGAGTTACTCATTGCCAAACTGTCTTCGCTGGGTTTTTATGGACCAATTTTGCAGTGGATACAGAGTTTCTTATCTGGTAGAAGCCATATAGTGAAAATAGGAGGCTGTGTATCAATCGCAGTCCCTGTATCTTCAGGTGTTCCTCAAGGATCCCACTGTGGACCTTTGTTATTCAACCTATTCATTAATGACCTTGTTACAATTATAAAACATAGTGAGGTACTCATTTTTGCTGATGACGTAAAAATATTTAAATCAATCTCTTCCATAAACGATGTCTCGCTCTTACAAGAGGATTTGTCACAATTTTATGAATGGAGTGGTACCAATCACATGGACTTGAATATATCCAAATGTTATAGCCAAACATCCTCTAGAATTAATCACCCTGTTCTACATGACTACAGCATCAATAATATACCAATTGATAGGAGATCAGTAACGAAGTACTTGGGGATCATGTTTGATAGTGAATTAAACTTTAGATCACATAATGAGTATATTATATCTAAATCACTCAAGATGTTAGGCTTCATTAATAGATCATGTACGGACTTCAGTTTGAACACTCTAAAGTTATTATATTGTTCATTAGTGAGATCATTATTGGAGTATGCTTCAATAATCTGGTGCCCATATTATGAGTTACACATAAAACAAATTGAAGCTGTACAAAATACTTTCCTTAGGATTTTTGCATACAAGCTAGGTCTAAGAAGGGAGAATATTCATACAACATTAGAGAACAGATGAACCTATTATCTTTAGAGAATAGAAGAATTATTATAGATGTATGTTTTTTAAACAAAATATTATCAGGCAGCATCAACTATGAGGGGATTTTATCTTTAATTACTATTGATGTCAGTAGACAGACCAGAGTTAGTACTGAAATATTTAAAATACCGTTTCACTTCACAAATTATGGTTTTTTCTCTCCTCTCACCCGAATGCTCAGAAATGGAAATAAGTATCATCGGGTTGATGTCTTTAGCAGCTCCACAAATACCATTAAAATTGAACTTAGTCGCATTATTTCCTGAAACACTTCCTTTCATGATTCTGTAGTATTATTCCATTTCATTATTATTATATAGCTTTGTATTTTTATATGATATTTTACCACTATATTGTATTGTATTTTACCACTTTAGTGGGCTTTACCATTATATTGTATTGTGTTTTATATTATTATTAGTATTGTATTATGTATTAATTATCTTTAGTCTAGTTTGAGATTTTACAAAATTTCTTTTTTTATACAACAAATTGTAATTGGGACTACCCGCTGAATAAAAAATAAAATAAATGGCGGCTCCAAGATGGCGAACGAGTTTTGTGATTATGATCCGATTCGAATCAAAATTGGTATGTGGGGGTTTTCAGAGTCGAAGATCATGACATTTCTGTCAAAATTCATGAAATTTAAGATGGCGGCCCCAAGATGAAGGAGGAGTTTTGTGATTATGTTCCCATTCGAATCAAAATTGTTATGTGGGGATTTTCGGGGTCGGAGATTATGATTTTTTTGTCAAAAATTGTGAATTCAATATAGCGGCTCCAAGATGGGGTACGAGTTTTGTGGGGGTTTTCAGAGTTGGAGATCATGATATTTTTGTCAAAATTCATAAATTCAAGATAGCGGCCCCAAGACGAAGGACGAGCTTTCTGAGTATGGTAATATTTCATATTTCATTCAAAATTGGTATGTGGGTGTTTTCAGGTTCAAAGATTTTGTCAAAATCTACAAATTCAAGTTGGCGACTTCAGAATGGCGGACGAGTTTCGTGATTATGGTCAGATCCTATTCAAAATTGGTGTGGGAGTTTTGGGGTCACAGATCATGAATTCTTCCAGCCCAAAACGTACAGGGAAGAGTTCTTGTTATAACGATGCTCTATTAGAAATGAACAGATTGAGGCGAACTAACTGAAAAGCAGAAAATAAAATAACTAATAAAAAACCTTTGTGAAGACAAGCTTTTATGTAAGCCGTGTACAGAAACGTATAAAATGAGTTTAAGTCATCGCTGACAATGATTTAATTATTTTTTGTTGAATAAAATTAAAACTTCGACAAGTTGTTACTTACCAACCAATCATTGTCCAATGAAATTAATTGGTACCTACTTTTATGAAAAATTCGCGCGACAAGGTTTTTAAAACCAAATAATTCAATAAAAAATAATTAAATCATTGTCAGCGACGACTTAAACTTATTTCATACTGAAAAGGGAAACATTCTCAATTGAATATTGATAGAAAGATTTTTCTGTGAATTGAAAAATCCACGATTAAAATGAAGTTATTTTTTGTGAATGTCTAACAGAAAACAACTACTTCCCCGGCTAACGCCACGCTGGACATTGAACTACATCTGATAGATATTCTGAAAAGGCCCTAACTCAAAAGAAAAAATCTGAAATTGAAAATTTGCATTTTCATTCAGATAGTTATTTGATTTTCTATTCCAGTCTTAATTAGGAACTCATAAAGATGAATGAGGCAAAGAAGAATGTTTTCCAAAAGAGAGTACTCACCAGAAATCATTCGTAACATCATTTCTTTTGGAGAGACACTTTGAAATTAGTGTTTTCTGACATTAAAACCTGTCATGGGGTATGATAGATTGATTTGTTGAAAATATAAACAGGATGTTCATAAAATCAGATGATTCTAACTTTTTCCATCTTTGCAAAGTGAGATTGCTTCTTGAAAATGTGTTTCCCATTTCTTCCGGTCTTCCTGATGATCGTGGAAGCGTGAAATAGATTTTCGTCGACAAAAATGTATTGAAGACCTAGTGAATGCGATGTCTCTCCTGCGTCAATGTTACGAATGATTTCTGGTGAGTACTCTCTTTTGGAAAACATTCTTCTTTGCCTCATCATCTTTAGAGTTCCTAATTAAGACCTGCGTCAATGTTACGAATGATTTCTTTGAGTTAGGGCCTTTCAGAATATCTATCAGATGTAGTTCAATGTCCAGCGTGGCGTTAGCCGGGGAAGTAGTTGTTTTCTGTTAGACATTCACAAAAAATAACTTCATTTTAATCGTGGATTTTTCAATTCACAGAAAAATCTTTCTATCAATATTCAATTGAGAATGTTTCCCTTTTCAACATGAATACCCCACAAGAGGTTATCTTGACGATGGAAGATAGTGACAAAAGTTTATCTTTCAGTCGCAGATGATTCCACATCTGATTTTATGAACATCCTGTTTATATTTTCAACAAATCAATTATTTCATACGTTTTAGTACACGGCTTAGATAAAATCTTGTCTTTAAAAATGTTTTTTATTAGTTATTTTATTTATTCATCAGTTTTGGAGACAGTTATTTGTATTTTTATTCTCGTAATCTAATCTAAGTTACATCTTCCACTCGAGAAGTGTTACAATAATTGGCATTCCCATCGTAAACTATGTCCCAATCTCCTCCAGAATCGCTCGCCAAAAGTCGTTGAACATCTTTCTCCTTGGAAATTACACTATATTGCGTAAAAATTGGGGATAAATATAGCAGCGTGTTGTCGAGGCACTTTTTCCAGCAATTCCCGAATAATTTATAATCTACCAGAGATATTCCAGCATGTGAAGTGTTCTTTAATCTGACAGCAGCGGTGGAGCAAATGGAGGTAATTGAAAATATGTGTTGGCACGTTGTCAAGGTCAAAGGATGCTATTTATCCAGGGAGTGTTTTGTTTTTCCAAGACACGAGTGAACTTATGTGGGTTGATGCGAGGTAACGAGCACTGAGAATGGGTTCATTTCATTGGTTTTGAATTATTTTCCGTGGAAGGATACTCATTCTCGATTTTCAGGTAGATTTCATAGAAATTGCTGACGTCATTACTTTTGGTGTGTATCCTCTGATCATGGTCCCAGAACTCAAAAATTCAATCAGTACAGTTTTTATATATACAGGGTGTTAATTAAGTACGTTGAAAAACTTCGGGAAGTGAATCGTTGGAATATTTCAGGTCGAAAAGTTCATATTAACATATGTCCCAAACGGCCTGGTTTTCGAGGTACAGGATGATCAAAATAATGTTTTTTTCCAGAGTTTTTGAAGTTTACTTTGACATTTTCGACAATAATCAATTCAAATTGGGCAAGTATAATCCATTCAGCAATGCGCACGATACAAAATAATTCATTTCTCAAATAATTTACCGTGTCGTCCTTGATCAACCCTTCAGAAAAAAAAAATCGCCGCCACTGACAGAGTATGAGATAGGAATATTCATTTACTTGTACAACTTAGAAGCTATAATGAAAAAATGAATGCAAACATTTTCCAGTGTCGCATAAATAATAAAATTTGAAAATAAAACATTTCAATTGAAAATTGGAGAAAATATTTTTTCAGAATTAGAGGAATCTACGATGAAATATGAAGTTACTTTTCGTGATATCTAACAGAAAACAACTATTTCCCCGCCACTGCGGCACGCTGGATATTGAACTACATCTGATAGATATTGTGAAAACCCTAACTTTCAACCTGGAAATTCTGATAGTAAAAATTTGCATTTTCATTCAGATATTTGATCGAGAATCTTTTTATCCACACTTGATAGAAAACTCATAGATTTTTTCTTTTTCTAAAAAAAGATTTTTTCCAATTTTCAATTGAATGTTTCCTTTTCATAAAAAATCTTTCAAAAGGTAATTTTTTACGATGTAAGATAGTTACTAGGGTTTATGTCCAGTCGCAGATGAGTCCACATTTGATTTTATGAATCTCTGCTGACAACTCCGAAAAAGTAAATTAATGCGAATTTTTTTTTCCGTTTGGAATACAGTATTTATCGGAAATTTCAGTTTTATTCAAAAATTAATTCTTGACTATTTAACTCATGTATAAAAAATCGCATATGCCACAGTGCAATAATTGTCAGTTTGACAGCGGCAAAAGTTAGCTGCAACTTTACAGCGATAAATTAACTCCTATATAATATGTGTCATTTAAAGACGACTGTTTTGTCATTTTGACAGCGATAAAAGGTGCATCGTTTTTTATCACCGATAAAAACGCCTGTTCCTCTTAAGCGTCTACATCTAGTATGCTTACGTCACTTTAATGTCTGCCCTGTCAGTTATTTAAGTATTGTTGATAATTGATACTGAAACATTACAACATGAGTCGTTTTGGGGAAGTTTCGACTCAACAAATAACAAAAAATATAGAAAAAGCAATCCCGCAATCCACAAAAAATACTAAAGCGTCAATATGGAGACAATTTATGGAGTTCTGTCAAGTACGAAATTACGAACTGTCGAAAATAACTCCGTTACAAAAAGTAGCAGATATATTAGAAGATTTGATTACAATACAATATTTTCAAAGACGACACAGGGTGGGTCGAAAAAATTGGCAGACAGCAAATGGATAACAAAAAATGAAATGGATGAAGGTATTTGTCCCGTTGCATTGTTAACATTACTGTAACAAAAAAGAAATGAAAATAACATCTGAACGACTTTTTTTAACTCCAAATCGCTTTTGGAAAAACAAAAATTCTAAAGGTTGGTACAAAAATGTTCCACTGGGTATTAATACGATTTCTACTTGGACCAAATATTCTGCAACTAAAATTGGACTCGACATTACAAATAATAAAATTACCAATCATTCGAACCGTGCTAGTACAGTTTCCCAGTTAGCCAAAGCAGGAGTAAGTGACCAACAACTTATAAAGATAACGGGACACTCATCATCATCTTCTATTAAACCCTACCTCCAAATTGATCCTGAACATCACGAAAATCTTATTAGTTCCTTACGAGCTTCGAGTGAGAAAAATAAAAATGAATATTCTACATGTGTGAATACCTGAGAAGAAAATTTTGAAATCAGTACACCAAACCAAACAATTTATAACAATTGTGTATTTAATAACTGTTCATGTGAATAATTTAATTGTATCAATAAAGATAATTATTGTTGTGGTTCATTCATATATTCGGTCGTTGATTTATCTTGTCAAAAAACACCCGAGCTTTTCTTTTGAGGATACATTTCTTTTTAACTCAAAATTTTTCCATCAGTAATTTTGCTCGAAGAACTGACATTTGACAAAATTACTCGACCTTCGGTCTCGCGATTTTGTCATGTCAGTTTTTCTCGTAAAATTACTGATTGGCAAAATTATTTCGTTACAAAAAGAAATTTATCCGATAAAAAAAAGCTCTTGCATTTTTACTGTTGAAAAACATTATTTTGGTATCTATCATTCTTCAAGAAGAATAGTTTGTATCGTGCGCACTGTTGAATGGATTGTACTTGCCTAATTTAAATTTATTATTGTCGAAAATGTCGAAGTAGACTACAAAAACTCTTGAAAAAAATTATTTTGATCACTTTGTAGCTCGAAAACCAAGTGATAAGAGAACATTCAAAGAGAGTTGAAGGAAAGAAAAGAGAGTTGAGAGAAAAGATTATTCATACACTATAGAAAAAGAGTGACTGTATATGTATTCTAGGTGATAAGTGTTATGTATTTACTGAATAAAAGACATGACTAATTGTCTTCCCAACTAGTGATGGGGCATTGCCAACTTATAATACTTACAAATGACATTCTATGCTAAAATTTCAAACATTCACAAGAATAAGGACACATTTTCACACCATCTTGTTTGTTTTAGATAATAAAAAACTGTTTTCTGTTGGTTTTATTTCAATTCGAACATTCACAAATAGTGTGTAACATTTTTTCAAAATAATTCATAATAATAACTCTGGATGACTTCACTAAGCTGTCCAGAAACTACGGAAAATATTTTTTTTGCAAGCAAATTAGAACATAACTTGTCTACATCAAAGTAAGTTTTTGTTAATGATATTGTCTCAAGATTTGAATACACCAATTCACTACAGTCTTGAAATGAACTACATGATCCAAAAATCATCATCCCGAATGGAAACATCTGTACACAGAAAGAAGACGCATACCAATCGATATCTACACTACAACTCAAACCATCATGCAGTGTGAAAAAAGGCATAGTTAAATGTCTCTATAATCGAGCCCAAACAGTTTGCAATTCCAACCAGAATCTACAGGAAGAAATAAACCTCATAAAATCTATTCTCAAGGAAAATGCATATCCGGATCAGTTTGTGGAAAAAACAATCACTGACATTGAAAACAACAATCCATCAAACAACCAATTAACACAACCAACAGGAGGACTCCCACCACCAACACATTTCACAACCAACATAATACCTTATGTCCCCGGATTATCTGAAAAGATCAAACGAATTGGACATAGGTATGATGTGAGATCATTTAGAACAACAAACACACTGAGATCTATACTAAGACAAAAAAAAAAACAAAAAACGCAGAAGAAAGTAGCAAGAACTGTGTTTACAACATACCTTGTTCGTGTGGTGATAGTTATATAGGTGAAACGTCAAGATTATTGGAAGTGCGCCAAAGTGAACATCAGAGTTACATCAGAAATCGACAAATAACGGGCTCAAAAATTGCAGAACATATCCTCACATCCAATGGCGATCATACGATTGAATGGAATAGGACAAAAATCTTGATGAAAGAACCACATCAAGAGAGGAGAAAATTGAAAGAAACGGCCTGTATTCTTCTTTCCAATAACAAATGCTTTTCAACAAAATCTGTTGAAATGGATCATACATGGTTACCTCTACTCAGAGAGGAAGTGAGATATGGTAGAATGCTAATAAACTGATCTGAACAACACCCCATATATCAAATGAGCAATACGTCACTCTCAAACTTTTTTGGCAGATCTCAATTGACATCCGTCATGTGTAAAAGCGATAAAGACTCTGCAAGAAAAAATCCAAATTATTAAAACAATTAAAGGAGATTTAGAAGATTTTGAGAACGGGGGCAGATATAGTCCCTGAAACGTCAATCAAAAACTATATAGAGAAGTATCTTTTGAATAAAAAAAAAAAAATTCGATAGGCAAATTCAGAAGACGACAATTTATTGAATAATTGAATCATTTTTCTATAGGAAATATAATTTGGTGAACGCAATAACTTATCGGGGTGAACTAATTAGTTTGCCCTTTCTACCCTTGTATAGATTTTCCTGATTATATTTTCATTTTCAGACTGTGGAAGGTTACCCAAAAAACATGTCAAGAAACGTTGTTCCTCCACAAAAAACCACATTCATTCAATACTACATAAAAGAATGGAAACAATTTCAAAATGGAAATATTCCAAAAAAAACTCAAAACAGGTGTATAATCTCTAAGAAAACAGACAAACAATGTACTTATGTCTGGTTTGCATTTTGGCCACTCTGGCACTGGCATCTAATTCCGAGTTCCCAATAGGGGTAAGGCCTGGGGATCACTCGGTCCAAGAAAGAGTTCCTCCTCCATCGATGCAACAATTAGGATAGGATTGATCTAAAAATACTCACACTATCCTGTGGTTATGTATTCAATTTCATAATGAAGACAATTCAATCAAAACGATGGAGTTCTTGTATTCGTTAAAGACACCACTGAATTAACATCTACCACTGACTATTTCTATTCGCAGACCTCCAGCTACATTTAAACAATATTTCCTTGAAAGTCCCTCAATGAAGGTATAAAAAATAAGTTTGTATTTCAGTACAAGCTGTCAGTTTACCACTTCTTTTGGAAAATACTTCTGTGGATTCCAACACACAGAAAAGTACATTTCCTTCTCCCGTAACGAATTCTCCAACCATCCCACGTATATGCGGAAAACTCAATTGACTCTGAAAGAGGAAACTCTTCGAATTCACTACAGTTTCCGAGCTAATTACTCAATTAAAAGTGATGAAAGTTTCCGCTTTAAGTAAAAAGTTCAGAGCTAGTTGGTCTCGAGACAGTGATTTTGCACTCTGCTATGCATCGCAAGCACATATGACTCCAAACGGTCTCATTGAATTCCAAGGGAGATTACCCTAAACGGGGGTGATGGTTATTGAGGGCCCCGGGGTGGGAGATATGGTGATGGGAATATTTTTAAAATGTCGACTGTTTTGTGGCTAATGGTAGTAATTAGTGTTAATCACTATAAGGGGTTTCGGGAAATTGTTCTTGGAAAGTCGATATATGTTGGGGTGGATGATAGAACCGAGGAATAAAATTAGAGAAATAGGATTATCCTCAGAATGATGGGGATTGGTTTAGAACACGGAAAGATCATCACACGGACAGAAAATAACGTTACAGATTTTCATGGAGACTTTCTTCTCCTCTCGCCATCAAGTTGATGATCTTGTGTATAGTAAGTGGCAGCCTATATTTTGAACGATTATTTCATAACGAAATTTAAAAAAAATTTAAAAAAAATTAAACCGATGAAAAAAGAAACTGAAAAGGCAAAACAAAAATGAATCTTTTTAGTCTTGATAACTAAGCTCCTGAGCTAATTTTGAGTCGACGCCAAACAAATAAACAAGTCAATTAATTATGGCAGCGAGGTGCGCTGAGGCGGCGCGTTACTTCGCCGAAAATTGCCGAGCGTTCTCGAAGTATCTATATCAGCGAAACAGTTACCCGAACGGGCACACACGCGAGGGCACACGTCATTGCGAATGGTCGTGCGGAAAGCGTATTTTCATTGTTCATCGCTGTTATTACCATTATTATGCATTTTCCACAAGAATGCTTAGGAAATGAATTTTACGTACAAGTAAGTGGTTTTGGTGTTTTGTAGGGGACGCCACCTATTCTATTTATTTTCACTCGTTTGAAATAGTTATTACTGTATCAAGGGTGCAAAATTTGTTTTAATAAAATTTGCAAGAAATATCAACATTTTATTTCAAGAAATTTTGAATATGTAGAATAAAATAAAATAAAGGAAACTAAATTGTAATCAAATAAATTGTTCAAAGTGTCCAACTTCAGCGAAGATACAGGTCTTCTAGTCATTGAATCTCGTACCCGCTCAAAAATTATTGGTGTGTTTCTTATTGTTTCACAGGCGTCTACTATTGGGTTTCTCAGATCTTCCTCGTTTGCTACTGGAGTTTTATAAACTAGTGACTCCAAATGTTCACCAAAATGAAAATCTAACGAGTTTAGATCTGGGGACCTTGGTGCCGACGCCTGGGTTCTTCTACACCACTACCGATCCATCGATTTGGATAGACAGTGTTGAGGAATTCCCTGGCTACAATGCTAAAATGGGCTGGAGCCCCATCATGCATAAACCACATGCGGATACGAATTTGTAATGGTACATTCTGAAGTAGTCCCGGCAATTCATTTTCTAAAAAGTCTCTGTAAGTTGCGCCATTCAGTCGGAACGAAAGAATGGAAGGACCTAACAAGTAATTATCAATTATTGCCGCCCATACATTTACAGAAAATTGATACAGATAATGTCTTTCACTAAATGGTTGTTATGTAAGTTTGTGATAGCATTTCGGGAGAAGTTTGCCTCGTCCGTGAATAGAACATATCTTAAAAATTGTGGATTTCCAGCCAATTTTCTCAAAAACCACTGACCCATAGTAATCCGTTGGGGAAAGTCGCGTGGCAAAAGAGCTTGAATATGGTATGGATAAAATTATTGGTCGTGGATAATTCTCCAAACTGTGGACTGAGTAAAATTGAGAGCTCCAGCAATTATTCTGTACTTGTTTCTGGATCCTCCTCGAGAGCGTTCAAAACAGCTTCTTCCAATTCTGGGGTTCGGACTACTCGTGGTCTTCCAATGATATCAGCTGCCCTCTTAAAGCTACCTGTTTCTGCCAAACGAGGGTGGAGACTGGAAAATATTGGAGCTGAATGCAGTGGTTGATTAGAGAATCGCTCCTAGTAAATACGTCTTGCTTCGAGCGCATTGCCATCCGCAATGCCATAAACGGAATGCATATCGGCATTATTGTTTAAATAATCCATTTTTTCAAAATTAGTGTTTCAAAACTTACAGAAACTCAACGAAACAACAAAACGTTTAACTGTCACATAATATGTAATTACCAAAACTACTTACTCAAACGTCAAATTCATTTCCTAAGCATTCTTGTGAAAAATGCAAAATAATGGTAATAACTTCAACACGCATCGATTATCAAATAATCGACCAGAAATTTTCAAGTCCAAATATCTAGAAAACGGTTGCTTATAGCGACTTGTGACACAAAAAAATTTTGACGTAGATATGATAGAGGAATTGATTTTTTCACTGGAAAATGTGCTAGAGGTACGCCCAAAAAAGTTATGGATCTTCAAAAAAGGAAAAGACGTGTAGGTGGCGCCCCCTACGAGTAAGAGCAATGATAACATCGGGTTCGAATTCGACACCTCAGAAAACTCCCCAATACCAATTTTCGTTCAGTTAAAGTCAGTATTTCGAAAGTTACTTGAAAAAAAACAAAATAAATATGAAATTTAAACACCCTGTATCTTGGAAACGAAGCATTTCCGGACATATATTTATCCGGACAGTTCATATTAGAATATTGTGAGGAATCACCTCCTGAAGTTTGTCAAAGTACTTTTGAATCACCCTGTAGACGGGTCTTGAAAATTTTTTTTCAAGGATTTTAGAGATATTTGAGAGGATAGATATGGGCCTGAAGTTTGATACATCATGCCTGTCCCCGGATTTATTAATTGGTTTGATCACGGGAAAACTCCACTCTCGAGAGATTTATAAATTATTTAGGCAAGGGGTTTAACAAGACTGTGTTCACTCCAATTTTATCCATCCCTGGTGCCTTGTTTGGTTTCAGTTCTTCAATAAATTTCCTCACTTCAAGTTCTTCCGCTGAGAGAATTCAAAGTACTTTTTTGTGGGAATTTCCTTTTACTTTTCATTTTTTGTGCCAAGTTTGCACTGACATCGGTAAAATTTCATCGAACTATTCCGCTATGAGTTCCTCTAGCTCCACCGCTACTCAGATTTTTCATATTCAAAGGGAAAACTATTATTATTATAATTTTCAGTCGGTATGAAATGACTCGTTCAAATGCAGCGCTACCTCCCCTACTATACGTGTACTTGGGGTGTCACTTTGCCTATCAACGTATCATTTTTGACACGCTTCCTTAGACAGCAGCCCAAAACAATGGGCGAATTTATTAAAATAACTGAGTATTAAAAGAATATTGCAAATTTGAACGTTTTCCACTAGAAATGGGGAAATACATCCAAAATCCTCACATACTGGGATACATATAATATAAAGAAGAATGTTAGGAATGTTAAGAACGTCATTACTTCCGCTAAACCGTACTACAAAAAGTAGTACCATGTGTAATGCATTTAGAAAAATTAGTCCGGGATCTACTTATTTGAAATATTAAAAACAAGGTCTTGATAGACGACTACAGCTTACCAAGGAAGTCAACATATCTCGATATTAGAAATATTACTGAATTGTTCAGAAATATCAATCTAAATTTCGAGAAATATTTTTTTTACCAATAACAGAAAGGAGAGTGTGTGTCTGTATTTATTCCAAGAAACCAATAACACTCGAGAAAGTAATGCCGATTTGATCGACCAAACCTTTGACATTTTCATTCAACCTGCCGTTTTCCACTGGAATCTTTCATGTCTTATTCAAAACTTCAATTGTTATACCAAATAAAATGGGAAGTGAATTAGATCTGTACAACAATATCACTCCAAGTTAGCTTTTCAAAAGAGTGGTGACCATGTTGAAAAGAATGTTTCCCTTTTCAACATGAATACTCCACAAGAGGTTATCTTGACGATGGAAGATAGTGACAAAAGTTTATCTTTCAGTCGCAGATGATTCCACATCTGATTTTATGAACATCCTGTTTATATTTTCAACAAATCAGTGGTGACCAATTCTCGTATTTTGTTGAATTTACGAAAGCCTTTAATGAAGAAAGAAAATCAATCCATTCGAAGTAATGTATGCCCTGATGAATTTGTAACAACTACCGTGGTCAAACAAAGAAATGTAGTATTCGAATTATCGATGGATTAATATCAAGAACATTCCAGAGAAAAGTGGGTTACAGGCTAGTGAAATGCTATCTGAGAGAGTAACGTTTGTAATAAAAAATATGCTGATCACAAAATATTGTATAAACTCATTTGCCAAAAACTAATGTGAGTTAAAAATCAGCGCCAGACTTCAAATACTATGGTGAGCATGGGTAATGAGAAAAACAAATAAAAACTTTATAACAACAAATAACACCGACAAAAAGAACTTAAAAGCAAAAAATAAAATGAATCTTCTAAGTCTCAATAACTAAGCTCCTGAGTTAATGTAAGTAACTAATTTTGAGTCGGCGCCAAACAAACAAACAGGCAAATCAATTACGTAAAGCGTAATAAATGGAAGCGGGGTGCGCGGCGGTGGCACGTCCTTTCGCCGGAAATTGGCGAGCGTTCTCGTCAATTCAGCGAGAGATCAACCCAAACGGGCACACACGTGAGGGCACATGTCGTTGAGAGGGGTCGTGCAAGGAGCGCATTTTTGGAATGTTATTGTTTATCGCTGGAGATTTCCCGTTGAATTTTTATGGTATTTTGTTTTGATAATTCCTACGAAGTAACATAATGATCATCGTTGATCGTTTGTTTGGTGCCGACTCAAAATAAGTTACTGGAGCTTAGTTATTGAGACTAAAAAGGTTCACTTTATTTCTTGCTTTTCAGTTTCTTTTTTCGTCTGTTTTATTTTTTGCAAAAAAGTTTTTATTTATTAATTTTGTTGGCTGAAATCTACTAATTGCTTCTTACTCAATTTGGATTACTTTTAAAATACTTACTTAGCCACCTCACTTCAAGTATCAACTGTTTATACTATAACTAGCTGGTACCAGCGACTTCTGAAAATACTGATACCCCAAACTTTCACCCCTTTAGGGTTTGAATATCTTAAACACTGAAATACGTATTTCTTCTATTTGTGACGAAGACTTCAAATACCAATTTTTATGACCCCAACTTGAAAACTAACGGAATTCCTATACAAACATCCAATCCCAATTTTCCCCCATATCACCCCGTTAGGGGTTTATTTTGAATCAAATCATCCCCAAATTTAATTTCTTTTATTTCAACTTCCGTTTTTCTGTTTTCAATATGTTTCAGGCATATATTTTTCGGACAGTTCTCCTTTTTCCCACTTCTGTAGTAATTGTACCTAGCATTCTAATCAAATCATCCAGTGTATTTCTATGAGATTCAAATTTGTTTAGGAGCTCCGTATTTTCTCGGTTTTCAGTTACTTCATGATAAATTTTATTTTTTTCATTTATTGAGATTATCAAACCATCTGAGACCCAAGGATTTATTTTTCCCGAGTACATTTTCTTATACACTGTTCGTGAAAATCAATGAAATTTATGTATATATTTCTTCAGAACTTGTGCTTATAGTTTGTTCTAGCTGATTTATGTCTAATGGTTTGTACCTGGAATCTAGGGAAATATTTCCCAGAATCTTCAGATGTCTGGCATTGATTGCCAATTCTTTCATTACACACAAGTTCATCATTATCTCTGATGCTCCAATTCCCAGACACTGATTTTTCTAGTCCAGAATTCCCAGATGTCTGTCATTGATTGCCGCTTCGTTCATAACACACAAGTTCATAATTTCCTCTATTGATTCCCAGACAACAATTTCTGTAGCTCAGTTTGTGTGAGTATTGTTGGATGTTTACCCACTACATCAATGTGATAGTTGATGATAATCAGTCTGATGTGGGGATGACGCATATTCCTCATATTCCTATGGTCAGTCCACGAAAATGGATTACGAGAAGCTGGTAACAACTCAAAAAAAAATTGGCTAAACATTAATGAAATAACAAATAACAGTAGGAAAAAAAATGATACTAAATACGAAATCATGGGACACCATGGAAAAAAACTCCATAGACAAGTCAAACTACTTTAACCAATTCTTCATTGGCATTGGGGAAGAAATGGCAAATAAAATTGAAAAACCAACAACTCCTGTTACAGAAAATCGCAGAAATATCAAAAACTCGCTATTTCTTCACCCAGTCACTAATAATGAAATAAGCAATATCATATCAAATCTAAAAAATAACACTTCTTCCGGTCTGGATGGAATTTCAGTTTTTTTAATCAAAAAGTTTCACTCTTTCTTGGTAAAACCGCTCTGCCACATCTTGAATCTGATATTTTCCACTGGTAAAATTTCCACTTCATTCAAGGATTCCATTACGATACCTATTTTCAAAACGGGCGATAAAAAGAATGTAACAAATTACAGACCAATAACACTTATTAACAAGTTCACAAAAATCTTTGAAAAATACATTAAAAATAGGGTAGTACACTTCTGCAATGAAAATAATATTCTTTCTGAATCCCAGTTTGGTTTTAGAGAAAACAAATCAACTGAAAAAGCGGTATATCAGATAATCAACCAAATTGACAATTGCTTCCAAAACCAAGAAAAGTGCATTACTGTATTTTTGGGCTTGGCCAAAGCATTCGATACGGTAGATCATGACATTCTTCTCCAGCGTCTGTCTGACAATGGTATAAGAGGCATCGCATTAGATATTTTTGAAGATTATTTGAGTAATAGATTGCAAGTCGTGAAAATCAACGACTCAGTAAGTGATCCCTTACCAGTAACCAGGGGTGTGCCGCAGGGAACGGTATTGGGGTCAATACTGTTTTTGTTGTATATCAATGATATTTTTAATATTGCAGATTTTTAGGGTAGAATAACATCATTCGCTGACGACACAGCAATTATATTTATTGGAAATACTTGGGACGAAGTACAAACTCTGTCTGAAACAGGTATCAGGACGATTTTTTACTGGCTAAGTGATAACTTACTGAGTGTCAACGTTGAAAAAACGAAATATATCGCATTGTTATAAAAATATACAAACCATCATGTGAAACCAATATGCATTGTGGCTGCTCTTTCATAAACAAAACAAACACAATGAAATACTTGGGTGTACTTGTGGATCAATGCCTTCGATGGAAATATCATATTGATTGTACTGTTGTCAGATTACGTAAACTCATCTAAAAATTCTACCAGCTCAAAAATATAGTGAGTAGGAGATTAATGCTAAAAGTTTATGATGCTTTGGCTGAGTCCATAATGCGTTATTGTATCATAGTGTGGGGTGAAACATTCAAGTCCTCTATAAAGAACCTAGAAGTAATCCAAAATACTCTGTTGAAAATTATGTTGGGGAAAAACAGGCGACATTCTACAGAATTGCTCTACAATGAAAGTGGGTTGTTAAGTGTAAGAAAACTGTACGTATTTAACTCTATATTATGGACTATCAGCCCTCCAAGTACAACTATTCAGCATCCCTATAATACTCGGATATGTAAAGATCTGACTATACATGTGCCAAGATGTAGACTCACCCAAAACCATAAATTTGTATCATATTTAGGACCAAAACTATATAATGCATTACCTTTACAATTAAAACAAATCCACAGTAAATTTAAACTGAAAAGAGAATTGAAGACATTCATAAAAAATAATCATAAAATGTTTGAAAATATACTCGATAGATAATCCATATGAGGTATAGGCTGGAACTTATTATAAACCACTGCTACATGCGTTGTCCCTATCTACATTTCTTTTTTATCTCTCTTTCTATTTCTTTCTTTCCCTCTATTTTCATCTTTATACTCTTCTCTCCCTTTTTTAAGGATCTAAGTTAAATATAATTATAAGTTATCTGCTCTGTTGAGTTTATTTGGTTGCTCGCTACAATACAAGCTTGCTTAGGTAGCGTCAATCGCATTAGACGATGATATATGTCCCAAAGTGATTGAAATGTTGGTACATATTCCCAAACAATGACAGTTTTTGTGAACTTTCATGTAAATATCACGATCATATACTACTAAAATGACAGTTGAGTCCTGTAGAAGGCGAGAATTTCTCGCCGAAACGTTGGCATCAAAAGTGCAAACACAGAGTGTCGTGTTTCAATAGTCCACCTGCTCATGAACAAAACAAAAATAACTAATAAAAAATATTTTTAAAGACAAGCTTTTATTTGAGCCGTGTCCTAAAACGTATAAAATGAATTTAGGTCAACGCTGACAGTGATTTAATTATTTTTTGTTGAATTATTTGGTTTCAAAAAGCTTGTCGCGCAAAGTGTTCATGAAAGTAGGTACCAATTAATTTGATTGGGCAGTGATTAGTTGGTAAGTAGGAACTTGTCAGAGTATTTGATTTTCACAAAGTATTCATGAAAGTAGTTACCAATCAATTATATTGAACAATGAATGGTTGGTGAGTAACAACTTGTCGAAGTATTAATTTTATTACAATTCGCGCGACAAGCTTTTTGAAACCAAATATTTCAACAACAAAAAAATTTAATCATTGTCAGCGAAGACTTGAATTTATTTTATACGTATTAGTACACGGCTTACATAAGTCCCCGAAAACCAAAATCACAAAACTCGTTCGCCATCTTGGAGCCGCCATCTTGAATCTATGAATTTTTGACAAAACATCCATAATCTCCGACCCCGAAAACCCCCACATACCAATTTTGAATAAAATCGGAACATAATTACAAATCTCCTGGCCATCTTGGAGCCGCCATTTTGATTTTTCCTCTAACAAAAACTCCATAGTGCATTGTCACCGGAATTATGAACATCTGCTGAATTTCAAATCAATCGGACGACTAGAAGTCGATCAAAATCACTTGCAAGATTTTACCCTAAAACGAATGAACGAACAAAGAAGTTAAACTAAATAAAAGCTTGTTAAAATAAATACAATTTCTAGACGTGAAAACCAATTAAATTAGAATTTGTACCTCATCATCCAGAGGTCAAATTAAGGATACTTTTCAGGGTTCCATCACAACATCAGAACTAAAGTCTCACAGACATCAAACTTAGTCTACTTTTCTATTTGGTTTCACTCTTTTAAAACTGTATTTAACGGAATAATAAATTCAATATAAATTATATGACTCTTTTCCTCATCGGTGCTTTATCATCATCGAAGTGAATACTCCCAGGAGCTTTTTATCGCTTCAATAATAATAATCGCGAAGCGCTCCAACGCATTTTTATGTACTCCTTGCAGAACCAGAAATCGAGAAGTGTCCGATTTACTGCCACCTCTTCAACATACCTCGGTTTCTTTATCTGCAGTCATCATCCGAATTTTATAGCGTACTATTTACTCAACAGCACGAGTGGAAAGTGCCTGCCGAACGACATTTTTCACAATAAAATTGAATAATGAAATATTCTTTATTGCGATAACAACATAAAATGTTTATATGTTCTGAATTGGATGAGTATGCTTCTCTGGAGTATTGGATGTGGAGGGTTAAGATTGGAAATGAATCGATCGTTTAAATGAAAAGGGAAATATTCTCAGTTGAATATCGGACAGAAATATTTTCCTGGAAATTGAGAAATCTATTTTGAAGTTTATGTGTCTGTGGTCGGAGCAACTCTCCTCTTCGGACACATTCCATTCCGTAAAAAAATTAATCACTTAGGTGGAGGCTATTGTTACGTAAAGTACCCCCCTTCTGTTTTTTTGTGACGAAGGTTGACTCGTTCCCTACATTGAATATGTCTAGTTCGTTTGCTATAACGAACTCCCCTCTTTCGTTGGATTGCTATTGGCACAGGCGAGGCGGTGTGGTTTAGTTATTCTAATCCCAATTGGAACGGCAATAAAAATGTGAGCACTACGGGGAGTGTTCATATTCACTACGCGGCAAATGGAAAATTTATATACTACCAGTGTTTTTACTTTAAAAGCGTTCCTGGTACAATCATAAAAAAGTTCTGTCGTGTGGAAGAAAATTCATTCTCGAAACTCTTTATGTCGGTCCAATTGGGACCAGAAATACTATATGTGATGGCATCACAGCCGATTACCACCTACAGTTGTTCCTGCCTGCAGTGGATCATCAGCTCCCCCACAGCCTTCGTGGGTGGTGATCATTCAAACTTCAAAATCGGGGTATGAGAATTATTTTGAGGTGTAACAGGTATACTCCGATTCAATATATGCTCAACACTCTTGGTTGGTATGATGTAACGAAAAGATATTTCTATTTAACTATGGTATCCATTTTCAAAATCACCAAAAACGTATTACCAAAATACTTCGATTCCTGTATCACTTATAATAATCAGATCCATGAGCACAATACAAGGACAACTGATCAATTTCACATATCTAGAACAAAAACAAAAAATTCAATGAACTCGCAATTTTTCAAGGGATTGGACGATTTCAATCAACTTCCCAAACCAATGAAGAACTCAGCCACGTTACATTCTTTTAAAAACCAGCTAAAAAGCCATGTTATGTCACTCAACTCATGAATCAACATATTGTAGTTTATCTTGATGCAGATTTGATATCCAATGTCTTTAAGATATATTTGTTTTTAGATATACAGTTCTTAAATTTATAATATTTTTTTTAACTTCTTTTAACTGCCTGTAATGTGTTTTAATGTGTTCAAATGTCTCAAGATGTGGTCAAAAATGTGTTCAACTGTGATGTCATGTCATGTTATCAACTGTACTTTGTGTACTTATTTTTATTTTTATTTTTTATTGTTGTTTTTTAATTCAAATTAGTATAATCTGAACAACCATTGTAATTATATTAGGAATTCCTATTTCAATAAAGATTTCATTTCATTCGAAGGGAAATACACCGATGCGAGAATTACCTCCCTATACCCATTATAATAATAATAATAATAATAATAATAAATCGCCTTTATTCATATGTAATATGAAATGGTGAAGTGTCAGCTGAGAGCTGTTTTTCAGCTTGAGATAAATCACCGCTACCAAAGTGCCCGCGAAGTGAAGCGTATTTTGAAAAAGTTTATCGCTGGCCGTTAACTTCACCCAAAATATTTCCGCGTAAACGGTTATTTCTGGAATTATGGCCCCAGAAATGTAAAAAAAATCAATTTCCAACTTTCACTTATTTCAGACGGCTTGATTTCTTCATATTTTCAGCAATATACTGAATAAAACATTTAATGCACATCATTTTGATTATCAAAATACATAAGTCAATTGAATGAATGTCAACTCTTCATGTCTATCGGACATTTTTCACATTTGGCAACATTGCATTTTCAACATTACTCGTGATTGACAATTGACAATATTGACAGTCATCTAAAATGTTAGTTTCTGTTTACTCAAATGGAAAGACTTTCAAATAGAAAAACTACGTTTTTATCCAAACTTTCTGCGGGATTGAAAACATATCTTCTAGTATCGCATTTATAAAGTCTGTTAAGAGTGCTTGTTTTGTGAATAATTGTAAAATAATCAATAATCATTTTATTACAACATTGATACCTACATGCCAAGGAGTTGAAATTTTTTTAACAAAAAAAATTTTTCCGACTGTCTTTGAGGAAAAATTTTGGTTGCTCAACGTTGTTTAGCGCATTCTGACGCATCTGTGAAAATTTCGTCAAAATCGGTAACATTTCACTTTGCTGCAGGTTTTCCAAAATACCTTACCATTTCTTGAAAATATGTCAGAAAGACAGTTTCGTTGGCATCTTTTGGCATAACATTTCTCCCTGTCAGCCACTTCAGATATATCTTGTATTCTTTTTGGTATAGGTCTTCACTTTTCGATAGAAGTAATGATTGTCTTGCTTATTCAGCTTTTTTCAGAATATCCTCCAGTATATCGAAAAAAACTTGTCGATTTGGGGTGAAAAAAACACATTTTCAACGCAAAAACAGCGATTGATAACAAAGGTCTGTTTATAAACAAGTAACATAGCAACAACCTGGCAACAACCAAAACTCCTATAATCGACGGTACCCCTGTTTCGATTATACCGGAAAGGTAATAAATTGAAACATTTATTATAATGATAATAATAAATCGGCTTTATTGATCATTTCAAATTCTACATATAACAAAAGGAAAATACAACTCTATTAATTAATAGAGAGAAGGTGAACGATGAAAAGGCGTAGTGTCAGCTATAGCTGTTTTTCAACTCGACCACAAAAAAGATAAAAAACAAAAACATAAAACAATTGAAACAAAAGAAAAGTAATAAATAAGGTAAAATCATCACAAATAATCTACTTAAGCATATATCGCCTCGGTGTGTAATTTACTATATAATTATTGATACCATGCACCCCACGCTTTTTTTTAAATAAAATACATTTTTTTTTTCTATTTTTTTTGTCTGGTTTTCTATAAAAGCGTGTTTTTTAGTTTTTTTGAACTATTATTTATTTCCTACTTTTTAGTGTGGTTTATTCATAAAAGCGTGTTTTTTAAGTTTTTTTTTAACTATTATTTTTATAATTTTTTTGCAAACTAAAAAATGGAATAATCTTATCAAATTAGGTAATCATAATCTCCGACCCCAAAAACCCCCACATACCAATTTTGAATAGGACCATAATCACAAATATCGGCCGCCATTTTGAAGCCCTTGAATTTTTTTATTTTCACAAAAGAATCATAATATTCGAGCCCAAAAACCCCCACATACCAATTTTGAATAGAATCAGACCATAATCACAAAACTCGGCCGCCATTTTGAAGCCGCCATCTTGAATTTTCCAATTTTTACAAAAGAATCATAATATTCGACCCCAAAAATCCCACATACCAATTTTGAATAGAATCAACCATAATCACAAAACACGGCCGCCATTTAAAGCCGCCATCTTGAATTTCAATTTTTACAAAAAAATATATTCGACCCCAAAAACCCACATACCAATTTTGAATAGAATCATACCATAATCACAAAACACGGCCGCCATTTCAAAGCCGCCATCTTGAATTCTCAAATTTTTACAAAAAAATTCTAATATTCGACCCCAAAGACCCACACATACCAATTTTGAATAGAATCAGACCATAATCACAAAACTCGCTCACCATTTTGGAGCCGCCCTCTTGAATTTTCCAATTTTTACGAAAGAATCATAATATTCGACCACGAAAACCCTCAGATACCAAATTTGAAGCGAATCGGGCCATAATCACAAAACTTGGCCGCCATTTTGAAGCCGCCATCCTGAATTTTCCAATTTTCACAAGAGAATCATGATATTTGACCCCAAAAACCCCCACATACCAATTTTGAATAAAATCAGACCATAATCACAAAACTCGTCCACCATTTTGGAGCCGCCATCTTGAATTTTTCAATTTTGACAAGAGAATCATAATTTCCGACCACAAAAACCTTCGGATACCAATTTTGAAGCGAATCGGACCATAATCATAAAACTCGTACGCCATATTGGAGCCACCATTTTGTTTTTTCTTCACACAAAAATTTCTTAATGCATTGTCACCGGAATTATGTACACCTGCCAAATTCCAAATTATTCGGACGTCTGGAAGTGGGTCAAAATCGCGCCCAAAGGAGTCGGTTACAAACAAACAAACAAACATACAAGTGAAGCGTAAAGCGTGTAAAAATAAAGTTCGTTACTGTTTTATTTTATGTGTGATACTCAACATCTCAAAACATATATCAGAAGCGGGATCTATCAACGTAAGAACAAAAACTGCCTGATTTGTTGAAAATATAAACAGGATGTTCATAAAATCAGATGTGGAATCATCTGCGACTGAAAGATAAACTTTAGTCACTATCTTCCATCGTCAAGATAACCTCTTGTGGGGTATTCATGTTGAAAAGGAAAACATTCTCAATTGAATATTGATAGAAAGATTTTTCAGTGAATTGAAAAATCCACGACTAAAATGAAGTTATTTTTTGTGAATGTCTAACAGAAAACAACTACTTCCCCGGCTAAAGCCACGCTGGACATTGAACTACATCTGATAGATATTCTGAAAAGGCCCTATCTCAAAAGAAAAAATCTGAAATTGAAAATTTGCATTTTCATTCAGATAGTTATTTGATTTTCTATTCCAGTCTTAATTGAGAACTCATGAAGATGGATGAGGCAAAGAAGAATGTTTTCCAAAAGAGAGTACTCACCAGAAATCATTCGTAACATTGACGCAGGAGAGACATCGCATTCACTAGGTCTTCAATACATTTTTGTCGACGAAAATCTATTTCACGCTTCCACGATCATCAGGAAGACCGGAGGAAATGGGAAACACATTTTCAAGAAGCAATCTCACTTTGCAAAGATGGAAAAAGTTAGAATCATTTCTTTTGGAGAGACACTTTGAAATTAGTGTTTTCTGACATTTAAACCTGTCATGGGGTATGATAGATTGATTTGTTGAAAATATAAACAGGATGTTCATAAAATCAGATGTCGAATCATCTGCGACTGAATGATAAACTTTAGTCACTATCTTCCATCGTCAAGATAACCTCTTGTGGGGTATTCATGTTGAAAAGGAAAACATTCTCAATTGAATATTGATAGAAAGATTTTTCAGTGAATTGAAAAATCCACGACTAAAATGAAGTTATTTTTTGTGAATGTCTAACAGAAAACAACTACTTCCCCGGCTAAAGCCACGCTGGACATTGAACTACATCTGATAGATATTCTGAAAAGGCCCTATCTCAAAAGAAAAAATCTGAAATTGAAAATTTGCATTTTCATTCAGATAGTTATTTGATTTTCTATTCCAGTCTTAATTGAGAACTCATGAAGATGGATGAGGCAAAGAAGAATGTTTTCCAAAAGAGAGTACTCACCAGAAATCATTCGTAACATTGACGCAGGAGAGACATCGCATTCACTAGGTCTTCAATACATTTTTGTCGACGAAAATCTATTTCACGCTTCCACGATCATCAGGAAGACCGGAGGAAATGGGAAACACATTTTCAAGAAGCAATCTCACTTTGCAAAGATGGAAAAAGTTAGAATCATTTCTTTTGGAGAGACACTTTGAAATTAGTGTTTTCTGACATTTAAACCTGTCATGGGGTATGATAGATTGATTTGTTGAAAATATAAACAGGATGTTCATAAAATCAGATGTCGAATCATCTGCGACTGAATGATAAACTTTAGTCACTATCTTCCATCGTCAAGATAACCTCTTGTGGGGTATTCATGTTGAAAAGGGAAACATTCTCAATTGAATATTGATAGAAAGATTTTTCAGTGAATTGAAAAATCCACGACTAAAATGAAGTTATTTTTTGTGAATGTCTAACAGAAAACAACTACTTCCCCGGCTAAAGCCACGCTGGACATTGAACTACATCTGATAGATATTCTGAAAAGGCCCTAACTCAAAAGAAAAAATCTGAAATTGAAAATTTGCATTTTCATTCAGATAGTTATTTGATTTTCTATTCCAGTCTTAATTGAGAACTCATGAAGATGGATGAGGCAAAGAAGAATGTTTTCCAAAAGAGAGTACTCACCAGAAATCATTCGTAACATTGACGCAGGAGAGACATCGCATTCACTAGGTCTTCAATACATTTTTGTCGACGAAAATCTATTTCACGCTTCCACGATCATCAGGAAGACCGGAAGAAATGGGAAACACATTTTCAAGAAGCAATCTCACTTTGCAAAGATGGAAAAAGTTAGAATCATGTCTTTTGGAGAGACAGTTTGAAATTAGTGTTTTCTGACATTCAAACCTGTCATGGGGTATGATAGATTGATTTGTTGAAAAATCTTCTTATCAATATTCAATTGAGAATGTTTCCCTTTTCAAAAACTGCCTATTCTTTAGCTGAAGTTTCAGTCTCTTTTTGAAATTACTCAGTGTGTACAGTCTGAATTCATTGGGTAACTGGTTATACAATTTGGCAGCATTGTATGAAAAATATCTTGTGTGAATTGTAGTGGAGGGAGGAGGAATGACAAGAATGTGTATTTGGGAGTTTTCGTTATAAGAACTTTGTGGGTTATTGATAGCAGGTGTGAATTTCGAAGATCGTTCAACCTCAGCCAACTAGAGTTATTGAATTCCGTACTTATGTGGTCACATTTCCGAATACCAAAGCAGAATCGAATGCACGAGTTTTGTATTCTTTGCAGACGATACTGGTCAGACTTCAGGAGGGCAGGTCCGTAGACGCTATCACAATAAGACAGCTTGGACGTTATCAATGATTCGCATGAAGAAAGCTTCAAGTGCTTGGAAAGCATGTGTCTGTTAGGAAAGAGTTGTCTAAGGATGTTGAAGGATGCCTGGCAAAGATAGCTCACATGTTTGGTGAATCTCAGCTCAGAGTCGAGCCATAATCATAGATTTTTACATTCTTTGACTATAGGCAATTTATCACACCCGATTTTTATTTTCATATCTTCACAAGCACTTTCCACTTTCTTTTTTGAACCGAAAAACATGACCTGTGATTTTTTTGAATTTAAGCGTACATTATGGGCAGTGGGAATCGTACAATTTATTCAAATCTCCATTTAAATTATTTTGTGTTTCGATGTGTTGCAGAGCATTGAAAGATAAATACAGTTGAGTATCATCGGCGTAGTGATGAATTTTAGCAAACTCTATAATTTAAAAAAAATTGGTAATATATAAAGAAAACAGGAATGGCCCCAATATAGATCCTTGGGGAACACCGTAAGCAACCGACAATGAATCAGACTCAATACCTTCTAAGACGACGCGCTGGGTACGATTGCATAGATAATTTCGTATGAATTCTACAGCTCCATTTGAGAAGCCAAAGTACCTAAGTTTGAGACAAAGTATAGAATGATCCAGTGTATCGAAGGCCTTACTGTAATCTAATCTAATAAAACAGGAGACTTCACGATTATCCGCGGCCTTGAAAAGATCATCCGTGATGGCCAAAAGAGCGGAAGTAGTGCTATGACCATTTTTCCTTTTGAAAAATTTTTTTTTATTAAAATCGCTCAGAAATAAAATTATTCATATACCACGAGAATTAATGAGCCTTAATTCAGGCAATTGCTGACCCTCGGGCCAGAGGCCCTCGGGACGAAAACTTTGCCTTCGGTAATTCCGGCCCTTATAATTCCCTTGATACATAAATAACTATTAATTTTTCAAGTGAGAATAACTTGTATATGGCTCATTTCGAAGGGTATAATTCAACACATTGACGTGAGAGAACTGAAAAGTTTGTAGGTGAATAAGTCATAAACCAGCATTATAAAACCGATTTTGACTATAACAATAATAAAACGAAAAAATACAACTTTTCTTGCATGGAGACAAGCAGACGGTTTGTTTTTTCAATTCGAAATGAATTTCAAAAGTACCTAGTGAGTAATATTAAAAAGGGTTTCTAATAAAAAAGGCTCTTCCGTCCATCTAACGATCCTATTTTTGCCATTATTAAGTTAGTATGTAGGTACTAAAAAATATGCATTCCTCATACAATTTCATTGAAACCATTTGTCCATAGATATCTCGAAAAAGAAATAAACATGTTCCGAAAGCTCGACGTTCAAAACCCTTAATTGCTACCAATAAATATTTTCTGAAAACCGACATGAAAGTATGGTGATTTACGTTAAAATATATATCTGGGAAACCAAGGAACAACCCCCATACTCGAATTCTTGGGAAATAGCTCATTTTTCCTTGAAATGAAATATTGTACGTGACTCATAGTCCCAAGCTACGTGAACTGTGCGATAAATAATAAAGAAGAATAATCGCTCGACTTTATTGAAAATTTATCGTGTTTCCCGAACCTGCAATAATTATAATTCAAGGTTAGGTTCACGCCGGTGATTCATTGCGAAAATGTATCGGTCACCAACGTCATCTAGAATTAATCGTGTGGTTCTAGTTCAGCGGCTGGGTGAGGTTCTGTTGAGAACACTATTTCTACCCATAAACGATTGAAAACAAGAGGTATTTTGGCAGTGAAAAGCGAAAATGGAAAAAACAATTTTCCAGGTGGACTCACGCAGACGATAGCGGACTTCTATCAATGGAATCTCCTCATTGGTATCGGACACAGTGTGGGGATAATCACTCTAGTGAACTCAGATAATAATAATAATAAATATATTTATTATTTTGTCTTATATTTTCAGAAAAAAGGTTTTGTAACACATGTTTTGAGCGAGATACAGTTCGTGTGTGAAATTTCCATATTGACACACGTATTCTACCCAGAGCTGTAGACTGGTTCACAAATGCCATTTTGTTCATAACCTGGAGGTCACTACCGAAAATTATGATTTATTTATTTATTCGAAATGGCATCTAAAAAAATGTTTAACTGGGAAATTGGGGCCGGCAAAAATTGCAACAAAAAATATAAACAATTGAGTAAAAAACAACTGTGCCGGCAATATTTATAATTTTAATTTAGCGGCAAAAAAACCGACCGAATCCGACACCTGAACAAAAAAAAATTATTTTAACCGAGTAAATAGTAATATTAAGAAATAAAGAAATTCGAGTACTATCTAGACATATCAATAAACAATAATCCCCCAGCAATAAATTTCTACCTCCATTTTTCAATTAATTATGCCTTTGTTAATTACAAAATTTTACTTGTTGAAAGTTATTATAAAAACCCTGATAATTGTTGAAATAAAAACCTAGAATTTTTTAACTCCTTGGAGCTGTTTCTCAAAGGCTTCAAAAAAGATCCCCGTTGGAAAAATCGAAAAATTTTGATTTTTTACTTTTTTATTAACAATCAAAGGTATAAAAAAATTAAAAACGTACATAAAACAATTAAGTTTTTTAAATGTTTATTTTTTATTGCAATATAAAAATAAAATTTTGAAATTTTTAACTCTTATTATTTAAAAAATTGTTATAAACAAATGCATTGATTATTAGATTTAAACAAAGTTTTTTTGGGAATCTAGTCGTAAAAATAAATTCCTAAGAAAAAAATCATTTCCTAAATAATTTTTTTATTCTAAAAAACGCACTTGCCTATTAACAATTTTTTTGTTGTTAAATATGAATACATATTAAGAAAACATTTTTTTTTAAATCATCATAAAAAAAATTCTTTTTTTTGTTTATTTAAAAATAATTTTTTATAAACAAATGAATTTTTGCGCTTTATTTTTTTTAAATGCTCAAAAAAAATACTGAAAACAATCATGTATCGTTTTTATAACAATTTTTTTTTTATATTTTTTATATAATTTCGAAAAAATTTGTGCACTTTGACTTGTCACTTCTTTTCTGTTTTTCTTCATTGCTAATAAAATAACTTATAAACTTCAATTCTTTTTTATTCTATATTGATCAATGAACGAACTGAGCTCTTTACCAAAGCTGTAACTAAATTGTTTATTAATTTTTCCAATATTATTAATATTTTTTCCTTTTAAATATTTTTTCTTGACTTATCAGTTTAAATATCTTATAAACTATTAAAAATACAAAAAGAACATTACAAGTCTTTTTTATTCTTCGGAAGTTAATAAACAAATCGAGCTTTGTAGCTCATGATGATGAGTAATTGACTTAAAGTAAATTGGCAATCATTGCTGCTTTCAATAAATTCATAAACAGACTTCAATGAATCTAGCAATTCTTTCTTCACTCCACTAACACCAACTTTTGGTATATAGACGAAATTTTTATAACATTTAGTATGATAACGAGCACCGACTTCGATTAACGGGTCTATACTAGATACACGGTTTTTAATTTTCTCACCAAAATCATGATTTTTACGCTCTGCGATTTCGATTAATTTCGATTTCATATCTTCAGGTGTAATTATTAATTTTTCCTCTGCCTTTTTGTTTTGCCATAGTTTCTCACAAAACGAACACAACTTTTGAAAATCGAAATCAATAGTACAAAAGTTTTAAATAATTGAGTTGGAGCTTCGTTTAAAAGCTCAATTTGTTTATTAACTATCGAAGAATAAAAAAGACTTGAAGTGTTCTTTTCGTATTTTTGATAGTTCATAAGATATTTGAACTGATAAGTCGAAAAAAAAAATTTCAAAGGAATTATATAAATAATATTAAAAAAGTTAATAAACAATTGAGTTGGAGCTTTGATAAAAATTGTTGTTCATTGATCAATGTATAATGTATAAGTTATTTTATTAGCAGTGAAGAAAAACAGAAAGTAAGTGGCAAGTCAAAGTGCACAAAAATTTCCTTTTTTTTTTTAATTTTTTTATATTTTGTATTAATAAAAAAGTAAAAAATCAAATTTTATTTTCCAACGGGATCTTTTCTGAAGCTTTTGAGAAACAGCTCCAAGAAATAAAAAAATCCAGGTGTTTAGTTCAATAATTATCAGGGGTTTTTATAATAACTTTCAACAAGTAAAATTTTTTAATTAACAAAGGCATAATTAATTGAAAAATAGAGGTAAAATTTGTTTGCTGACGGATTATGGTTTATTGATATGTCTAGATAGTACCTGAATTTCTTTATTCCTCAATATTAATATTTACTCGGTTAGAATAATTTTTTTTTGTTCAGGTGTCAGATTTGGTTGGTGCGCACGGGAGCTAAGCCGCGCGTTTTCAGCCTTTTCTTCGCTGCTAAATTAAAATTATGAATAATGTCGGCACAGTTCCGCGAGGGATTTTCTTTCAGAAAATTTCCTGTTCTTTAAGGATCTTTTTTCAAATTTCGGATATCTCGAATAGTTTTTGAGATATTTTCAAAAAAACGAACCATATATTTGTTTTTTACTTAATTTTGCAATTTCTGCCGGCCCCAATTTTCCAGCTAAACATTTTTTTTTTGGATGCCATTTCGAATCGAATGCACCCTAAATCATAATTTTCGGTAGTGACCTCCAGGTTTGGAACAAAATGGCACTTGTGAACCAGTCTACTGGGCCGGGTACTGATGATGATGAATGGGCCTTTTTCCTGAGAATAGTGTGGCAAATTTGTCACGAAAGGCAGCACCTGTGGTAGGGACAAACATCAAACCTTCTTCATTCAAGATAGTTTTTTTTAAGTGATACAATTGAGTTATTGAAAAAAATTCAGTAGGTAAATAATATATTTTAATAACCACAATGCCAACAAAATATTGTTGTTTTGCGAATTGTACTTCGGATAATCGATATCCAGAGAAAAACGTGTTTTTTGTACCATTCGTGAAACCTCAAAATGATGAGGTTAGATGTAATAGATGGATCCATGCCTCGAGGAGAGTGGATTTAACAGAAAAAATAATATATTCACATGTTTGCTCTAAACATATTATTGGTGGTAAAGGTTCAACTAAAGAAAATCCTGATCCAGATTCTGCAACGATTAGTAAGGTAGGTGATTATAAAATAATTAGAATACTTTTTACCTTTGGAGTTAAAACATGAGGGTTTATTCAATAATAGTCTGTGTCTAAACAACATTATTAATAATTAAATAATGATTAATAATTAATTTTTAAAACCTAACCTATCCTCTCTATTGCTTACTTAATCATATTCACTGTAATGTATTGAATTTAACTCAATTACCAAATATATTTGACTAATTTTTCATTCTGAAATCGATTTGAAACTTATAATTATTTTAAACGTCTGATATCAGAGTTTAAAAATACCGCTGCATAATAACTAAACCTGTCAATAAATTATATTTTGTTTCGGATATTTTAAGATTTCGACAAGCAAGCCACCGTTTTAATGTTGCGACATTATTATCTTTAACATTTCCAAATTTTCATTTGACTCCTGTCAAAAACATTTCTTTGATATTTATTTTTACATGTATTTTAATGTGAGTTAGGTAATGTTTATCCCTACCGTACTACTAATTTTTCGTACTTGAGGAAAAAGGCTCATTGTACTCGAGTACTGGGTACCAGGTACTCCTAATAACTGAAGAATGAGTACAGAGTACCGAGTATTTTACTCATTGCACATCTTGTCGAGTATAGTATTCCGAGTATAAGTACTCGAATTTTCGGAATAATTTTTGCAAGTACTTTTCATAAAATTGTATATATATCATTATGATATTTGAAAACTGCATAAATACCTGCTACGATTGTTTTTTATGATTTTTTTCTGTACGGTTTGCATCTTGAAAACCTTTGGCCAGTTTCTAGTTGACGCAGATAATCCAAGAGCAGAGTTTTTCTATTATCATCATCATGTTTGATTCGTTCATTCAATTGGCACAACCTATAAAAATATACAAATCCAAATTTTATAATAAATCTTTCAATTCAACTAAACATTATATTTATATACAAGAACCATCCTGTACACAAATTAGAACCAAAAGGCCACATGACAGGCAAATCTCAAATTATTTTCCTTTTAAATGATCAAAATAATGAAATTTGAGAACAGATACATGGTACATGTGTACTTTGAAGAAAATTTAGTGAATAGAACTATGTGTAGAAATCAAATTTGAGAATAAAATATGTATAATAGGTAGGAAGTAGAATAATGTTTTTAAATTGAAAGTGCTAATAGTAAAAAGTGAAATAAGATAACAAAAAGTGATGGTTACCAAGGAAAAAAAAAGAAGCCAAGAGAGAGAAAAATGAAAATGAAAAGGGAAGGGAAAAATGACAATAACCAAGGTATAGGCGAAACATGGATACATGCAATCAGGGCAGAATCAATTTGGAACCAAAGGCTAGCAGGAAACTACTTACCAGGAATTAAAAGATAGATTTCCAATGTTCATCGTCAGCAGCAGTAAGGGGGTTGGACATTTGCAACGCAGAACTCATAACAGGTACTTGTCATAAACTTAAAAGTCATCGAACAGCCACATTGTTTTTGGGTTTATTCATTCTATGATACACAATTTGAGTAGCAAATTTCTGCTTCTACTCATCAAAAATGACATGGGTATAACCTATAAAGATTTATCTTAGGATATATTCATTTTTTGTGTTTTAATTTTATAAAAAAATTAACTTTTTCTGGACTCATTAATTATTATTTGACTATATTACTATCGATATTTCAAACATAAACAGTATATTGACATCAAGCAAAGAAGTAGATGGCGCTCCTGCAATCCTCCTGAGTTTTGAGAGAATCATGTCTCCATAGGCGAACCGACTGAGCTACAAAAACATAAAAGGATAAATAAAAGAAAATAGGTAAAGTGTACAGAGACAGAGGGTAGAAAGATCGTAGCCGGAGTTTTCTTTTGTTATGATTAGTATATGTCACAAAATATGAATAACTTATTAACAAATAGAATTTACAACATAACAATATATACATATATATATACATATATATATATATATATTTATATATATATATATATATATATATATATAGCAAGTCCAAATACAATATACTATATTGACAAACATTGATCATCTAACATATATTATAACATTTTCCGGGGTATTTTTAAGGTTTTATTATATATATATAAATATATATATATATATATATATAATTGTTATGTTATGTTATGCCAGTTGTAAATTTTAAAAGACAAAAAAGCCACAAAAAGAATAAATAATAAATAATTATCAATTTCAAGAGTTTGTTGTAAATAACTTTTAAAATTCAATGTATTTTATGAGCCTAGGTATGATATGGATAGATAAAAATGTCAAAGTACTATGAAACAGTCAATTATATACACTATCAAAATTATCATAACTCATAATTGCTCAAAAAACAATTAAAAGTCAAGATTTACAAAATTATCATGAATAAAAAGTAATCAACACATTTATAAACTTGAAACACTCTGTACATGAAATTGTAGCAAACTAAAAGTTAGCCAATGAGAGAACAGCAAACGTCTTTATGAAAGATAGCCAATCAGAGAAAAGATGATCAAATGAAAAGTTGGAAATTGTGAGAGAATGGCAAAGAGAAGGTATCATAAGCAAGTATTATTCAAACTTGTAATTTATGATAAGAATGGGAATTTAATTGTGTGTATAAATTGTGCAACATTAATATAAACAGTGCAAAGTGACAATTTGGTGCGCGAATTCGAAATTTCAAATGGAACAACAACAAGGGCAAGATGTTGCGAAGCAACGGAAAAACAAAGCTTCGAGGGGAGATCGAAAATATTTTCCAAAGCGGAAGCACGCACAAAATTTCACTAAAAGAAAAATGGAATAATTCCATCATTTGCTTAATGATATCATATATCCACGATTCCAAAAGCTGAGTCTCGCATCGATACGTTCCTGACACATGGTTTTTGCAGTCCCAACGAAGGCTGGAGAGAGGAGACTTCCTGTTTTTATGGTATAGTTGTGAACACCAACAGTTCCAACCAGGTATAAAACCTTTAATAGTGCTTTCCCGGTCCTGAACTATTTCACAAATAACATTTTTCACAATCGATGAACTCTATGTCACCTTCTTATGAACAATAACAGAAAATTACTCTCACAGAGAAAGTGAGGTTCTGTTTATCTATCCATGATATGCATTTTATGAGTATCCGTGAATAATTGTTTGATTCACTCTAGCATAAGTTATTTCTCGTAGGCCAGGTATTTTTAAGTCTTCCTGAATAAATGAGATAATTGTTTTTGATATTTGGTTTGTTTATTTTCTCACAATGATCAACTAACATAACTAAGATCATTCAGTAAACTGAAGTTAGCCACCAGTGGCCAAATTCCTTTTGAACCGACTATATGAGACAAGGGCGTACCGACTGTTGTTAGCTGTGGCGAAGAAAATAATAATTGTTGGTAGCGTGACGAGAGAACAGTGACGTTCGCTGACAATTATTATTATAGGGTCAGAAATATCTATTTATATCATATAAATTTGGCTCTCAAAGAATACCAAAAATAATTAGCTATCTTCATTTTAAGTTAACAATTTATAGATTTTTCAAAATATATCAAACCATAACAAATGGCACCCAAAACGTGGGGCAAAAAATATATTAATTATAATAATAATAAAAAATAAATATTTCCAAATTATCATTACATAACAAATGGCGCCCAACGCGGTGCAAAAATAATATTTGAAAGCAAAATAAATAATAAAATAATATTTTCAATTCATCAACATAACAAATGGCGCCCAACGTGGGGCAAGTAAAGGCAATATATCATATCATAATATTTATTGAGAAAAAGGTGGAAAAGGCGAGTAAGGGAAAAATAATATTTCATAATATTTATATCTGGGCGAGAAAAGGCAAGTAAAGGCAATATATCATTTCAAAATTAGAAAAGAAGTTGAATCAATATGACGATCAAAAACAAAAAAGGTTTGGATCTATTAAAAAGAAAATAGTTGAAAATATTAACATGAAATTTCTATTGAAAATGTTTGAAATGAAAAATAGGCTTGCAGTTACAAAACAAGCAAGATTCCATAGAAGGAGAGATAAATAATTAAAATGAACATTTAGGAATTAATAAATTGTAGGTTAACAAATTTGATAGGCAAGTTAAGGAATAAAAAAAAATGGAAAAAAGTTGAAAAAATAATTTGATAGATAGGTATTTAAATTTAAAAAAAAGGAAAAAAAAAAAAAAAATATCAATGAGAGAAAATATTAGAGGAAACAAAACAACCATAAATTAAAAAAAAAAAAAAAAAAAAAAAAAAGAAAAATTATTGGTACAGGTTAGTTCGATAAAGTAAAGTTGAAAAACAATATAGATTATAAAGAAGGAAAAATATAGAAATGGATAATAAATAATGTGATTTTAAAAAAAGAAAAGAAATAATTATAAAAATATTTTGTGTATAAAATGAATGTATGTGAGAAATGAAAGTGGGTATGATAATAATAATAATACTAAAGAAGTATATTATAATAAATATGATGATGATGATGATGAAGGTATATTGATAAATAATATGAAGGTATATTAATGAATTATAAATGAATATAATATGTTAAATATGTATGAATAATGAAAAAGCGAAAGAGTACATGCACAAAATAAAAGTAAATGAAATGAGAGATTCAGATAAATAAAATATCCAATAATAAAAACAACTGAAAGAAAAGATAGGAAAAATGATAAAACAGTATAATTGAAAAGAGTACCAGTAATTGTAAAATCTATAATTGAAAATAATATCAGTATAGAGTATAAAATGAAAGTAAGATAATAATAAAATATAAAATATCATTTATGATAATATCTTGAAAAGTTTTCTCTCTTGATCCGAAAAGAAGTCCATAGTCAAGTTTTTCTGGAACAACAATAAAGTAGTACTAGTAGTTGTAAATAATCGTTGTTATTGTAGAACTTGTTTTTTCTGGAAATCCAGCAAGTAGTTTTCCGAAAATAGAAAAAAGTATTAGTCAAAGTAAAGTTAAAAAATATATAAAAAAAAAGGAAATTGATATTCAAAATTTTCTAACTAGTAGAAAATTATTGAATATAAATTTAGGAATGTTGTTATGTTATGTTATGCCAGTTGTAAATTTTAAAAGACAAAAAAGCCACAAAAAGAATAAATAATAAATAATTATCAATTTCAAGAGTTTGTTGTAAATAGCTTTTAAAATTCAATGTATTTTATGAGCCTAGGTATGATATGGATAGATAAAAATGTCAAAGTACTATAAAACAGTCAATTATATACACTATCAAAATTATCATAACTCATAATTGCTCAAAAGACAATTAAAAGTCAAGATTTACAAAATTATCATGAATAAAAAGTAAACAACACATTTATAAACTTGAAACACTCTGTACATGAAATTGTAGCAAACTAAAAGTTAGCCAATGAGAGAACAGCAAACGTCTTTATGAAAGATAGCCAATCAGAGAAGAGATGATCAAATGGAAAGTTGGAAATTGTGAGAGAATGGCAAAGAGAAGGTATCATAAGCAAGTATTATTCAAACTTGTAATTAATGATAAGAATGGGAATTTAATTGTGTGTATAAATTGAATTAAAAAAAATTTAAGAATGAGAAAAAACAAAGCTTCGGGAGAGATCGAAAATATTTTCCAAAGCGGAAGCACGCACAAAATTTCACTAAAAGAAAAATGGAATAATTCCATCATTTGCTTAACAAAACAAGATTACCTTAATGATATCATATATCCACGATTCCAAAAGCTGAGTTCCGCATCGAGACGTTCCTGACACATGGTTTTTGCAGTCCCAACGAAGGCTGGAGAGAGGAGACTTCCTGTTTTTATGGTATATTTGTGAACACCAACAGTTCCAACCAGGTATAAAACCTTTAATAGTGCTTTCCCGGTCCTGAACTATTTCACAAATAACATTTTTCACAATCGATGAACTCTATGTCACCTTCTTATGAACAATAACAGAAAATTACTCTCACAGAGAAAGTGAGGTTCTGTTTATCTATCCATGATATGCATTTTATGAGTATCCGTGAATAATTGTTTGATTCACTCTAGCATAAGTTATTTCTCGTAGGCCAGGTATTTTTAAGTCTTCCTGAATAAAGGAGATAATTGTTTTTGATATTTGGTTTGTTTATTTTCTCACAATGATCAACTAACATAACTAAGATCATTCAGTAAACTGGAGTTAGCCACCAGTGGCCAAATTCCTTTTGAACCGACTATATGAGACAAGGGCGTACCGACTGTTGTTAGCTGTGGCGAAGAAAATAATAATTGTTGGTAGCGTGACGAGAGAACAGTGACGTTCGCTGACAATTATTATTTTAGGGTCAGAAATATCTATTTATATCATATAAATTTGGCTCTCAAAAGATACCAAAAATAATTAGCTATCTTCATTTTAAGTTAACAATTTATAGATTTTTCAAAATATATCAAACCATAACAAATGGCACCCAAAACGTGGGGCAAAAAATATATTAATTATAATAATAATAAAAAATAAATATTTCCAAATTATCATGACATAACAAATGGCGCCCAACGCGGTGCAAAAATAATATTTGAAAGCAAAATAAATAATAAAATAATATTTTCAATGCATCAACATAACAATATATATATATATATATATATATATATATATATATATATATATATATATATATATATATATATATATATATATATATATATAGTGCTCGTCTAAAGTCCGTTCCCACCCTACTAATTTTTGAACCACATGGTATATCGCAACGAAATTTGGAGAGCCTAAAAAGGAGATAAAAATCTACTCTTTCATGAAAAAATTGTAGCTAAAAGTGTTAAAATGGCGGCTGAGCGCCATCTTAAATTATTTTTTTAAATAGAACACCCCTTATATTATTCCATTTTCGAAATATGCTCATAATTCTCAACAGTTTTCTCCAATACACTTAACTCCTATATTCAATTGCTTTCGAAATATTAACGTTTGGAAATAAAACATGCATTTTGGTCACTTCCGGTAAAACATTTGGCTAACTGAACGTTGTTATTAATTTGTAAATAAATCTCTTAATGAATTCGACTAATAAGAGGCGTAAAGAGAGTTTATTAAGGATAAACAGTACCGCTACCGAAAAATCTCGAAGCCTACGAATGTGTTCTGTAAATTCACAATCAAAACAAATTAATTAGCTGAAAAATTATAATTTATTTTTGAATAACACTTTTATTTAATCCCAACAATTATTTCATTAAGTGTTCAATGCGGCCGCCTCATAAATCTTTACAATAAAGTGCCCTATTATAAATAGCTTCTTTCACGTTTTTATTATTCTGCGTTCCAACTCTTCTATTGTTTGGCATTCAGTGTCGTAGATTTTTGACTTCAGATACCCCCAAAGAAAAAAATCTAGAGGTGTAAGATCCAGAGATCTTGGTGGGCATTCTGTACTTCCCCTGCGACCTATCCATCGCCCAGGAAAGTTTGTATCGAGGAACTCCCTAGCCATGCGATCAAAATGGGAGGGTGCCCCATCCTGCTGGAATATGATTTCACGATTTTTAAACTCTTTCTGATTGTTTAATACAATTTTTGAAGTCTTCAAGAAAACGAAACGGACAGCAGCCAGCGTCGCCAACTTGAGGTTCTAATGAGTTATATATATAGAGCCTAGAGCCTGGAGGTTGTTGGTGAAGCATGCCAGAATGCGTTGGACTGGCGCAGATAAGTTCAGACTGGCGTGTCTGTCTCCTGGGATGATATCCCAGTAGTTTACGTGTTTTCCAGGATCTAGTGCCCTACAGACGCTGGTACCGTACGTTTTGTTACCCTCAGGGTCTGGATCGTTTTCCGATTCCCTTTCTGCGAGTTCGTCTGCTTTTTCGTTATCCCTGATGGCCTGGCACCTGAATAAGCTCAACGCAGTTCCGTTAGTGTTCTCAGTTTTTCTTTGCATGTCCATGGGACGTCACTACGTGGCTACTCAATGCCTTAGGTGCCGCCTGGGTGTCTAACAAAAAATGGATTTGTTCCCAATTTACGCCCCTCCTATTATTTTCCCTCTCACATTAAGTGGTTGCGTATATTTAAGCCTCAAAACCATGGTATGGTCGGTATGGATACCCAGTTAGTAGGCAGTCCTAGGGTTTTTAGAAAATAATCTTGTCCCCATATCGTTCCCTGCCTAAGTCCCATCTATGTGCCAGATCTTTCCCTGTAGGATGATGTTTGAATGATGATGATCTGATCTCTCGTCAAGCTCTTCATTGGTCACAATTATGGTGATGCGCATTTGCACTGTCCTAACATGTAAGTTATGCCGCGCCTTGTACTAACAAGTGGTGGGGAGGGGGAATATAATCCTAACCGTGTCTCCATGGATGCAGTTGGCTTTGATTTCGCTGCTCCTGTAATACCCATACATGATAATAATAATAATTTATTTTCTCTTGTTGAAAAGTATAAAGAAGAGAACATTCTATAAATACAATAATAAGGAAAGCGTCAATAGATACTTAATATGTATTATGTGGTAGAAATAAAAGATATATCTTAATCACATCATATCATAAGGAAAATAAGTACATATAAACACATACACACACATATACATATATATCACGTCCGAAAAAACAAACATATATCATGAAAATCTACAAGACTCTAAAATAAAAGTTGAAATTCATCGAGAGTGTAGCAATTTTTTTCGACGAGGGCAGTCTTTGGTCTTGATTTAAAAACATCGATATTTGGCGCAGTTTTGATGGAATCATCGAGCTCATTATAAAGTATCGGCCCTAGATAAAGATGGCTTTATTGATATAGGGTAGTTCTGTGCGGTTCGGGTATCAGTAGGTCTCTAGAACGTGTCAAGTACTGATGCTGGTTTGGTGCGAATTTGAGTCTATTCTTATATACGTGTATACCAAGTTCGTAGATATAGATGCTAGCAATAGTAAGTATTTTCAATTCTCTGAATTCATTTCTACATGATTGTCTCCACCCAATTTGTGCAATGATTCTGACTGCATATTTTTGTAAAATAAAAACTCTCCGCAGAAGATCCTGTACCCCAGCTCAAAATTCCATACCGTAAATGACAATATATGGTCGCATAATACAGATTTAGCAACACTTCTTTACCACAGTGCGTCGATATGAAACTCAATGCGTAACAATTTTTACGTATTTTTTCGCATAGAGTTTCAATGTGAGCAGTCCATGTCAGTTTGTGATCTAATGTAAGACCCAGCATTTTAGTTGTAGAGCATGATTCAACCTGTAACTCGTCATTCTCATGGATTTCGAAATTTTCTGAGATATTGTGCAGGGTGAATTTCATCAACGCTGTTTTGGATATGTTGAAAGTCAAACTATTTTTGTTTGCCCATCTTATAACTTGATCGTAGACAGTTTTTGTCATGTCTGTGAGAGCTGTCACGTTTTGCCCTTTGACAAAAAAAATTCTGTCACCTGCGTAAGCGATTACATGAGTTTCAGAAAGATTATTAAAGTAATTCATCAGATCGTTAGCATATACAAGGAAAAGTAAGGGTCCGAGTATAGAGCCTTGAGGGACGCCCTGTTCGATAGTTGCAGGTTGGCTTTTGGAGTTCTGAATCAATACTCTTTGGGTCCTGCCTGTCAAGTAGGATTTCATCAAGCTCAAAGCTATTCCTCTCACACCATATCGTTCCAATTTCAGCAGCCCATGGTCAACACAGTCAAAAGCTCTGGAGAAATCAATCAATAGTCCACAGATGTGTAGTTTTCCATCCAGAGCATTTATAACGTGCTCGTTGAATTCGTATAGGGCTGTACCAGTGCTTTTGTTTTGTGTGAACCCATATTGATTTGGCGAGAGGATTTTATTGACAGAAAAAAAAATACACCAATTGGTTCTTAATATTTAGCTCAACAATATTTGAAATACTTGAGAGGAGACTAATATCTCTGTAGTTATCGCAAAGATTTGAGTCACCTTTGTTAAAGATTGGTAAGACAAATGCTGTTTTCAATTTATCTGGAAAAATTCCTTGTTCCATAGACAAGTTCACAATGTATGTTATTGGTTTACAGAGTTGATAAGCAAATTTTCTCAAGAGAATGGCCAGTTGCATTTGAATTTTTAGCCGCCGAAACCAAAAAGGAGGAGGTTCTCTATTCGACCCGTATTTTTTTTTTTCCATCATATTTTTTTATGTATGATCACGCATAACTTTTTACTGAGGCGTCCGATTCCGATCATTCTTTTTTCAATTGATAGGGTGTACTTCGAATTTGGTCCTTTTTGAATTTAAAAGATGAAATCCACCCCTAAGGGTAGCGAAATGAAGGATATTGATCACTCACCCTCTGAATTCTGGTCCGTTAACCGATTCTACCAGGCATAACTTTGTACTGGGTTCTTCAATTTGGATTATTCTTTTTTTAATAGATAGGGTATACCTTATATTTGGATTTCGGAAGGAATTAACCACCTTTACGGGTGGAAAAATAATTGATTTTTCACTACTGAACATTGGCATACACATACGTAGTTGACAATGACAGATCGCTACTGATATTATTCTTGTTTCACATCCGTCAAAATCAGTATATTTTATGAGAGGATGGAATGATATACAAAGTAATGGAATAAACTAACCAGAACAACGACAATAATTTATATTACAACAAAGAGTAAAAGTAGATAATCATATTATTTAACTGGTGATAGTTGAAGTAAGGTGGGTAAGTAAGTATTTTGGAAGTAATAAAAAACAAGTAGGTAGTAATTGGTAAATTTTAGCAACAAAAAATTGAAAAATAAAAACTTTTTAACAAATAATTAAACCGACGAAATACGGAACTGAAAAGTAAAAAATAAAAACTTTTTAACAAAAAATTAAACCGACGAAAAAATCAACTGAAAAGCAAAAAATAAAATAAATCTTCTTAGTCTAAATGATAATTGAGCTCCTAAACTAATGTAAGTAACTGATTTTGAGTCGGCGCCAAACAAACTAGCAATTGAATTAGGTGAAGCGTAAAATGATGGCAGCGAGATGCACGGCTGCGTTTTGATGACTTCTTCCATAGATAATGATCTTCGATAATTGTTTATTTGGCGCCGACTCAAAATCAGTTACTTACATTAGTTTAGGAGCTCAATTATCATTCAGACTAGGAAGGTTTATTTTATTTTTCGCTTTTCAGTTGATTTTTTCGTCGTTTAAATTTTTTGTTAACAAGTTTTCATTTAGTTTTTTGATATAATCAATAACCTAACTTTGTAATAGCGCTCCTTTATTGAACCTTTGGCTACATGTTGTGTTATGACCGGCTCTTTCTGTAGGTTATGAACTTTGCTCAGTAAATTTCTGTCCAGATGTCTATCAATTTCCTCAAAGTTCTTTTTTTGTAGATCAATTCCAAGCACATAAACCAAAAGGTTGGTGAGGACAAAGTAGAATTCGGGATTGACTCAAGGTAGTACTAGCCAAGTGTCGAATGGGGCATCATCGGAGTTCCGGCAGAAGAACATGAGAAATATTACCCCTGCTGTGCTGAACCATATTCAGGTATACAGGGTGAGTCAGAAGTACTTTGTCAAACTTCAGGATGTGATTCCTCACAATATCGTAATATGAATTGTCCAAATAAATATAGGTCCAGAAACGCTTCGTATTGTCAATAATTGGGGCAAAAACAATCATTTATGGATATGATAGATACTTGTCAACCAATCACGTGTGAGTGTCAAGGGAAGCGGAGCCTCCGAGCGCGCACAGCGAGGGTATTCAAACCCACCACTTTCACCACCACCACAACACCAAACACAGCAATGGACAAACAGGATGACAGAAATGAGCCCAGAAGACAACTCTGTATGGAGAATGCAGAGAGTACTTCGATAAGGCACTCCACGGAGAGGGGGGCCTGGTCTACACGAGAAGGCAGAAGCATTTGCGGACGCTTTCGAACGCCAGTGTAGAGACAACCAGGTCAACCAAACCGACGAGGTGGAAGACATGGAAACCCGAGCCAGTCAGACTGTCAGGAGAATAAGACGGATCAATGATGCCGAGCACGTCCTTGAACCAACTTCGCCAGAAGAAATCAAGGACATCATCCGAAACCTTGCTACCCGCAAGGCACCAGGACCAGACTAAATTTCGAATAGAGCCTTAAAGGCTCTACCGAGAAAAGGAATTGCTGCGTTGACCAACATCGTCAATGCAGTGCTCAGGCTCAGACACTTTCCACGACCATGGAAAGAAGCCACGGTCATCATGATCCCCAAACCCAACAAGAACCATGTGATACCGCAAAACCACCGACCCATCAGCCTCACACCCTCGATGAGCAAGGTGGCAGAACGAGTCATCCAGAGACGATTGGAACCACTCACGGAAGAACTCAACGTCCTACCAGTTCGGCTTCCGACAAGGACACTCTACAGAAATGCAGGTCCTGAGGATAGTGGACTTTGCCGTAACAGGCTTCAACCTGGGCAGGGGACACCACACAGGAGCCTCATTCCTAGACGTTTCCAAGGCCTTCGACAGGGTCTGGCACGATGGCTTAATCACCAAAATGAGAGACCTCGGATACCCCACTCCCATAGTGAAGCTGATAGACTCCTTCCTGCGAGGACGGCGGTGCCAATGTAAAGTTGGCAGCGACCTCTCAGCAGTGTGGACCCTAGAAGCAGGAGTACCGCAAGGCGCAGTCTTATCTCCACACCTGTTCTCCATCTACACCGCGGACATCCCAAAGCCTGCTGACAACTTTAACAATCTAGCGCTGTACGCGGACGACACTGCACTAGTGGCCAGATCGGTGAACGCAACGCAAGTAACCCAAGATCAAGCAGACAAGCTTGAGTACTGGTTCAACCTATGGAAGATCGAGATCAACGCGGAAAAGAGCCAAGCAATACTTTTCACCAGAAGGCGAACAACACCGTCAGGACATGTCATCATGAATGACCAACGAATCCCATGGGCAAACGAGGTCAAATACCTTGGAGTCACCTTGGACAAAAGATTGAGATTCAGGTGACACGTAGACCGGAGGCTCGGACTAGCGAGAGCAGCCCGAAAGAACCTCTACCCCTTCATAGGATGCAGTAGCAACATGGACCTCCAGTTAAAACTGCTCCTTATCAGGACCACCCTCCTCCCCATCATCCTGTATGCATCCGCCGCATGGGGTCAATGCGCACAAACATACAGGACCAAGATCCAGCTATTCTTAAACGTGAGCCTAAGAATGGCAGTGAACGCTCCAAGATACGTCCCGAATAGGTTTATCTACAGGGACCTGAATGTCAATCCTAACTTCATTGACGACCATCTTCGGAACCACGCCACCGCGACGTTCCTGAAGACAGACACCCACACGAACCCGGTGATTCAAGACATCCACGCGAACCTAAACCTGGACGATCCCAGGTTTAGAGAAAGGGAAAAGTATCTGCGACCAGTCTACCAAAACGACCGTCCACCACCGAGAGTAGCACTCCGGCGCGTCAGGTGAGTTACAACTCAACACAAAACACGTAAGATCAGCACAACCACATCACACCATACACTTACACACCCATCAGGTACATCACTACCATGCACACACAGCACAAGTCAGGTAAACATACAACAATCAGATAACAAGGGGTTTAAAGCACTCAGAGGCTGACTTCATACCACAGGAGGTACGATTTCAATTTCGCAAACGTGCCATTTGCGAGTTGAGGACCGCTCCAAGGAGGAGCGGGGGAGGATGGAAGTGGATAGTAAATCTCGTTCAGACATAACATGAAGGGGATTTACTATCCATGGGCGCTCAACCTTAAGGGGGGCATGGTGTGGTGTGGCACCACCACAACAACGCTTTAAAACGTTAGGCTCCACGTGGAGACCACGGGCGATTCACTACGTGGGTTAGGTACAGTGAATCGGTAGGTCGGTGATAGGCTTCACAGAATAACTTTAACTCTCTTCTTGTATTTGACTTTATCTCTTACTAACAGAGAAATAATAATACTTCAAAAAAACTCTACAACAAGATCCGAAAATTAGGGAATTTTCATACTCAAATAAAACTCAAATAAAATTTCAAGGAGAAACTTTTATAGTCATTATTCTCCTTCTTAAAACTTAGTTTTAATTATCTTTAGAACAGGGCTAGTCGATTTTCCTAGTCAGGTGAGGGTGTTACCTATCTCTAGAAAATAATTGACTGGGTGTTGCAACACGTAGCAAATGGCTCGTTATTCCGAACAATAAAATTATTTAGAGGGGCTTCTGGATGTACAAAAATGAACCACGAAAGAGCTAGTCGCGGAGTTCAAAATTCTTCGAATTTTTCGAATTCGAAATTTTCAAATTCTACAAATATAAACATACCAGAATGCTTTCAGTATCCAAGATACAGGGTGTTAAAGTTTTATTATCATTTAAGTTTTTTTAAATAACATTCGAAATACTGACCTTAATCAAACAAAAATTGGTATTGAGAGGTTCTTTGAGGTGTCGAATTCGAACCTGATGTTATTATTGCTCTTACTTGAACGTCTTTTTAGTTTTTGAAGATTCATAACTTTTATGAGCGTACTTCTAGCACCTTTTCAGTAAAAAAAAAATTTTTCTATCATATCTACGTAAAAAAGCTACATCTGTTACAAGTCGTTATAAGCAACCGTTTTTTAGATATTTGGACTTGAAAAATTCAAGTCGATTATTTGTTAATCGATGCGTGTTGAAAAACATGCAAAAACGAACCGCCATTAGAGTTTTTCAGAAATTTCAATAACAAATTTGTTTCTCAAATGTAGCCAACTTTATGACGGACACTGTATAAAAATTAATTCCTCACTTCGATTGTGAGCATTGAAATTGAATATTACAGAATTGAATACTGAGAAAAAAATTGGAAAAAATCGGATTACGTTGTAGAGGAAAAACAACAATGATTTCATTTTCAATTTGGAGGACTTGAAAAACACATTATGGATTATTATATTTGAAAAAACTGACCTAAAAAAATTTAAAAGGCACAAGTTGCAGCAAAATCTGAATTATTTAGATAATTTCTATAATACTAGACAAACACTGAAATAGGTCTAAATACACTGTTTAACTTCATTTATCCTGATCCAGCACCACGACTATATCTCTTTCGTGAAATGCATTCCTTTCGAATTTATCGCTTCCATTTCGGTTTTGAAGATGGTGCAAGGACTTTCCGTGAGTTATTGTTGCCGTTCGATAAATAAACAAGTGTATTTTTCATTATGACGAATTTCCGGTTATCTTTCATTGTTCGAGTTCGAAGGGCGAATTTTAACTTGAAATAGCCATGTGCGTCGTCGACTTTAACCTTCGGTGGACAAATGTAGATTTTATTGTTTGCGGTTTCCCAAGTATATGGCTCGAAAAGGAAATAATAATGGTTGATTGATTGAAGGAAAGTTATTGTAAGATAATTGCGTGGTTTTCACATTCGTCATGAAAATCAAGCTGGTCTACGAGAATATGAATGTGATCAAAATTGTAGGTTGATATATATTTTCATTTTTTGCATTCTACCATTTGCGAGATTTCAGGTAAATTTGTTTCCGAAATTGATCCCTCTCCCCGACCCTAAAAACCATAATACAATTCAGAAAAACCTGTGCGGTCGGGGGACCCCCGTCAGGTATTTTATTCCTGATAATACTATTCGTTATATTATATCAAATTGACGTGTCACATATTCAATGTAAACCATTAATCCAACTTCGGCATACAAAAAACATGGGAAATTATGTCCAAAAGAGGATATACTCATCTAAACACAAATAATTTAGGAATATAAAAGAAACGAAAATATCTTCCACGTATTACCACTCAACGATAATATCCGACTACTTGTATCCCCATAGATATCCTACCGCACATGTATCATTTTGAATTTTCCGCAAGCAGAACAGCAGTTCGGATGGATTCGTACACCTTCGGAATCGTATGAGCAGGAGCTGGATGCTTATCAGACAGACTCGTATATAATAGAAAGAGAGAGTATAGACCCACTTCGGAAGATCCCCGCTCCATCCGAGTACCAACAGTAACGCCCCACCCCTAGAGAAGTACCTACCTTTCGGTTCCACCTCCGTCCGAGAGCAAAGTGGGACGCCATAGGATCCGGATACACCGGATCAACGCGCTAGGTAACCTACCTACCGTTATAACTCAGCCACGGTAGGGCCACTTGATAAGACAAGCTACTGGCTCTGGGATGTCAGTGCTCGAGCGGGTCAATGCGCCGCTCCCCGCCGAGTCAGGCAGGGAATACAGCCACCTGGACCCATCAGGTGGAATACTCCCCCGTCTCTACCGAATTACGGTATTATTTTCCATCAGTCCACTATCTAGCACCACGCCCCCCAGAGTCCAACACCATGTGGAGAGGCACCGGCAAACCAGTGGGGCTATCCTCCTCTCCCTGGGTACCCATGTCAACAAGACTCCTCTTGTCAGCATTTGATGGGTCACCGCCATATCATACTTTCGACCTGATATTACTCGTGTTAACGTGTGACAAGTAACCGTTCGAGTGAGAGTTCGCCGAAGCTTCTAAACACGCTACCATGTTACCGAGAGGGGAACTGGACTTTACCCAGAGGTGTCTGGGATCGTCACAGGCACTCCCCTCCCGACGGCCTAGTCACATGGTGAGGCTAGGCCGAAATAGAAAGACACAGATAGAGAGAGAGAGAGAGAGAGAAAGTCGTATGGAAGGGCATAACGCTTTTTTCTTACGAATTCTAGCAGTCAACACCTACCTCAAGCCATGTGAAGGAAATTTTTGCCAATAAGTTCGGACCTCAAATGACAAAATTCATTCACTATCAAGATCAAAGAAAAAACTTTTTAACAAAAAATTAAACCGACGAAAAATTATACTGAAAAGCAGAAAATAAAATGAACCTTTTTAGTCTTGATAACTACGCTCCTAAACTAATGAAAGTAACTAATTTTGAGTCGGCGTCAAACAAACAAGCAAATCAATTAGGTAAAGCTTAAAATTAAGGCAGCGAGGTGCGCGGCAGCGACTTCGTCTGCGTTGAATTTTGTGACGATTATTACAAATTCACTTACCCCTCTAGGCACGGAATTTTCAAAAAATACTGAAACACGTATTCCTTCATTTGTAGCAAAGGCCTCAAATATGAATATTTATGTCGCCAACTTCAAAACTAACAAAACCCTTACACAAAGTCCCCCCCTCCCTTTCTCCAACCCTGAGGGTTGCATTTTGAAAAACTCTGAAATTTGTATTTCTTTATCCCTTACAAAAAGTTCAAATACTAATTTTCATAACCCTAACTTAAAAATGTCACCCCTTCAGGGGTTGAATTTCTGAAAACACTGAAATACTTATTTCTTCCATTTGGAACAAAGACTTCAAAAACCAATTTTTATGACCCAACTTGAGAACTAACCAAATTCCTATGCAAACTTCCAATCCCCAATGAACCCTTTTGAGGGTTGAATTTCCAAAAACTCCGGAAAAATTATTTATTATTTGTAACAAAGATCCCCAAATACCAGTTTGCATGATCCTAACTTCAAAACTGATTACACAGACTGTCAACGTCCATTTCACCCCTTCAGGGTTGAATTTTGGAAAATCTTCAAAAATATTTATCTTCATTTGTGGAGAAGAGACCAAAAACTAATTTCCATGACTCTGATTTCAAAACCAACTGTACTTTCACTTTCACCCCCCTTCCCAGCCACCTCTTCACCCCTTTAGAGATGGAATATCAAAAAAATATGCTGTCAAAGTTTGGTCTGGGCGTTGATCGTATATCAGTCAATCAGTGAGTCGAAAACGAAAACAAAAAAGAGACTTTGGCTTCAGACATTAATAAAAAATATTAATATTTCCTAACTCTCTAAAATGTATTTAATAAAAACTGTGTACTGTTGGAAAAACAGCGTTATTTATTATCATTCGAGAAATCTGAAAAACAGGTTGATTATTAACATATAACTTACTGAAATATATACCTACGTCACGATTTCTTACAAACTACGGTGCATTTGCAATCTTTCTCGAAAATAATACTTACTTGCACAATATACACAAAACTAATCACCTAAAAGAAGTGTAGGAAAAAAACTAACTTTTCTTTTTACATGGATTGATCGACCTACAGATTTTACAAACCTTTATCAATTTGAGGGGCGATTATTACAAATGTACTTACCCCTTTAGGGTCGGTATTTCTAAAAATACTGAAAAATGTATTTCTTTATTTGTTACAAAGACCTCAAATATAAATATTTATGTCTCTAACTCCAAAACTAACAGAACACTCACACAAAGTCTCCCCCGCCTTTCTCCAACCTTAGGGATTGCACTTGGGAAAACTCTGAAACCTGTATTTCTTTATCCCTTACAAAAACCTCAAATACTAATTTCCATAACCCTAACTTAAAAATGTCACCCCTTTAGGGGTTGAATTTCTGAAAACACGGAAATACATATTTCTTCTATTTGCAACAAAGACTTCAAAAACCAATTTTCACAACCCCAACTTGAAAACTAACGAAATTCCTATGCAAACTCCCAATCCCAATTCATTCCCATTCAACCCTTTTAGGGGTTGAATTTCCAAAAACTCCGGAACACATATTTTTGATTTGTAACAAAGATCCCCAAATACCAATTTTCATGATCCTAACTTCAAAACTAATTACACAGACTGTCAACGTCCATTTTACCCCTTCAGGGATGAATTTTGGAAAATCTTCGAAAACATTTATCTTCATTTGTGAAGAAGAGACCAAAAACTAATTTCCATAACTCTAATTTCAAAACCAACTGTACTTTCACTTTCACCCCCCTTCCCACCCCTTTAGGGATGGAATATCAAAAAAATATGCTGTCAAAGTTTGGTCTGGGCGTTGATCAGTCAATCAGTCAATCAGTGAGTCGAAAACGAAAACGAAAAAGAAGCTTTGGCTTTAGTCTTATTTTCGGCTGAAAACGAAGCCGAAAATGATTTAGACATTAATAAAAAATATTATTATTTCCTAACTCTCTAAAATTTATTTAATAAAAACTGTGTACTGTTAGGAAAAACAGCGTTATTTATTATCAAGAAATGTGCAAAACAGGTTAAGTATAAACATATAACTGACTGAAATAAATACCTACGTCACGATTCCTTACAAACTACGGTGCATTTGCAATCTTTCTCGAAAATAATACTCACATACACAATACACACAAAACAAGACACAAAACTAATCACCTAAAAGAAGTGTAGAAAAAGAACTAACTTTTCTTTTCACATGAATTGATCGACCTACAGATTTTACAAACCTTTATCAATTTGAGTGAAAAAAGTTCAATACTTTCATTTGTAATGCCTTTACAATCTTTATATGCATGTCGGAAATAAAAACAAAAATCAAGAACAAATAAAAGTAATTACTTACCCATTAATTTATGCGCGTGACCTCGCTTCACAACTTCAAAACAAAATCACGTCCGTTTAAGTCAGCTGAGTGCTGAGTGAAACTACGAGCGGACTCGAATCACCCCGAAGTTACCCGAACTACACCTGATATTGCCGAGCTTTACGGAGTAGGCCGCATGACGCGCGACAATTCACAAACTTCTGATTTTAGGCATTCACAAACTTCTGGTTTATGGCCGAAAACGAAAATATGACCGAATCATGATTGTTTGGCCGAAAACAAAGCTTCGGTCGGTCACTGGATATATGTATATATTACCCAAACACGACGTAGCTGCTATGAACCGTTAAGGAGATCCTCGACTGTCTTCCGTCTCCATCATCAGACTAACTCCGAGCCTCCATTATGTAGTAGTGTCACCAGAACTACATATGTGTGCCAAGTTTCAACAGAATCGGTTCACAGGTGTAAGATCAATAAATCATGCCTTATTCTTCTACCCTTATTCAAATTAAAATGGGACCAACTTCGAAGCAAACCCTATAAAAAGACGACCCCTTCACATATATAATTATAGGCAAATAACTGTACCCAGCGTAATTAGTAAAATAATCGAAAGGGCCATGTATAACAGGCTAATATCTTACCTTATCAAATATAATATTATCAAAGACTCGCAAAACTATTTTTACCCTGGTAGGTCAACGGAAACCGCTATCTGTAAATTTGTCGAATACATCTATAAATATCTGGACCAAAGGGAGCTTGGGGTGCCCTCTTCTTCGACCTCACGATAACTTACGATTGTCTAGACCTAAACCTTCCCGAAAATAAATTGTACCTACTCATTAGGAATTCATGGAAACAGACTGAAATGGTTAATATCATATCTGAAGCATGGGAAAATCATTGTGAAGCTCGATGGAGTCCGATCTGAAATAAGCAATATCGACCTAGGAGTTCCACAAGGATCCATACTAGGTCCACTAATATTTCTGATGTTTATAAATGACCTACCTGATTATATAGAAACTGACTGACTGGTCTCACGGGCCATTTATTAATTATGGACAATTTTGTGCTCATACAAGAATTCTCGGACTCCCCCTCCCCCGTCTTACGTAAGATTTTATCTGGTTTGAGAAAAGGATCAATTGCAATAAAACCCATGATTTGACCTGAATGTAAGCTCCAAAGGGTGATTTAAAAAAATTAATAAACAATAAAAAAATCCAAAATAAAAATATGTATAAATGATATTGTACATTATAAAAGGAAAAATAGATCACAGAGTTGTTTTCTCCAACGCTTAGCTCCCAAATATCCATCACTCTTTGTTAGAAATCGCACATTTCTACTTATAAAATATTACGCTAGAATTTCTTTTACCCCCCTCCTCATCTCGAGATAAGGGCATGATGTAGAGATTTTGAGAATCCCCCTCAGGACCCTTATGTAATTATTGAATGGCCCCTTATATGCCGAGGATGTGTCTGTTGCATTCCATAGTGAACATAAACACGAACTTGATAGTAAATTCAACGAAGTATATAGTAGATTCGGTGACTGGTGGTACACTAATCGATTAAAAGTTAACACAAAAACCATCGTAATGCAATACTCCTTCAAAAACAATCATACTCCCAAAAAAATCAACATTCACAATACAACAGTGGACAATTCTGAAAACACTAAATTCTTAGGTACGTTCCTCTAATCTATTATTCAAAAACAGCATACATCATATCGGCAAAAAACTTAACAGTGGATTTTGCCCCATTCTACAGATGCAAAATATATTTGATAAACATCAACTAATCAACATATATTATGCACTAATATACAACATGACTGTCTGGGGAAATGCAGTTTCATCCCAAAGACTACTAATATCACAAAAAAGGATATTACGATTAATATTTGGAATAAAACGAACGGATTCCTGCAAGTCGTACTTCATTGCAAACAATCTCCTCACTGTGCCATGTATATACATCATGAGATCTTTATTACTAATCAATGCAAAACTCCCTATCTTTTTGACAAATAGTGATAACCAAACTATAATACAAGACTCGGCAACCGTCTACAGATAACTTAGCATAAAACAATTTTTTTTGAACAGGCTCCTTCTTAGGCAGGAATTCAGCTATACAGAGTGATTCAAAAGTACTTTGACAAACTTCAAGAGGTGATTCCTCACAATATTCTAATATGAATTGTCTAAATAAATATAAGCCCGGAAACGCTTCGTTTCCAAGATACAGGGTGTTGAAATTTCATTTTTATTTTCCCCTTTTTTTTTAAATAACTTTCGAAATACTGACCATAGTTAAACGAAAATTGGCATTGAGATGTTTTTTGGGGTCTCGAATTCGAACCTGATGTTATTATTTATCTCACTCATAAGGGGCGCCACCTACACGTCTTTCTCTTTTTTGAAGATTCATAACTTTTTTGAGCGTACTTCTAGCACCTTTTTCAGTGAAAAAATCAGTTCCTCTATCATATCTACGTAAAAAAGCTACCGTTGTTCCAAGTCGCTATAAGCAACCGTTTTCTAGATAGTTGGACTTGAAAATTTCAAGTCGATTATTTGGTAATCGATGCGTGTTGAAGTTATTACCATTATTTTGCATTTTTCACAAGAATGCTTAGGAAATGAATTTCACGTTTGAGTGAGTAGTTTTGGTTTTTTGTAGGGGGCGCCACCTATTTTATTTATTTTTACTCGTTTGAAATAGTTACTTTTGTATCACGGGTGCGAAATCTGTATTTGTTTTAATAAAATTTGCAAGAACTATCAACATTTTATTTCAAGAAATTTTGAATATGTAGAGTGAAATAAAGGAAACTAAATTGTATTCGAATAAATTGTTCAGCGAAGATACAGGCATTCAGTCTTCTAGTCCTTGAATCTCGTACCCTCTCAAAAATTGTTGGTGTGTTTCTTATTGTTTCACAGGCGTCTACTATTCGGTTTCTCAGATCTTCCTCGTTCGCTACTGGAGTTTAATAAACTAGTGACTTCAAATATCCCCAAAAATAAAAATCTACCGGGTTTAGATCTGGGGACCTTGGTGCCCACGCCTGGTTAGGTTCTTCTACACCCCTACCGATCCATCGATTTGGATAGACAGCGTTAAGGAATTCCCTAGCTACAACGCTTAAATGTGCTGGAGCCCCAACATGCATAAACCACATGCGGATACGAATTTCTAATGGTACATTCTTAAGTAATCCAGGCAATTCATTTTCTAAAAAGTCCCTGTAAGTTGCGCCATTCAGTCGGAACGGAAGAAAGAAAGGACCTATCAAGTAATTATCAATTATTGCCGCCCATACATTTACAGAAAATTGGTACTGATAATGTCTTTCACGTACTGCGTGCGGATTTTCCAGAGCCCAAACATGGTTGTTATGAAAGTTTGTGATAGCATTTCGGGAGAAGTTTGCCTCGTCCGTGAAAAGTAAATATCTTAAAAATTGAGGATTTCCAGCCAATTTTCTCAAAAACCACTGACACATAGTAATACTTTGGGGAAAGTCTCGTGGCAAAAGAGCTTGTACCCTTCGAATATGGTATGGATAAAATTGTTGATCGTGGATAATTCTCCAAACTGTGGACTGAGTAGAATTGAGAGCTTCAGCAATTATTCTTGTACTTGTTTCTGGGTTCTCCTCGAGAGCGTTCAAAACAGCTTCTTCCAAATCTGGGGTTCGGACTGTTCGTGGTTTTCCAATAATATCAGCTGCCCTCTTAAAGCTACCTGTTTCTGCCAAACGACGGTGAAGACTGGTAAATGTTGGAGCTGAAGGCAGTACTCGATTGGGAAATCGCTCCTGGTAAATACGTCTTGCTTCGCGCGCATTGCCATCCGCAAGGCCATAAACATTATTATTGTTTCAATAATCCATTTTTTCAAAATAAGTGGTTTTAAACTTACAGAAACTTCAACAAAACAACAAAACGTTTAACTGTCACATAATATGTAATTACCAAAACTACTTACTTAAACGTCAAATTCATTTCCTAAGCATTCTTATGAAAAATGCAAAATAATGGTAATAACTTCAACACGCATCGATTATCAAATATTCGATTTGAAATTCTCAAGTCCAAATGTCTCGAAAACGGTTGCTTATAGCGAACTGTAACAAGAGTAGCTTTTTTACGTAGATATGATAAAGGAATTGATTTTTTCACTGAAAAATGTGCTAGAACTACGCTCAAAAAAGTTATGGATCTTCAAAAAATAAAAAGTAGGTGGCGCCCCCTACGAGTAAGAGCAATAATAGCATCAGGTTCGAATTCGACACCTCAAAAATCCCTTCAATACACATTTTCGTTTGATTAAGGTCAGTATTTCGAAAATTATTTAGAAAAAAATGAAAATAAAAATAAAACTTTAACACCCTGTATCTTGGAAACAAAGCGTTTCCGGACCTACATTTATTTGGACAATTCATTTTAGAATATTGTGAAGAATCATCTCCTGAAGTTTGTCTAAGTACTTTTGAATCCCTCTGAATAACAAACTACCAAAAGAAATTTTAAGTGAAAAAAATCACAACATTTTCAAAAATTAATTGAGAAAACACCAAGTAAGTAAATGTTACTATAAAGTAAATGAATACCTAGATGAATGACAATGGCACTAGAATACATCTCGTCCATAAATTATCTGAACATCTTTCTTTGTATCTCGCACTATTTTATAACCGTATTAGCTTCTACCTGTGATATTTGTGAACTATTTTATTTTATATTACTTTATATACATGTATCTATACTATGTCCACTGTTTCACAATGACTTTCCTTGGTTGAGCAAAACTTCGCCATATCAATTGATCGCGACATTATACCTTCAACCGCGGAATGCAAAAACTTGGGTGTTTGGTTTGATTCTAAGCTCAAATTCTCCAAACATATCCAAATGCTACGTAGTACCTCTTTTGGCACACTGAAACAACTATTTCCTATGTGAAAGCTTAATATTTTCAAAATTGTCTTATTGTGATCAGCTTTACGGGTCTGCAATAATGAACTCTAATCTGAACAGGTTACAATTAATCCAAAACTCTTGTGCTCGTTTTTGCAGTGGTCTCAGAAAATACGATCGATTATCTAATAAAATACCAGAATTGGGTTGGTTGAAAATAGATAAAATGTTCAAACTTCACACTCTCACTCTTACGCGTAAAATTATAAAAACGGAGAAGCCCCCATATATATTTGGTAAACTCAGATTCCTGAAGCATAATAATGTTAATACTAGGAAAAAACAGACTTTACAGATTCCCAAGCATCGCACCTCACTCTATAAACGAAGCTTCATTTACACTGCTTCCAAGCTTTATAATGATCTTCCGACTCCTTTTAGGGATTATTCAATAATCAATTTCAAAAGAAGACTTAAACTTTCTTTTTTCTTCTTTGGAATCTTGGTCACCAAACGTCTCACGAACCTTGCCATGTAAACCTAACCTGAGTCATGTATTCAATATTATTATTTAGTAGTTATTTATATGCTTATATATGTGTTTAATGTGAATATGTATGTAAATTTATGTGATATGTGTGTGGGTATATTTATTGTATTAATTGCATTGATGTATATTTATTGTTTGTTATATCTATGAAATATTAATCTCTGCCACCACTATTATATTCTGTTTGCGTTTGTATATTTGATCGATCTCTTCCTGTTTATTTTTTTTTTCTTCAAATTGTTTGTAAAAAATTGGTAAAGTTGAAAAACAGCTCTCAGCTGACACTTCACCATTTCATATTACCTAAATATGAATAAAGGCGATTCATTATTATTATGTAACAATGATCAAACTGGAATAAAAATATTTTATTTTATTAATTTATTATTTTATACAATAAAAAAAAAATCAAATCGGATAACGCATTACAAAGTTATGCATGGAAGAATCGGTTAAGAAGTAAATATCAACAATCATACCTTATTCTCCTACCCTTAGGAGTGGATTTTTTTTTCAAATCAAGATGGGACCAACTTCCAGGTATACCCTATCCATTAAAGATTAATCAAAATCGGACTATTCTGTAAAAAGTTAAGCGTGGTGATACATAAATATACACCTCGACTAGAGAACCTCCTCCATTTTTTTTTCGTCGGTTAAAAATCAAAGAAAAATGACGAGTTCTCCAGTTTGTTGTTTATCAATAGTTTCAAATATTGAACTTCGACAAATATATTCGAATTTCGAAAAATCCCTCCTTAGGGAGATGTTATGAAACTACTGACCAAATGTATTTACAGCTCACATAATCCTTCATAGCAAGAGGAATGAATGACTTGAGTTAATATTTATTCAACTTTTGTCATTTCCTCTTTTTATGAGCCAATGTACCCTACTTGCATCCTCTATGCGACGCTCATACAGATAACCCATTTCGATAATTTTTGGCCTGGTGAATACGTTCTAATCGGGTCACCGCATAGCCAAAACATCCTCATGAATGGACCGTGAAAAAATCACGACACCGACTAATAGAAAAAATGAACTGTCGACCGAAGCATCAAAACATGTTGACAGAAATGAGCGTTTGAATATGCTACATACGTGCAATCGAAAAATAAACACTCGCAAATCATGAAAAATAAAAACACTTGAGAGAACTGACCTGCAAACACATCTGGTGTCCGTCTTCTGCAGGTTGGCACGCCGTCAAGGTCCAGAGATGTTTTTCATACAAGATTCAACATGAGAGAGCAGAGTTGCCATTGCCGTTGATATCGTAATAGTCTTTTTTAATCCATTTGAACGTTTCGAATCGGAATTGGCTATTAATCATATAAGTGTTGAAAATGATATTTTTTGTTAGTGGAGACTTGTGCTGAACGAGCGATGGCGACTGAAAGCAACCCCATGAATAAAATAAAATAATTCCACATGTATCACACAATATTTTATTAGGAACACAATCAATAAGATTAAAAAAAATTTGATTCCATTTATTGATTGACAAGTATTTGGCATTTCTTAAGGCTAGGCGAACAAACAGATATTCATAGATCTTGGGTAACAATTCAAGTCATTTTTACCCGACTACGGCGAAGCAAAAAGGAGGGTTATGATTTTGGCCGGTATGTATGTGGGTATGTATGTATGTTCATCTGTTCCTCATAACTTCTAAACTACTTATCATAATTGGACAAATGAGGTATCGTTGGAAGCGTCTTGATCGTGCGCTAATTATAGGCTATGTGACGTCACATTAAATTTGATATGGCGCCCTCTAGAGGACATAAAGTCATGAACTGAAAAAAACTTTTTTTTAATGATGCCGTGGTGGCTATCAAAAGAAAGGGCTTAATTAGCACATTTCAGAAATATATATATATATATATATATATATATATATATATATATATATATATATATATATATATATATATATATATATATTATATGGCTGTTGCTCGCGGCTTTGCTTGCATGCACGCTATGGTACACATGTTAAAATTATTAAAAAAAAACAAAACGTGTGTAATAATGACATAAGCTGAGGGTAGCTCCACGCGGTATATTACCTAGGTACATGTAAATCAATAAAACCTAAACAAAAAAATGTAGAGCGGCTCTGCAAATACTTCATCGCGAATTATAACCCCAAAGTAATCTAAATAAAAAGTGAGTTCAAACCCGACTACTGAAAAATCACGCTCTAGAAAGTATGAAATAAAAATAACCCCGAAAACTGAAACCCGACTACACAAAAATCACGCTTCAAAATGTATGAAACAAGAAAATATTCTGATCTGAAATTATTGTGTACAAACTATTCAATATTGATCATCTATTAAATGAACAACTTACACGTAATATATTCTAATGTATTTAATACATATTCATAGGACGTTCAGATTATAGCCGTGGTCATATGCCACTTTGCCCTAAAGCTTTTGATCGCTAACTACCATTAGAATGTATTGTTTTGTTAGGGTAGGTGGCATATGACCACGACTATCCTCTGAAGATCACTATGAATATGTATTAAATATATTGAAATATATCACGTGTAAGATGTTTATTCAATAGATGATAAATATTGAATATTTGTTTGAAGGTTGTAGACGATGTGGTAACTTGATTACTCTCGTTTCGGACGTCCATCGGCTTAATGGATTTGAAAGGTTTTCACGACGTTTCGAATGCTTGTATCTGCAATCGTCTTCAGGTGAATACTATCGTCTTCAGGTGGATATATTCACCTGAAGACGATTGCAGATACAAGCATTCGGAACGTCGTGAAAAACTTTTAAATCCATTAAGACGATGGACGTCCGAAACGAGAGTAATCAAATATTGAATAGTTTGTACTTAACAATTTCAGATCAGAATATTTTCTTGTTACACACTTTTCAAAGCTTGATTTTTCAGTAGTCGGGTTTTAGTTTTCGAAGTTATTTTTATTACTTGTTTGACATTCCAATATAACTTACAGTATTATAAATAAACGGGTATTCCATAATGTTCATGGATTGGCGTAATATGAGAGGGGAGGAGACAAGTTGAAGAATACTCAAATTGTTCAACTTCCTTAGTATTTCTTGCAGTATTTTTTTAACGTGTCTTCATTTGGTGTATTCGGTATTGTACGGATGATGAATTTCATCCGCTCTTGTTCTGCTATACGTAAGGTCTTCTTTCAATGAGGGCATCACCAGTTTTCACCATATAGTTTTCTATATTTTGTATTTATTTTATAAGTAATTATGTTTGGGGAAGTAATCTTTATAATGAAAATGAAACTCGATTATTTGTAAGTAGTGTTCCTAATAGCCCGAGGATGGTTGATGAAAATTGGGGAAGTTCAAGAATTTGGCAAAGCAAAAGGCTATCCAGTCATTTATTACAAAAGAGGAAATAGCTCAGCGGTTACACTGTCGCCTACATAGCAGAAAATCACAGGAACGAATCCCGATCAGGGTAACATTTTTTGTTGTTGTTTTTTTGAATGTTCGTGATACTTCAAAAAAAGTTTTTAGGGAAAGAAAAGTTTTTAGAAAACTTACAGGAAATTTCTTTGTTGTGGAAAAGTTTTCAGGAATATATAATATAATAATGAATGTCTGATTGTGTTGATAAGCTCATAACTTGAAAACGCCTGGCCAAACAGGACAATGAACGAAAAAACGGGATAACTGAAGAATGGGAAAACGGGATAACGGGATAACGGGAAAACGGAAAAACGGGAAGACAGGAAAACAGGAAAACAGGATAACGGGAAAAAGGGATAACGTGAAAACGGGATAGCAGGAAAATGGGAAAACGAAATGACGGGATAACGGGAACAACGGGGTAGCGGGAAAATGCAATAACGGGAAAACGGGATAACAGGATAACGAGAAAATGGGATAATTCGGTAACGGGCAGTGGACAGAGTCAAAGGCATAACCTAGATGGAACATCACTAAAAAAAACCTAGGAAAAAAGAAATTCTACGCGGACGAGAATTTTCAGGAAATATAATTAGGGAGTATAGGACAACGTCTGTCGGGTCAGCTAGTACATAAAGTATATTTGAATAAGAACATTTCCCCCCAACAAAATTGAAATGTTTATAAAGTATATATTTTCTATTATCTCTAGAATCAGAAAATAAAAACTCAAATATCTTTGGAAAATATATTGATTTTTTTTTCTTATTTTGTTTTGTGAGTACTGAATATCATTATTACCATGCCACAGTTCCCCCACTGCATGCCCCCCACGAAGTGATTGATATGACCGCTCCTGGGTGGGGGGAGGGTAGGAAAAGTCCATATTTATTAACGTTATTCTTGAACGTTGGGAGGTTGTAGTCTTTAGGAAAAATCTCCTGATACAGTGAATTTCAAAATGCGACAAAAATATTCCTAGTATAGCGATGTTCGGCAAGTTTCGAGCTTAGTAACGCATTAATTCTGTGGTAAACAGAGAAAAGAGCTCTAGACTGAATAACAATTCATGTAACATTTTGAAAGATGTGATCAGAGTGATTCCGCAGACAGTGGCTACGGGACTCACTCGTATTGTAGAAATACATTCATTGAAATAATAGCAAGAATGCTTCGGCCACCAGAGTATACAGTATACAGTCAGCGACTAGTTAGAGAAAAAATTCCAGGCAGTTTGATGGACCTATGTCAGAGAAGTCTCCTGGTGAATCAAGTAATTTTGTATTTAAGAAAGATGATTTCTCGAAGTACAAAACTGTTTTTTTCTTGATTGAAAAATCAGAAGACCCATTTTTTTTTAAATTGTTATGTTTTAGGACATGCAGTGAAGAAAATGATTTCTGACAATGGAAAGTAATTCAGAAATAAGGAAATATACGAAAAATAACTGATAAATTTGGAGTACATCATCGATTTACCACGCCATATATCCCACAACAAAATGGTTGTGCTGAGAGATAAAATCGAACTCTTGTGGAATCTGTTAGGACAATGATGCACACTACGAGTACACCTGAGATTATGGGCAGAGGCAGTAAACATTGCAGCTTATATTCTGAATCACGCGGGACCAACTTCTGTAGAGGGAAAGACTCCTCTGGTAAAATACCTTCGGTCGAGCGTATGAGAATATTTGGCTCAGCATATTTTTTACATATTCCCAAGCAAAAAACAGTAAAGGAAGAGTGTTAAAGGATATTCAGTTGGATGGATACAGGGTTTAGATACCTCAATAAAATCTGAGTAGAGACGTTGTATTCAGAGAAGAACAGATGGCCAAAGAAAGTTTGATTATTTCACAGCAACCGAACGTTATTTTTCGTATAGAAGTGAACAGGATGATGTTATTCAGATGGAAGGGGGGCATACTCCGATGTTCCGGAAATTTGCCAAGCTGCCAATAGAGGAGGTCTCCGTGATCGGCCCCAAAACCCTAGAGATTCGATGATTTTGCAATACTTTTCGAGCCATCCAAGATGAAAGAAGTTCTATAATCTGATAATTCCAGTGGACTACAGCTATGGTTGGAGGGATGCAAAGTTTGAAAGGAAATGGAATCTGGAACCAACAGATAGACAAGCTATACCTAATAAATGGGTATTCAAAGTGAAGGAAAATTCGGATGTTATAATACCGAAATTAAAGGCTAGGTTGGTCGTCAAAGGTTTTTCTCAGAGGGAAGGTATAGATTTTCGAGAAACGTTCGCAACTGTTGCTAGATTTGATACAATCAGGGCAGTTCTAACAGATGCAGCATCAGATAAATAACACCTCCTGGTCACGACGGCATTCTTTTGCGGAAATCTGCAAAGCAATGTTCGGCAGATCCCTGTCTTCACCACAGGAATAATTTAAAGTTGCTTGTGGTATTTTATGTCGATGATGGATTGATCGTTGGTTCAGATCAATTCGGTACCAACAAGACGGAGCTCCACTGCATTACAAACGTATTGTTTCTCCCAATAGGGCCTAGATCCCCCGATTTGACTCCTCTCGATTACTTCTTATGATTGATCGTTGGTTCAGCATTTTGGGAGATTGCTCAGAATTTAGTTCAAAATCACTTCAGGTCCTCTTATGAGCTACTTTGGGATTCAAGATAGGACTCGAGAAAATTGTAAAATTTTTCTTCATCAAGAGCCGTATGCCATTCGTAAGTTGGACAGATTCAAAATGTTGGAAGCTTTTCCAGTATTCACTCCGATGGAAAATGGACAGCGCTTAGGGGAAGACGCTAAACTTGGAGAAAAAGTACCTTCCCATTCAGCAGTTGGTAGTTTGATTGCAACCAGACCTGTTAGAGTCCACCGTGTGAATTTTATATCACAGTCGCTGAAAAATCCCAAGAGAAAAGTAATCAGTATGTAGCGAGTGAAGATCAAGTAGCAGATGTTATGGCAAATCAGTATTTGAGAAACTGAGACGTCTTCTTGGAATGATCCAAAACCCAGTTCAAGGGGAAGTTTTGAAATTCATTGAAGACACTCAGTATGCATTTTCATTTGATATTTTCAAAGTGACTTTCAATATGTCAGTGTTATATTTAATCAAACTGTTATATCATTATTACTCCTCAACCGTTTGAATACTTTTCAAGAAATTCAACCACATCCGATGTTTATGATATGTAGAAATAATGAGTATTGACTAAATAAATTAATGAATATACCTATTATTATAGAGGGTGTTAGTGAATAAGTGCGACAAACTTCAGCGGGTGATTCTGCATGAAAAAATAATGACAGTCTGCTACATAACTTTTGTCCGAAATGCTTCGTTTTCCGAGATACGGGGTGTTTTCTTAAAAACTGACTATTTATTAATTGCTCTGAAACCGGTCGAGATATGCAAATGAAGTTTGATGAGTTTCAAGAGGTAATTATTGCCCATTTTTTGACTTGCAATTAAGAATTGTATGTTCATCATTGGCGCGCATACGGGTAATGATTTCAATTTTTTAAAAGAAAAAAATTGTACGCTACTGAGATATTTCAATTAAAAAATAATTTCTGAATTTGTCGTTCAATTTGTGACAAAAAATTTCTCCTACATTTTTTCCGTATGGGGCGCCGTTTTTATGCAAAAAAATAAAACATCTTATCGCGTATTTCTCATTTCTTTAATACATTATCAAAAACTGTAATTTTATTTTTATATTTTATCGTAACGACATGTGATCCTACTTTTAAATTACGTCTCTGTGTATATTTTTCTTTTTTTTTTAGGCTTTCTGTCACTTGTGTCTGTATTTTTTAAAGTGTTATACAATTTAGATTTTAAGAAGCTTTGTCAATAAGGTTTTTTCTTGGACAATAAAGTATATTTCTCTCTCTCTCTCTCTCTCTATCTAATACAATATCGTTAAATCAGAACAATAACAGAAAATAACACTCATAAATAAATAGGCGCAAGGCTATAACAAATGTTCAAAATGACCTCCCTCAGACGTGATACAAGATTCAACTCTTCGCCTCATTGATTGTCGTATTCCCACAAATATTCCTAGTGTATTTCTTATTGTCTCACAGCCGACTATAATTCGATTCCTCAGGTCTTCAACATTTTCGATGGGAGTGGAATAAACTAATGACTTGAGAAAACCCAAAATGCAAAAATCTAGAGGATTTAAATCCGGAAATCGAGTAGGCCAATGTTCCGTACCTCCCCTACCTATCCAACGATTTAGATATACTAGTATCTAAGTGATTACGTACAATAGTGCTAAAAAGTACTGGTGCACCATCATGCATGAACCAGAAGTGTTGTCTCAGCTGTAGAGGAATTTCTTCAAAAGAACAGGTTACTCTTCCTGTAGGAAATTGAGGTAAGAGTCGCCTGTTAGTCGTTGTGGGAAGAAATGTGGACCGATTAAATGATCATCAAGTACCCCAAGCCATACATTTACTGAAAACTGATGCTGAAAATGAGCTTCAAAAATTCCATGTGGATTTTCCTCAGCCCAGAGGTGAATGTTATGGAAATTCCGTATACACTGTCGTCCAAAATTAGCCTCGTCAATAAACAAAACGACATTTAAAAAATTAGGAATATGAGCGATTTGATGAAGAATCCAATGGCAAAAAACTAGGCGCGGAAAAAAGTATCTAGGTAGTAGAGTTTGCACACGTTGAATATGAAACGGATATGATTGCTGTTCTTTAAGAATTTTAAATACAGTCGAGTTGTTTACATTCAGTATGTAGGCAATTTTTCGAGTACTTCGCGTTCGACCATAGACAAAATGCATGTTTGACAATTTCGCATTTGTATAATATTCTATTCATTTCGATAAAAGAAAAATTAATTACTTATTATCATTAATGTTATATATACCAAACTAAAAGCTTTAAAATGAAGAAACGCTAATTTGACATTTCGTTGAAATATTCGTATTTAACAGAATGTTGACAGTAGCCTATTAGCATCGCTACTAGATAATGTATTAAAGTATCGACGAATACGCGTTAAGATGTTTGATTTTTTTGCATAAAAACGACGCTCCATACGAAAAAAAGGCAGTAGAGATTTTTTTTGAAAAATTGAAGGAGGAATCCAAAAATGATTCTTATTTTGAAATATCTGTGGAGTACAATTTTTTTTATATAATATAGCAAACTATCATTATTTTTTCATGCAGAATCACCCCCTGAAGTTTGTCGCTCTTATTCACTAACACCATGTATATTCAGATATCAATTATTTTTCTCTTGAATATCAAAATTTGTATGTGTATTTTCACCGTGGAGAAGCAAAATAATGCTAGTTTTCCCAAAATAGGTCTAAACAGTTCAATTTGCATTGGTAGCACCATATTGGCAACGCTGCATTTGAGACTTCGTTTTACAGAGACAGACCGGATTGTGTTCTGGTTGTAATTAGCGAGAATATATGGGACCGGCAATAGTTTATGGGTTTTCTTGACGGCGAGCTGTCATTCGACGGATACCTTGGGTTACGAGTGGTCGATTTAGGAATAGCAGTTGCGTTCCAGGGTGCCCAACCAGTTAAAAAGAAAACATATAATTAAATGAGAAAGAATATAAGTGCATCGAAATGTTGTAACAATAAAAATTGTTTCTTTGATACGATCGCAGTTCCAGTAGTTCAAATCATAGGTACAGCAATTATCATTGATACTTGAATACGTCATAAAAATCATTTAGGCAAAATTTCATTTTTCATGGGAAAATGAACAATGAATTGGGTAAAATATTCTTTCTAATTTTGACATTTGAAGTGACACTTTTCATGAAGTTTGTTGCCGAAGGCGAGCGTCGTAAATCATTCGTGCGAGTAATGGCTATTTCTCGCGAGCAGAATACTATACTTTTTCTGTGACTTATATCAGGACTATTTGAAAATAAGATTCATTTGTGACGAAAATCCTGAAAGAGTGTGATTTATTTATTTGCATAATAGAAAGTATTTATTGAATGAAAAAATCTATAATTATACGGTAAAAACCGAATATAACGACAGATCGGTTGTAACAACCGAATGGCAAGGTCCCGGCCGAATCTATATAAACTAACACATACCACCTATAACGACATCGGATACAGCGACATATCGCTTAAAACGACGAAACTTTATCCATATTCATCGGCTATAACGACCAATCGTTTACCTATTCCAGCAAAACAAAACATTACGAACAATTTTCAACTTTATACTAATAATATGAAGGAATATTTTGCTATAGAACCTCTTTGCCATTTGACCTTGCATGTTTTACGACTTATTCAGTGCAATAGTTGACCGCGTGAATTACAGGTTGATTTTAAAACTTTTGGTTCAGATCATGTGTGTATGCGTTACTATGTCGCAAAAAAGAAATAGGAAAGGGTTTAATATTGAAGAAAAATCACATATTATATGGAGATTAGAAAATGGCGAGTCAAATAGTGAAATTGCAAAGGAATGTGGAGTCTCACACTCTACGATATCAACGATTTGGAAGGATAGAGATAAAATAAAAGCTCTTTTCGAGAACAACTCTTTGAAAATTAAACGATCGAGGACATCTGAACATAAAGTTATTTGAAAACAAGTTCATATGCATAACCTATCCCCATACTACAAACAGACATAATATACATACTTGTGTATATTGCTTATAACAACTTTCGGGCATGTCGTTAAATCCGGTTTTTACTGTATTTCGAAAATTGGAACAGTTGGAAATCATAACTGAAGGTATCGAGGATTCTATATCCAAATTCACATTTCCATTTTTCAAGTGTTCTGTGCAATAAATGTTTGTGAGATGTTGCTGGTATTGGTAGGCGGTTTCATTGAACCCAAGATTTTTTCTGCAGTATTCATTTTATTTTTCATCGAATCATCTATGCATCCTACTGCTACAGATGTTGACTTCCACCGTCCGTGCCTGTTCAAAGAAGTCGATCCACTAGCAGGGTCGCAGATGATCTACGAAAGGTATGCCCAGTATATAGTTCTGGATTTGGAAGTTTCAAAAATGTTGCGATTCGTTTTCCCATGGCTCCGAATTTATTTATTCCAATTTTTTGATTCGGTGCAACCTAAAAAAAAATACATAAAAAATATTTCCAATTTTCGTTATTTTACTCAATTTCAAACAGTTTGATAATTGTTAAATCAGTGGTTGGAAAAGGAAAAAAACCTCACCGGTGACGGCGTGATTCGACCTCACGATCAGCTATGTGCTACAGAGGTGCTTGCAAATTAAAGTGATATGAAGCTATTCAAGTTCCTAACTAGGTTCTCTCATTTTGTTAAGTAAACTTTTGAAAAAATATCAATGTGTTTCCTTTGTCGCAAGATATATTTCGTCAGGTGCTTCGTTGAGATGAAAAATGTGTAAATATGACAGTGACCTACTTATCGCGAAATTCATTTGGGTTAGTTGTGACATCTACTGGATCAAGTCCCATTCAACTTTCCAAAACATAGGCAACCAACAAAACAATATGGTATCCTTATTTCCGCGCATGAAGGGAAACATGGTCAATTGCCCGGTGCAGGTCAACTGGTCAACTTTCCAAAACATAGGCAACCAACAAAACCATATGGTATCCTTATTTCCGCGCATTAGGGGAAAAATGGTCAAGTACCCGGTGCTGGTCAACTACCGGTGCCACAACCCTTATACATTTTTTACTCAAAATTGATTGAAGAATGCGAAAAATGTATAATTTTTCTGATGTCACCAGTGGCGTGAAAAATAAGGCCACTGGTGGCAACTGGAAATGTGATATTTTTTTCAAAATAAAGCACTTATTGAACAAAAAAATTCCCTCGAATGTAATTGAAAAGTTTTCAAAACTGTGGAAGTTATGAATAAATGTTTTTTCATATTCAACACCCTTCCTTTATCTCTGCAACGAACGACATTTGGGATTTTTTTTTGGGAACATCCCATTTATTTTTCGGAGGGAATAATTCGTTTCAATTTGGCATCATATATGAAATAAAATATATTGTTATTATTCATATGAAATTGAGATTGTATGTACTAATAGATACATACATTTTATTGAATTGAATGGAATATAAATATAATGCAATTACTATAAAATTAGCTTCTGCTCTAAAGTGAATGTAATATTTCTTGTAGTTCATCATTCCATACCTTATATGTTTTATGATAGTATCATATAGATAAGAAATATATAAGATAAAATCAAACATATCTTACATATCTATAGGTAGGCGCAATATCACTAACAAGTAGTAAACTTCAATTACTGCTTCGGGGACTGTCTTGTTTACACAACTATCATTCATTTAATTGACATATGAATATCTTACTAATCATTCACATTTATTATTCACTGTAAATAATATTCCACTCATAGAATTGTATAATTAAATTTTTCATGATATTTGGCAAAGTATCTTTGAAATCAATCACGGTCACAGTCAGATGTGTTTGGATTAGTAGTTTCATCATTCAAAAAATGACTTTCGGTATTTAAATGAATAGTATGTACACAGAAGTAAAAATTGTGAAAATAAATCATCATCCGTCACCCTGTACATAAATCAAAATACCTCCGCGTTCCAATTCCCGATTGTCAATTAAAAAATATCATAGCTTCAAATTGAGAAAATCCAATTATATCACAATATCCGAAGCAGAGGCGTACATATATTTCAGTTTAGACGTACATAAACTCATTGATTTTTTCACATAATATTCGTTTCACATCGTGAGAGCCATACATGTTTGGGAAAAGATTATTTATATGAAGTTTTCAAAAGAATATCATCAAGAGCTCCAGTGTATGCTTGGATCCCGACTTTTACTCATAAGAATAGTATTGTAGTGCAAGAAAATTTGGGCTTTATAAATAGTGGTATGAGGTAAATCTAAGCTCTGACGGAAAGCATATTTTTGTGAGGCTGATTTTGCAATGTTTCTGACGTGGTCGTTACATTCACTCGAAATGGTCATGGTTCGAGAGTATTTTCTAGAGAAAATACAAGATAGGGTCTTGGTAACATTGAACTTAATCAGGTTATCCGATCTCCATTTCAGAATCAGTTGCAGATCTTCGTTCACATTCCCTTCTAGCTTGTTTCGGGCAGTTGGAGTTTCCAGACGATTCAGAGTAGTGTTGGGCTGATTCCAATGAAGAATCAACTATAATTCGATTACTGAAATTATTCGAGAACTCCACTAAAATCTTGTTGAGTCCTTAATTAAGACTGGAATAGAAAATCAAACAACTATCAGAATGAAAATGCAAATTTTCAATTTCAGATTTTTTTTCTTTCGAGTTAGGGCCTTTTCAGATTATCTATCAGATGTAGTTCAATGTCCAGCGTGGCTTTAACCGGGGTAGTAGTTGTTTTCTGTTAGACATTCACAAAAAATAACTTCATTTTAATCGTGGATTTTTCAATTCACAGAAAAATCTTTCTATCAATATTCAATTGAGAATGTTTCCCTTTTCAACATGAATACCCCACAAGAGGTTATCTTGACGATGGAAGATAGTGACTAAGGTTTATCTTTCAGTCGCAGATGATTCCACATCTGATTTTATGAACATCCTGTTTATATTTTCAACAAATCAATCTATCATACCCCATGACAGGTTTTAATGTCAGAAAACACTAATTTCAAAGTGTCTCTCCAAAAGAAATGATTCTAACTTTTCCCATCTTTGCAAAGTGAGATTGCTTCTTGAAAATGTGTTTTCAATTTCTTCCGGTCTTCCTGATGATCGTGGAAGCGTGAAATAGATTTACGTCGACAAAAATGTATTGAAGACCTAGTGAATGCCCTGTCTCTCCTGCGTCAATGTTATGAATGATTTCTGGTGAGTACTCTCTTTTGGAAAACATTCTTCTTTGCCTCATTCATCTTTATGAGTTCTTAATCAAGACTGGAATAGAAAATCAAATAACTATCAGAATGAAAATCCAAATTTTCAATTTCAGATTTTTTTCTTTCGAGTTAGGGCCTTTTCAGATTATCTATCAGATGTAGTTCAATGTCCAGCGTGGCTTCAGCCGGGAAAGTAGTTGTTTTCTGTTAGACATTCACAAAAAATAACTTCATTTTAATCGTGGATTTTTCAATTCACAGAAAAATCTTTCTATCAATATTCAATTGAGAATGTTTCCCTTTTCAACATGAATACCCCACAAGAGGTTATCTTGACGATGGAAGATAGTGACTAAGGTTTTTCTTTCAGTCGCAGATTATTCCACATCTGATTTTATGAACATCCTGTTTATATTTTCAACAAATCAATCCACTAAAATCATTCGAATGATCAGATTATTCAAAGGGCTCTGCCTATTGGAAAGGAAAGTATCTGAATGAGTATTCAAAATGAGGGGGTAGAAAAAATTGCCGACGTCCAGAAATCGCCAACTCGGAACGTAGACTTGAATAATGCTGTGAATATCGATCAATCAATCGAATAATTATGGATCTGAGTAGTGACAAGTACCAAGTCATTTCAAGAAGGCTTCTTCTTCTTCTTCTGTGCACATGGTGGGCTGGTTCCGGAGAACTCGTGCACATAGGCCTATTTACTTGGGCCCATTGTGCACCCACGTGATCTGAGAATCAGCTGGGCATGCCGATTTCTCTGACGAAACTCAGCTGAATATCTTTGACATTTTCTGGGTTCAGAATTATGCTATCCAGGTTGATCTTTCTCTGGTGCACCAGAGCGGAAAACTCTGTGAGGATGTGCGACGATGTGTCGCATCTTCCAGGCACCATCTGCATATGGGATCATCTGTGATCCCCGTGTGCCCGTTCAGGTGATTGTGTCCCGTTAGGAGCCCAGTCACAGTCCTGATATCCCGTCTGCTGAGTGACAGGATCCCCCTTTATTTGGAGCTTTGATTGCGTCATGCATGGCGCCTCCTGCCATGTTTTCATGAACTGCTTCTGCAGCAGTCCCTCCATGCTTGAGATGGCCATGCTATTAGGTATTCCCAAGATTGGCTACTCTGTCTGCCTCTTCATTCCCAGGAACACCTGTGTGTCCTGGTACCCATATGAGGCTGACTTTCCTGTTTTTTGCAAACTTTCTATGGCGTTTCTACACTCGGACACCAATTTGGATGTGATCTTGTTTGATCATATCGCCATGATTGCTACCTTGCTGTCTCAGTAGATGAGAATAGGTACTCGACTTCTGTTGTCGATGCTTTCCCTAACGCAGGTGGGTTTTTTATTTTATTCAGCTCATGGCATGTACAAACATACATAACAAAAATTATTTGTAGGTATTGTCATAGCTCCATATTTAGTTGGTTAAGCCATTGGATGGCCTGGGGTGTTGCATGTGAAAGGTCAAGAGTTGTACCAGGAAATGCTCTTGTCGGACATTCATAGGTAATGTGATGTATTGTTTGGGAGGCTGCACCGCAATCGCATTCTGGGTTGGCACTCATCTCCCACTTAAAAAGAGTCGATCCGCTTCTGCCATGGCCAGTCCGGATCCTGTTTAACCGGACCCAAGTTTTCCGGGGCATGTTGAAGCCTTGTGGTGGATTATCCGGGTCCAGCAAGGAGTGCCAGGCTGGACTAACTTTGCTCTGCCAGTTCGATATCCACTCGTTGTGTCCGTTAAAGTTGTTGGTTATAAGCTGTTGGGCTGTTTGGACAGTTGGATTCCTAGATTTTAGTCGGTTGAATCTAATTATATCTCGATGGATAGGTAAGTCTAGGTTTCCGCTGATCTTTCAAAACTCTCGTACTAGTATCTGCTGTCTACGGATTTTCGGTGTTTCGATATGACGCAACACGGGTAGCCATTCGATGGAAGTGGATTTAATAGATCCTGTGATGATTCTCATTGTTTGGTTAAGAACGGTGTCCACCTTGCTAACGAAGGATTGTTTAGCCGCCGATGCCAATATTTGGCCGAGGAAAACCAGACTGAGTGGGTAGTGCGTAGGGTGAGGCGTCAGCTCCCCAGGTCGACCCCGCTAGTTTGTACAGGATATTGTTACGAGTTCTCAGCTTCGCTGCCAAGTTTGTTAGATGTTTGTTGAAAGAGAGGGTGCGGTCCAATGTAACACCGAGATATTTGGGATAGTGGTTGTGGCGTAGAATATTATCATTAAAGATGATATTTAAATTGTCCGATGCCAGTCTATTATTAAGGTGAAAGCAGCATGACTCCGTTTTTGTAGTGCTTGGTGTGAGTCGCCATCTCTGGAAATGGCTAGATAGTATGCTTAGATCATCGGATAGGGTTGTTTACAAATCTCCCATATTGCCATATTGTTTCGCGAGAGCTAGGTCATCAGCGTACATGAATTTACAGCTTGATGTTTGCGGTAAGTTAGCTGTATACAAGTTGAAGAGGAGTGGCGCCAGTAGAGATCTCTGGGGAAGACCATTAGTAAGCAGCCTCGGTTTGCTTAACATAGATCCGATGGATATTTGGTGAGTATAGCATATACTTCGGCCTGGAACACTGAGGCGCATCTGCCTAGAGTAATTGATATTTTCTCTTATATACGAAATTGTTACATAACAAGTCCTTTTTTTTACATCATTTGAAACTACTTTTTTTCGGGAAAAGTACTTCCTTGAAACGTAACAACAACTGAGCTGTTATGATATCAAGTCCCTTCTTTTTAGGTTAGGTAAGGGATACATTATTTAAGTAAACTCGAATTTGAAATAAAAAATATGTATTAAAAGATGGAACATCAAACAAAAAATAAACAAGAATATACATTTCTCTGTTTAAAATAAAATATATAAATTATTATTATTTACTGAAATCTCGGAATTAAAAACTTTCAAAATCCAAGAAGGGTACGTTGAACCTGAACTTTCAGTTTTCATTACGATGACGGCCTCAGTTTTTGGTTTCCCTTAATAATCATTGTTTTGCATGTCGAAACAATTCCATGACTGTTTTATCGAATAAACAATTCGAAAATTTTGGGACAACTTTCCGTACTGCACCTAAAACATATGTATTGAAACATTTTATTAACAATGCTGTCAGAAGTATTTCTCCTTACCTTGCATTAGTTCGATAATAATCCTTTATTTTTTGAGTTTTGGCCATAGGGTTTTTTTCAGACGCTACAATGAAATATAGAAATACTCAAGTGTTTATACTGTATTTGCTTGTGTTGATTCATATATCATATGGAAGTTGAGAGTTGTGATACAATTCAAATGTATTACCCTAATATCCATGATGATATAGATACTTGAGGCCATAAATATACCCATCTATATATAGTTTTCAATCGTCTTAAGGATATTTCCTGTTGATTATTCGAACAAGGGTGTGGATTTTTTGGCAAAACTGATGCCACAAACGGATCAAATAATCATATTGAGCTTTATTAATCACTTTCCCAGTAGAAAACAATATGATGATGTGACATAACTTTTTTTTCACATATTAATTTTCTGGTAGATATGTAATGAATAGCATCAATAATTTGATCACTCACACAAGATATCGATAAACGATAAATGAAATACCGCCACTTATTTGAGGTTAGGTTAGACAAAGATGAAACACAAGACCAGAGGAGAACGTTTTTGCAACGAATCAGTAACGTCATTTTACTCAACCACCAAACGTACCCATGGTATTGAAATGTTCTGGAACCAGAAATTCCGAAAGTATAACTAAGACACATTGCTATAAATACATCTCCAAGATGTTTCAAAGATGTCTCAAATTCCGTTTGGTACGAAATGAAGCTGTGATGATTTTTAGGGCTGTATTAGTGACAATTCTTATGATAAAGTTTATATATTACATTTGAATTATTACCAAAAAAAACATTTTGGTACCTCTAATCCAAGATGTCGGATCGCGCCAACCCTCCTTAATGTCGAAAACTTGGATTTATCTTCGGAAAGAAAACATCTAATCAAAACTATTACTTTATCAGACCTGTTTGTAAAAATTATTCATTTACTTTTATCCATCTGAAGTGAGGTGTTATCGAAAGCACCCTCTATATCTATTAATACACATAGAGCCATTTCTCTTGCTGAGTATGTCTTTTCAATGCTTTCAATTATTTATTCATTTTTTATTTATTTATTATCAGCTTCCGGATACGAACACACAACAGTATCCACTAAGTACATAAGAGTTATCATGGATATTGGATCAAAAGTGAGAATGCAACATACCTAACAATACTAATACAAATGAATAGACATCGGTTATCAATTTAGAGAGATAGGTCCCTAATGTGTTTCCGGAAACGCAATTATGTACAGTAAAACAGATCAATATCAGAATGAGGTGTTATAACATAGACACATCCTAGAGATTGGAGAATTCTGATATATATATATATATATATATATATATATATATATATATATATATTGTTCTAGGACAGCATACCATTGTCTACTTCTACTAGGCCTCGCGGGATACAGAAAGGGAACCGAGGACAAGAGATCTGGAGAGTCAATCATACCATTTAATATTTTGAATAAAATATAGAGATCGTTTTGCTTTCTTCTATTTTCAAGAGTAAGAAATTTGTGTCGTTTAAGTAAACCCTAAGTGTCAGAATATTGGTAATTACCTGTTACTTTAAAATTCAGGTATCTAATGAATTTGTTTTGAATTCTTTCAAGTCTTGTTATATGAAGGCAATACCTTGGCGACCAAATGGCTGACCCAAAAAAATAAGGGCATAATATATTGATTTGAGAGCTTTCGCAGATTTAAAGTCTCGACAGATACGATGAATATACCCCATTAACTTATTAAATTTTATATAAAGGACATTTTAGAATCAAAAATTATTCCAAGATCTCCACCTCATCAGATTGCCGTGTACACCGATTTCGGCTAATTTCATTGAAAGAATATTGTGGTTAATGTTATCAAAAGCTTTGCTAAAATCCGTGTACATAGAATCCATCTGTCCATTTAAGCATCTTCCTCTTCCTACAAGACATGACCAATCGCGATTTGAATTGGATTCTGTAAATGGCATTTTTTGCAGTAACATCCGCAATATTCTCTTCTCTATAGTTTGTTTTAGCCATTATTTTCCATTTCAAAATCATGAAATCCATAATTATGAAGAATATCATGAAGGAATTGTCTTCTATAAAGATTAAATTAGAGATTATGCCTGAAAATAAAAAATGATAGTTGTTTTCGTATTGAATTTGTATATACAAAAATTTGAATTGAAAATCATGGCGCAAAAAGCGCAGGATTCTGTTCTGGTTTCCAAAAATACAATAAATATGCTATATTACAGTATATACATTCCACCTCAATACCGCTCAGATCATATTTGAAATGCTTTGTGAAATAATACAATCATCTAAAACATCAATATTCTGGAGATAAATTATATTCAGTTTGAGTTAGAACAGTTAGAGTTAGATCTTACAGTTATGTTTGAATGTTACATTCTGGTACATATTGTATAACAGATAAACCAGTGATTTCGAACATAAATACAAACAGCAAAATATAAGAAGCCTCCATACGCGGACCTTGAGTTGTGGAGTATTATTCATTTTTCAAGTATTAAGTTACAAAATTGTAGGTATATAGGCTGTAATGTACCATTGCTTAAGCATTATGTTAACAAAATTATTTTTTTTTTATAATTAAAATTTCACAGAAATGGTTGAGGGTGAGTTTTCACATATTGTTTCATATGTTTTTTTCGTTGATTTATATTTCTTATATCAACAGATAGCAGATTTAAAGTTTGGGTCCATGGAAGGTTATGAATTTTTGATTCTGGCTAAGTCTGAAGCAAGGAATCGAAAGGATTCGCATGGCAATTCTACGAGTATCATATTGAGGCGTATTCATCATCCATAGAAGCGATTGATAAATGTAAAATTTTTGTGAATTGAATACTTCTGACTCTTGAAATATGAGTTGTGTAGAAAAACGCTTATTTAGTTGAGAACAATTTGAAAGAACCATCCCAAACAACGAGACAGTAACATACTTGACTCAGCTAGTGCATTATATACCGTAAATATTTTTTATTTTATTTGAAAGGTACCTCAACTGGTAGAATTTAGTGATTTCCGCAGACTTTTGACTGTGTAGCTGATATGATCATCCCAACGTATATGTTGATCTAAAAAAAACACCAAGGTATTTGATAGATTTTCTCATCATTATAACTTGACAAGAGCAGTGAATTATGTCATGGCAATTTCCTATATGGAGTAGTGAATTAGTTGGAATATCATGGTCCCTAGATGTGGAGGAAAAGGTAATGAATTTTGTTTAGAGATATTAAGACTCACCAGACTGTTGAGCCATTTATATATCAAAATCAATCCGCATTCTGCATTTCGATATGTTTCTGTGCAGGTATTTCCGACGAATCTAACTGCTGTGTCACCAGCATAAGAAATTCATTTACCTTCGAATTTATTTATCGAGAATAAATTATTGAGGTAAAGAATAAATAATATCGGTCCCAGTACTGTACGCTGCGAAACGCCCATTCTCACAGGTAGGGATTTACTTAGAGTTTTTTTGATTTTGACTATTTCCATAAGCAAAACATTACCGTCAAAAAGAGATTCATCTCAAAATATAAATACTTATTGAAATATAAAGGATCTATTTAAAAAAAGCCCATCAGATATTCACATAAAACAAGTGATTATCATTGAAAATTATATCAGATTTAATCCAACGTCCGTCGACGCATTAGCCAGGGAAGTAGTGTTTTTTTTTATGGATATGCGACCAACATACACCTGTTGCATATGTTTTTGTAGTCAGCAGTCTTGTGAAATAATACATTTTAAATTTTCAATGAAATAATATCGAGATGTTACCGACTTCTGTCTATTATTTCTATTAATTCAATATTATTCTCTAATTTTTATCCTGAGCTCAGGATGACATGACAGTTGATAATGTTTAGTTGCAGTTGTTTGGTTGAGATGGCGTTAGCTGATGGTGTACTTCATTCTGCTAATTGAGTCCCAGCGAAATACTATGAAATGGATGGATATTAATTGTTTCAATGAGGTAAGCAGACCATAGTCATTTGTCTGGTTGAACTACACTGTACTGATGAGGGGCAATTACCCCGAAACCAGTCTACAGATGGTCAGCTTGCGTGAAGTGATTATTATTGATCCATTTCGCAACAAACATTTGCAAAGTGCATCGGATGTAATCCAACGTCCGTCGAGGCATTAGCCAGGGAAGTAGTTGTTTTTTAATGGATATACGACCATTGTATAGGTATTTGTAGTCAACAGTCTTGGGGACTAAGCCGTTTTTTATTTTCTATCCATTGATAGCTGGCTCAATGATAGAATAATATGTAACATCTCGGTACATATTATTCTATTATTGAAGTGATTATAAATTTTTCTATGTAGATCACAGCCGCACTGTTTAGACGCAAACGGGTGTATTTGAGGAGTGTGATAATAAGCTTAGCCAAGAGCTCTGACAACTTCAGTTATTTTCGTCTCAATTGGTGAGTTTCAAGTTAGTCTATCTATACTATTATAAAAATGTAATTGTCTGTTTGTTTGTTTGTTCGAGCATCACACAAAAACTACTGGATTCATTTTGAATTTTCAATGTTTGGAAGCGTATGAATAGACTCAAAAACTGGTATATATTTAATTTTGCTACGATACGATGGTGGAAACCGAAGATATCGTCGTGAATTGGGGTTGTTTCACGACTCACTGGGTAGAATTTGATCCTTTATTGATTGAAAACACTTCATGAAAAATATAGAAAAAGTTTATTGAAATGAATACAAAGATTGAATGAATAAAATAAAGTAATACATTTCTTCCAGTAGTTAAACCTAGTATAAATTTTAAATGAATAGAACCAAAATGTTACAAAAATATTTCGAGAATAATTCTAAAAAACCATAATGTTCAATTGAAAACAGGGCTTTTTAACTTTCTAACTACCCCCATTGCCCTTTTGGGCACGGCAAACACCCAACATCGACTCCCCGATCAAACCATCAGTTTAAAAACTCTTGTTTATGTTTGACACTAATTCGTGTTTTGAATAACAATATTGTGACCCACATGAAAATCAAACTGTTTGATTTACTCTACGGGGTGTTCGGTGCATTTTTGACAATATAACAATTTAACCACATTCCGCGGGTACCAGCTATTCATATATAATGTCCTGACGATCAACGCCGAGTCCAAACCGCTGGAACTAAAAAACTGAAATTTTTACATCTTATTCCTGTGATGACATAGATAACCACTAGGGAAGGTATTTTGATATCTGATCCCTAAAAGGGTGGAAGCAAAAGTACCGTTAGTTTTGAAGTTAAAGTCTTGGAAATTGGTATTTGGGCTTTTCTTTCCAACCAAAGAATACATATGACAGGGTTTTTGAGAATTCAATCCTGAAGGGATTGAAACGAGGGTTTGTATAAAGTACCGTAAGTTTTCAAGTTGGGGTCTAGAAATTGTTTTGAGTCTTTGTTGCGAATAAAGAAATACGTGTTTCAGTGTTTTTGAAAATTGAACCCCTAGAGGGATGACATGAGGGGCTAGACAGGCATTGGAAGTTTGTATGAGGATTCCGTCAATTTCCAAGTAGGTGTCATAAAAATTGGTATTTGCGGTCTTTGTTACAAAAAAAACCTTGTTTCAGTATATTTAGAAATTCTAGGGGTTTGAAGGGTGATAGTTTGTATAGGAATTTTCAATTTGGGGTCATAAAATTTGGTATTTGTGGTCATTGTCACAAATAAGGAAATATGTCTTTCAGTGTTTTCAGAAATTGAGGGCGTGGAAATTATCATGGGTTTTCCGTTAGTTTTTGAGTAGGGTCATGGAAACTGATGATTTGGCTGTCTGTTAAACATGAATAAATCGTGTTTAACCTTATTTGAAAATTCCGTCCGTGAAGGATGGAAAAGCAGTTAGGAATTTATAATAGTCGTCACAAAGCATTACTCTCGTTATCAAATCGATTGGGCCAGCCAACCGAAATCAATAATTAACGGGATACCAAGATATTCCATCCCTAAAGGGGTTGAAAGGGAGATGAAAGATGGAGTATCGTTAGTCAGAATAACCGAAATTGGTATTTGGGCTCTTCTTCTCAATTGAAGAACACGTATGTTAGGATTTTCGAAAATGCAATCATAAATGGGTTGAAATGGGGGTTGAAAATTTGTATAGGAGGACCGTTAGTTCTTGACTTAATTCATGAAAAATTATGTTTGAGGTCTTTGTTATAAATGAAGAAATACTTGTTTTAGTGTTTTTGAAAAATAAACCCTCAAAGGGGTGAAATGGGGGGCTGAATGGGGTTTGGAAGTTTGTATAGGGATTTTGTTAGTTTTCAAGTAAGGGCAGAAAAAGTTGTATTTGTTGTCTTTGTTACAAATAAAGTAAAATGTATTTTGGTTTTTTTAGAAATTCAATCCCTGAAGGGCTGGAGAGTTCGTATAGAGGTTACATTAGTTTTCAAGTAAGAGTCGTAAATAAAAATTGGTATTTGAGGTCATTGTTACAAAAAAGGAAAACACGTTTCAGTGTTTTTAGAAATTCAATCCCCAAAGGGGTGAAAGTTCGTATGAGGTTTCCGTTAGTTTTTTTGTTTGTCTCGTAAGCGTTCCTATACCATTCATCCGATTGCGATGAATCTTTGTTTTTTTTATTCAATCTGCAGTTATAGGAATCATTTTTAATCAACTCACGTTGAGAAACACAAAATGTTGGCGTGGTGCCATATTTATCAAAATTATATTTTGCATATTTCTTGCAGAGAATAAAAAAAGTATAATCTTCTCGAAATCTAGGCAGACAAAGCCGCGGGCATAAGTTTGTTAAATATACAATGATGCCTGAGTAATTAAATAGATTTTTGCATCAAATGCCAGGTTTCAAGATCCCTGGTTCTAGTGTGGGACGTATGAAACTTTTGATGCCGATTTTTTTTTAAACATGAAAATGGGATAAATTAGGCAGCTCTTCACATGGTGAAGGGACATTATTCCTGTCATCCTTTCCGTGGAAACGCCCTTGATCCGAGGCCTCATCTGTTTCACTTCTTTCAAATCCCCTTCGAATTTCACGAATGCCGACCACAAAATTAATGTGACGGCGCTAATGACCGACATCATTAAAATCAAACCGCATTTTGCAAAGATGAATGACTCGAATATTTGAATTCTAATTAAAGCGACTCAGTAATTTTGTTTTCAATGCTTGCGAGGTAAATAGTCGATGGATTCACATGACTCAGGCGTATTTCGGGTACGGCATCTGCAGAATTTCGGGTTTCGATCAACCCTTGGATTTATTTGTTGCTAATTATACCGTGTAATGGGATATTCGAAAGGAGCGGAGTAGACATAGTCGAGGGATAAAGAACTTTACACTCAATTATACAGTGCTCCTCAAAAGTCCCCTCCCCCCCTCTTATTTTTGGAACGATTATACATAAACAAGTGAAATTTGGAAACTGAATATTAAAGGTTGTAAACTTCCCTACTAGTGATGATAGATGACGAAATCGTCAAAGATGACGTCACAAGGCCATTGTGACCAATAATTTTAAATGGAACCCTACGGCAAACGACACCTCTTTTAAAAGGTATCGAAAAAACCTATTCAATGATACTTATTTTGTTTGTGTTAATGGCAGTTTTAATGGCTCATTAGTAAACATTACAATTTAAATTCCATTCAGTATGATATCAATTATAGATTTAAGAATCAGTATCTACTTGAAGAAATTGCTCGAAGTGACCTCCATTCACTTCCTGACAGTGGAATATGCTATTTTTAAACTCTTCTCGTACTTTTGCAAATGTGTCTGCGGAAACAGCCTCACAATACTCACTCACTCACTCACAATACGTTGTTTTAAAACGTAAATATTGTCAGGTTCAGTGGCGTAAACCTTCGATTTAAGGTACCCCCCCAGAAAAAAATCCAAAGGTGTGAGGTCCGGTGATCGAGCTGGCGATTCCGTTGAACCTCGTCGTCCAATCCATCTACCACGATACTCCTCATCCAAATACCGTCTTCCTGCACCGTAAAAGTGGGGGGGAGCACTATCCTGTTGGAATGTTATTTCCAAATTGCCGAATTCATCTGGATTATCTTCCAAAATTTCAAGGATTAACGGTTCTATTGCGTTTTGCAACAGCTCCAGTTAAATCTCACCAGTTAAATTAGTATTTGAAAAAAGAGGCCCAACGATGTGGTTTCCCAGGATACCTGCCCAAACATTCACCTTCTGGGGAAATTGGGTATCTGTTTCACGAAACAGGTGAGGATTTGCGTCACTCCAATACCTCACATTCTGTGTATTTACATTTCCATTTAGATTGAAAGTACTTTCGTCACTGGAACAAATTGTTTTGACATAGTCTGGCTGTTGGTTAATTTTAGTTTCCATATTTTCACAAAATTCTAGTCTTCGGTCTGGGTCGTCGTCTGAGAGTTGAAGAACCATTTTTAATTTGTATGGATGAAATTTGTTTTTTTTCAACATCCTGTGTACTGTACTTCGACTGACTTCACAAGTTGATGCAACGTGAGTTGTTGAAGAAGTAGGATTAACTATTACTTCTGCCAGTATATCAATTTTTTTCTCATCAGAAATTTGTGGTCTGCCAGATCGTTTCGCATCATTAATATTACCCGTTGTTTCAAACTTACGAAGAGGCTTCCTTAAATAAGTCCTCGAAACCGGGCGATCGGGAAATCTCTCATTAAAAATGCGTTCTGCTGCATGAATATTTCGTCCAGTTTCACCAAGAATTAGGATCGCTGCTACTTTATCACCTGCAGCACGTACCATTTCGCTTCTTGAAGCACTTAAACGTTCGGCTCATAACAGTTTAACAAATTATTAAAATGTACAAAAATATTAAAAGTACCAAAAGCGGGTAAAACAGTTAAATGTTCGATCAACAATACACAAATTATTAAATGTACAAAAACTTGGACAATTACAAAAACGTCGAATTAGGGAGACTAACAAAAACGCCAGCTTCTTTGACAACTATCCAGAGGCAGAGCTTGAATTTTGAATTTCAGTATTAACTGATTTAATTCATTACAGCTTTTCGTTTTTTAAAAGCGAGTTGCCAAAACTGCCATAAACACAAACAAAATTACTATCATTGAATAGGTTTTTCCGATACCTTTTAAAAGAGGTGTCGCTTACAGTAGGGTTCCATTTAAAATTATTGGTCACAATGGCCTTGTGACGTCATCTTTGACGGTTTCGTCATCTATCATCACTAGTAGGGAAGTTTACAACCTTTAATATTCAGTTTCCAAATTTCACTTGTTTATGTATAATCGTTCCCAAAATAAGAGGGGGGAAGAGGACTTTTGAGAAGAAATGTGCCCCCGAACTAACACCTGTTCTTTGCAAGTTGTTCAACCACTCTTACAATTTGGGGGTATTTCCGTCCAATTGGAAAATTGCAAGAGTACAGCCAGTCCCTAAAAAAGGCAAAAAGGCCCTACCTAGCAACTACAGACCTATCGCACTGCTATCTATTATTTCAAAGGTCATGGAAAAAGCCATCAACATCGAGCTCATGAAATATCTGGAAGACTCAGGAATTGTCAACGATAGGCAATATGGCTTCCGCCACCAGAGATCAACTGGTGACCTGCTCGCTTACGTCTCACATATATGGCAGCTATCTATTGAAAAGTATGGAGAAACTTTAGCTGTGGCATTAGATATCTCCAAGGCGTTCGATCGAGTTTGGCACCAGGGACTCTTCGCCAAGCTTCCGTCTTATGGCTTGCCCCCTCAGCTGTGTTCTCTGCTTGCTAGTTTTCTCTCAAACAGGTCTCTCCATGTAGTGGTCGATGGAGCTTCATCTGACACTCTACTCATAAATGCTGGTGTTCCGCAAGGATCTATTCTCGCACCAACACTATTTCTACTTCACATCAACGACCTGTTGAAAGTAACTTCATGTCCAGTACACAGCTTTGCCGATGATAGTACCCTCCATACCGCTGCCTCTTCCAGGGCCCCTATATCAGCCCGTGAAACCAGAAATGAACGAGGAAGAAATGTTAATAATATAAATATGGACTTAGCAACAATTCTTGAGTGGGGATCTAATAACTTGGTAGAATTCAATGCAAGCAAAACACAAGCATGTCTTTTCTCTAGAAAAGCCGATCTCACTGTGCCTAACATAACTTTGTCAGGAGTAACCATACCACTGAAGTCATCCATATCGATGCTTGGTATTACTATCAGCAATAACCTTTCCTGGGAAAATCACGTGAGGTCCATTGCCAAAAGTGCATCCCAAAAACTTGGTTTTTTGTTTCGTGCCAAGAGCTATTTCACCCCCACTCAGCTGCTTATGATCTATAAGGCACAGATCCGACCTGTCCTGGAATACTGTTCCCATATTTGGAGCGCGGCACCTAAACATATCCTGAGGCTATTGGATTCTGTCCAAAAAAGGGCAATTTGTCTCGTCGGTGATGCCTCGCTTACAAACTCGTTCACTTGTCTGGAACACCGTAGAAAAGTTGGCGATTTGTCTCTATTTTATAGATATTTTCATGGGCGATGCTCTTCTGAAATATCAACAATCGTTCCTGCTTTGGCAGTCTCTTCGAGATTAACCCGTCAAGTTCAGTCATCACACCCCTTTGGTGACCTGCAGAACATCACTTTCCAAAGACTCGTTCATCCAACGAACAGCGAGGCTTTGGAACTCATTGCCTAGGGAGGTGTTCCCCGAGGCATACAACCTCCAGAAATTTAAGAAGAACACCAACTCCTACCTTCTTTCCCTTGGTTCCCACGATGTTCTCTGAACATTACAGGATATCCCTTTTCGTGGGATCCAGAACATAAAAAAAAAAGTGAATAGAATAATTCCTCAATCAGAGATCAGAAATCCACCACAGAAATAAATTTGATATCATTAACTAAAAGAAGTTTTGAAATGAAAGTTTTATTTAAATATGTTAATCCGTTTTGGAAATTTACACTAGCAAAACTAGCCATGAATATGCACTGACTAACTCCCTATCATTTGAAAAGCTCCATAGGGAGCCTTTTATGAGTTCCTAGAGCTGTCTACAGTGACCGGCTGAAAGTACGCATCATATGAGAAATGATTTTATTAATAAATTTTGATATATATCGATACGTGCAATCGCTTCTGCATCAAAAGAAACTCCAATGGGCGTTTTTTTTTTCGTGTATGACGGAAAATTTAAAAAATTTAAATATGATATCTCAGAACACACTTATTTGGAAAAATATCGAAAAATATTAATCGGAAAAGTTGTTCAGAACGACATTTTATAGCTATGTACATGTTTTGGAAAATCTGAGATAAAAAAATTAAAATAAATTTTATGTCATAAAAAATTCAATTTGGAACAATACATATCTGACGAAGAAACTCAATAGTAAAGCCAACAGTAATATTTCTAATAATTTTTTGTAAAGATTCGCAAGCAATTTCCATTTTATTCGGAGGAAATTTGAAATCTGTGAATTTGCCATGTGTTCAGCTGAAATATCTCCGGGACATTATAATCCCGATATTGTTTATTTTTAATAAAGGTCCTTGTATCTCCACAATTTGAATTTGAATTTTTTATTCGGACAAAAAATAAATTGATAAATTGTTGGAATCATACATACTTACAATATTAACATTGTTGATGCGTGCATCGACAGATTTCCACATGATCGAAGAGGCCATGAATCAATTGGCTAATAATGCTAATATGTTATTAAGAGTTGTCAAACAATTTAGTTATTATGTATCTTGGTATTTTTATAGTCTTTCTTGTATAGTTTTATTCACTGTAAAAGTTATTTTACATTTCGTTGTGCGTTAACAATAATCAGAGATGCCCCAAGAAAAGCTAAGTTTGCAAGAAAAAATTGAGCTCGTCTTAATATGTGGCGAGCGTTTTCATAGTTCCAGACAAGCAGCAGATATATTCAATGCTAGATGTCCAAATAAGAATATCCATGGATCTAAACAAATTTAAAGCTGTAGCTTTGAATTTGTAGGCAGTGTAGAAAATCGTTACAAAATTCCACATAGTAAGCTCGTCACTAATGAAGAAGGTACCTTCAATGATGGCACTATCGGAGAGGCAGGAACAAACTGGCATATCTTAAAAATCCATAAGGAGTATTTTGAAAATTATTAAATTTGGTGCATACAAACCAAAATTCACCCACACCTTACTCGATAGAGATTTCGATGCCCGCTTAGATTTTTCATATTGGTTCCCAGGCATGATTGAAGAAATGCCAGAATTTTCCTACAAAAATTGTATCTACTGATTAGGCGACTTTTACATCAAACGGTACTGTCAGTTCCCAGAACTGTAGAAGGTAGGTTGATGAGAACCCAAATTGAACGATAGAGGCAAAAAGTCAATTTTCCTTCAAAAGCCTAATGTTTGGTGCAGTATATAAGATACGCAGATCGTTGGGCCTTACTTTTTTAGGGGCAACTTTAATTCACCAAATTATTAAGAGTTTTTAAATAACGAGTTCTTTTATTTCATTCATATAAAAAATATCATTTCTTTTTTGCAGCGGTAGCAAAGAAGAAATTATATTTCTTTCCAACAAGACGGAGCGTCAATACATACCCTTAGAGTCAGAGAGTCGCTGAACGAATACTTTCCTCATAAATGGATAGGACGATATTTAGAAAACACGTGGCTTGCAAGATCCCCAGCTTTGACGCCCTTGGATTTCGTTTAATGGGGGCACCTTAAAAGTAAGGTTTATAAACATCGGCCGTTTCATAATATCGACCATTTAGAAGAAGTAATATGACAATGTATTAAAAACATTACACCACAAATGCTGCGAAATGTGTCCAGAGAAATGAAACTCCGAACAACTACATCTATTGATCGTCAGGGTAGACATGTCGAGTAATAGACAATGACAAAGTTTCGAGTATGTATTAAATTGTTTTTTATTGATAATTATTTCAGCTCCTAATTCAATCAATTTTTTATTCTAATAAAAAATTCAAATTAAAATTGTTTAGATATTGGGAGGGGCAAATTCTTGGGGGGTGGGGATTCAGACCACTATTTTATGCAAGAAATCGACAAAACCCGTAACAGTAATCACGTGTCTCCTATAATTACCATGCAAAATTAAAAGCCGTTCCGCGCTCTGTCCAATTTAACCCGGATGTGTAAGGACGCAGTGCGGCATTGTGTCGCAGTTGTCACCGACCTCTAAGACGCCGTATGACGTTAGTGTCCATCAACGTGTCGACACCATTTTTGCAATTATAAAGAGGGTTATAGTGCAAACTGTAGCTGTAAAAAGGTCGGATTATTCTGCTCACCAGTATGTATCAATTGTCAAGGCCAGTCTTGCTCCAATGTTAAATCAAATTCAACAGATGAGGATTCTTATGATATCAATGAGGAGACAACCGCATGTTCCTCAGAACAATTGACAGATATCCAGCAAGGAGAAGACGGAGAAGTAGAAGAAAGCGAACAAGACATTATTGATGAAGTAGCACTTGAAGATTATTTGTTACACTTTAATCATTTCCACTAGTATCATTATTCAATCAATAGAGTATTGTCTAATAAAACTGAATCACAATAGTTCGTGTAGTTGAAAAAAATGCGCCAAGTACACTACCACACAGGTGGTGCGGAAATGTGTGCATATTAATAATAATAATAACAATAATATAGAATATCTATCAGATGTTGTTCAATGTCCAGCGTGGCTTTAGCCGGGGAAGTAGTTGTTTTCTGTTAAACATTCACAAAAAATAACTTCATTTTAATCGTGGATTTTTCAATTTACGGAAAAATCTTTATATCAATATTCAATTGAGAATGTTTCCCTTTTCAACATGAATACCCCACAAGAGGTTATCTTGACGATGGAAGATAGTGACTGAAGTTTATCTTTCAGTCGCAGATGATTTCACATCTGATTTTATGAACATCCTGTTTATATTTTCAACAAATCAATCTATCATACCCCATGACAGGTTTTAATGTCAGAAAACACTAATTTCAATGTGTCTCTCCAACAGAAATGATTCTAACTTTTTCCATCTTTGCAAAGTGAGATTGCTTCTTGCGAATGTTTCCCATTTCTTCCGGTCTTCCTGATGATCGTGGAAGCGTGAAATAGATTTTCGTCGACAAAAATGTATTGAAGACCTAGTGAATGCGATGTCTCTCCTGCGTCAATGTTAAGAATGATTTCTGGTGGGTACTCTCTTTTGGAAAACATTCTTCTTCGCCTCATTCATCTTTATGAGTTCTTAATTGAGACTGGAATAGAAAATCAAATAACTATCTGAATGAAAATGCAAATTTTCAATTTCAGATTTTTTCTTTTGAGTTAGGGCCTTTTCAGAATATCTATCAGATGTAGTTCAATGTCCAGCGTGGCTTTAGCCGGGGAAGTAGTTGTTTTCTGTTAGACATTCAAAATCTTTCTATCAATATTCAATTGGGAATGTTTTCCTTTTCAACATAAATATACTGTATTGTCCAAAGATCTTAATCTTGTTAACAAAGCTTTAAATACAGGTATAAAACAACACGAAATACAGTGGGGTCAATACAATAGAATTAAAAACAAATAGATATACAATAAAGATAAATTTACATAAGTATACATTTCGAAATATGGTCAAACTATCATCAGATTTTGTCGAAATATTCTTGTAAGACATAGTTACGGTCTACTACACAGTAGATTTTTTATGTTTTTCCTAAAGGTCACAATATCCAATTATCACTTTGAAGTGACAATTGTCACTTTGAACTGACAATTGTCACTATGAAGTGACAATTGTCACTTTGAGCTGACAAATTGTCACTTTGAAATCTGTCTATACTGAGATATTTGAAACACTCCCAAGATAAAGAAATTTGATACTCAAGAAATTCAAAAGATAACCAATTGATAGCATATTGGGATTTAAACTCTGCAGGAGACACCGAGGAAAAACAAGTACGACTGATTTGTTGTGATGATTCGCAAAGGAGCTGTATGCTGGTGTTCCAGGAAACAACCGATTGTGGCCTTATCCAGTACCGAGGCAGAGTATATTGCCGCTGTAGATTGCACTAAGGAGTTAATTAATTTAAAATCAATCATTGACGAGCTTACAAATCGAAATGTGACCATCAAGCTGAATATCGACAATCAAAGCACCATGAAATTAATACAAAATGGGCAGTTCAATCAAAGGAGCAAACATAATGATATCCGCTATGATTTTATCAATAAAAAGTTCAATGAAGCAGTCATCGATATCCAATATTGTTCAGAGCAACAATGATCTAATGGCAGAAAAAACCCATTGTATATTGCAAGTTCGACAAACAGGACAAGTCTTGGTTCCAATTTTTTTTAATTTTTTAAGGTTGAGAATAATAATAATAATAATAATTACCTCTATGCGAATTGTATATTATAGTAAAGTTCGTTGTTATAGATACATAATGAAAAAAAGTATAGTATTGTTTTATGTATGGAAAAAAAAGAGATTTCTGTTTGAAAAAGGAAACATTACTTTTGTAATGATTTAAAATCCCATAATTCTCAATCAAAATTGCAGTATACGCGTAAATTGATTGAAAAACGATATTCTTGCATTGCAGTTGGCATCCTAATCTCATCACAGCAGTATACGCGTGAATTGACTGAAAAACAATTGTCTTGCATTACAGTTGGCAATAAATGTCCTTTTTGAGTACTAATTACCACTTTGAAGTGACAATTGTCACTTTGAAGTGACAGTTGTCAGTTCAAAGTGACAATTGTCAGCTCAAAGTGACAATTGTCACTTCAAAGTGACAATTGTCACTTCAAAGTGACAATTGTCAATTCAAAGTGACAATTGTCATTTCAAAGTGACAATTGCCAGTTCAAAGTGACAATTGTCACTTGAAAATGACAATTGTCACTTGAAAATGACAATTGTCAGTTCAAAGTGACAATTGTCATTTCAAAGTGACAATTGTCAGTTCTAAGTGACAATTCTCAGTTCAAATGTTTTTGAAACTTATTTTGTTGTTGGCTCTTCTACGCCTTCGCACTAAGACCTATACCAATTTCCAGCACTACGCGAATTATTGTTAATTGATATTTTAATTTTGACTGGTGTCAGAAATATGTCCATGCCCTTTGAAACCTCCAACCTCCGCCTTTCGAGCGACTCTCGCCGTGCGACTCGCCGACCGACGAAAGAAAACAGGAAAGCCGCCAATGATTATACTGACACATTACGGTTATAGACGACAAGAATAAGAAAAAAAGTGACGTCATCCGTCCGTAATAAACTCGCAGAAGTAGATGTGACAGATCGGTCTAAAAAGTTGTAGAACAAGCAAAAACACTGCTTTATTTTATGTCAACGAGCGTTGACGTTCACGGTCGAAAAAACCAGTTCGAAATCCAGATCGGAATATAATGTATGCCGCGAGGATTGCCTTCTATTCGAATCGGTTCGAAGCGGAAAAAAACTAATCGAATTACCTTTTGGAATACCAGGATGAGCGGAGATCCAAGGGATAAACAATGTATAGATTCTTTCGTGGTATTCATACATACGTACCTATCAGAAATAATGTATAGGTATTCCATTTTCATTTAATATTGTTTTTGTGATTGTGAACGTAATTTTCATGATTCTTCAATATAGCTTGCATTATCGCCGATGAAAAAAATGTACTGCTGCTTCATATTATCAGTTGTTATACGAGCCATAGTGTAGTTGTCAAATTCAAAAGCCGCTAGTAGGAAAATCTCGGAAATGAAAAAAGTCACCAAGAATTGCCCAAACCAGTTACAAGGCAAGGTCGGGGGGAATGAAATAGCGAACCTCTTTAATTTCAACCCCCCAACCCCACGCCACATCAACTACCACTTTAAAAGTTTAAATGGCAACCCCCCCCCCCCCATGTGTGATACATTATTTGAAATACATAATTGGAAAGCTCCTTGAGAATGCTTTTCAGTGGTACCCAGTTTTGGGGGTGTGGGGGTGTGGGGGTGTGGGGGTGTTGTCAGAAATACGATTACACTATCGACCAACTCATCAGAACATCAATTGTCTCACACAGAAAACCATAAGAGTCTCCAGAATATAAAGTCGGCAAACACCATTTTACCAATAAAAACAGAAATGGGAAACGGAAAAAGAATCTCGGCCCGAAAAAACTATACTCGTAAGCTGTGAACGCTTCCATCTCTGATAAAGTCTAGGGCACCCCCGTCGAAACGTCGACATCAAGAATAAACAATACTGTTACATTTTATTACGAAGTCATTATCCTAGGAATCATAATGCTCAAGAAAAAGCAACCCTAAAATATTACAAAGGTTCGAGAAAACAAAAAAAATCAATATATATATATATATATATATATATATATCAATGTATATATATATATATATATTGTTATATCCAAAAATCCAGGCATTCTAATAAACAATACTCAACGCAGTTGCAACATTGTTGCAAGAGCAAATAGGACAAAGCCAAGTCAGCATTCATCCACCTGGGCTCCAGAAGCCGTAAACAAGGCGCAGTTCTGAGTCAGCACCACCGCATCTATAAGAGGACCCCAAGAACCGAAGAGCGTCACTTCTATTCGGCACTTCTATTCCGTTAGTTGTCACATATAATTTCATATCATTTTTGTAAAACAAGTATAAAATAAAGTTTATTTTTAAAAAACCATTTAAGTGAATATCACTATAACAAATTGGCGCAGTCGTGCGGATTTTTTCAACACCCTGATTTCAACACCTTGAAATACCAGAGTGGGAGGTTTCCAAACCCTTGTGAGAAGAACCCAACGCAAGACGAGAAGACGGTCTCTGAGCTTTGAGAAACACGCAGAACGAGGCTCATCCCAAAGTAGCAACGCTCATCCAGCCGGATTTCATCTTCCGTCACCCAGCGAAAGAAGAACACCCAGCGAAAGAACAAGAAATTAGCAAGTAAGAAGAACAAGAAAATAGCAAGTAAGAAAATCATCCCAGCACTCCTGAGACTTCCCTGTGGATTAGGAACACCTAGTGAAGCCCCTGACAGAGAAACTCAGCACTCATCCCCAACACCCCTGAAGCTTTGTGGATAGGAACACCTAGTGAAGCCCCTGGCAGAGAACTTCAGAAATCTCACCTGTAAATAACTGTAAGTGACATCGAATCATCTAGTTTTAAATTATTCAATTCACTCATTGAAACTATTTACAATTCTTTTCAATTTCAATCTCAGAAAAGTCCTGTTTTGTTAATAGCAATGTCCCAATTTTGACCTATTATACCCTATTTTGACAATTTCACCCATTTTGAAAAAGACCCCATTGAAAATGTCTGTTTCCGACGATGGCGAACATCATAATGCTGATGTAGGAAATGATCCCGAACTCGAACCATACAAATTATCTGAAATTTTTTTCTATCGTCCCTCAGTACGATGGAGATCCAATCTCTTTAAATACTTTCTTAAATGCCTGCGACCATGCAACAAATGGCAGTCGGTCAACAAAAACTTTGTTAACGATTCACATTAGAAATAAATTGAAACAAAAAAGCAGCCCAATTGATAAACTCCGAAATCCTGAAACATATGGCGAAATAAAAACTCTACTTAATGCTCATTTTGGAGATTCAAGAGATCTCCTCATTAATCCAAGATTTACAGAGAATTAGACAAAATCCCGGGAGAGAATCCCCTTGCTTTCTTTTCGAGACTTCAAACTCATCATGCAAAAATGTTATCTTGCATCCAAAATCAAATCTAATTCAAATGCAGAAAACTGCTCAATCAAATTTAATTGAATCTATGGTTTTTCAACCACTTTATTAACTGGTCTTGAATCCAAATTAGGTCAGATAATTCGTGCAAGCGACCCAGTTAACATGCTAGAAGCATCAATTAGAATCAAACGAGAACTTCAATTATCATATTTTGAAAATCAAAAACTCAATCAATCAAATCGTCCTTCAACATCATTTCAACCAAGAAAAATGAGTAATATGAATCAACCAAACCTGACGAGACATGATCAATTTAGAAACCAAAATACAAACGTTTCATCATATTCTAGTCAAAATCCACAAAATTCCCAATTTTATCCAAATCAAAACTCAAACTTCAACAGGAATCCTAATTCAAATTTTCCGAGATTCCAAAATTTCCAACAACGATTCCCAAACTCTCGAATGCAATCAACTTCAAACTCACAGCAAAGTCAATTCCCAAAAGGAATTCATTTCAACAAAATCAATTCCAACCCAGATTAATAAATTCGAATCAAACCCAAGTAAGACCCTCTGTAATTCAAAGAAATCCGAATTATCCATCATACTCTTCGAATCAGAGAACTCATCATTTCAATGAGGATTACAATGAACCTCAATATCAGTCAAATGACTTTTACTTTCAAAACGACTCTCAGTTTCTAGAACTTGATAACAGTAACTATGCATCTTATGATTGCAATTCATCACAACATTATGACGACTCTTTCGAAACATATAATGATTACTTTGATGAAATCTTATGATTGCAATTCATCACAAATAAACAACCTTGTCGACCAAACAAATTTACTCAGATAGAAAACAAAACACGGAAAAAAGTCAATTGCACCAATCTAATGACACCACAATCCCAAAATTCATTCCAAAAAACTCTCTTCAGAAATTCATTTAAATACAGTAAACGCTAATAATTTATATTATATATTGATAGTACAGGAAAATTCAAAATTCTTATAGATACCGGAGCAGGAATTTCTATTTTTAAACCCCAAACAGTTGCACATTACCCTTTATATCGTTCTCCGAAAACTTACCTATTCAAGGAATTTCTAATGAAAAATCATGATACAAGAATCTGTCATGATTCCTTTCAATGATACAGACCTACATAAAATTTACATTCACGATTTAGATATCGAATTCGACGGACTTCTAGGTTCAGATTTTCTCGAACACTACGATGGCGTAGTTGATATCAAAAATAAAAAATTAATAACGAATTTTAAGGAACTTCCCCTTTTCAAAATTGAAAAAAAATATTCCAATTGAAGATCAAAAAATTCCAGAAGAAATTAAAAATATTATTTCAATCGAACCAAGAACTGAACAAATATTTAAATTGAAAAGTAATTTGAAGAATACTGAAGCTATACTGGTAGCTCAAGAAAAAGAAAAAGTTCGACTTCCAAATGCTTTCGTAAAGATAAATGAAAATGGAGAATTTTTTACAACAATTGTAAATATTAATTGTATTTCAAAAACAATTGATTTCTCAGACCTGAAATTAGAACCTGCAACCTGACTCTGAAAATATACTGAATTATAATATTTCAGATTTTGAACAAATACATATACAGACAGACAGACACCAAGAGATAGAAAAACAATTGAGACTTGATCATTTAAATGAAGAAGAAAAGAACTTATAACTGAAGATGTTTAAAATTTTCTGACATATTTTATTTAGAAGGAGATCAATTATCTTTTACAAATGAAATCAAACACTGATCGATACAGGAGATTCCAAACCAACTTTTACAAAATCTTATCGTTATCCTTATGTTCATAAAATGAAGTAAAAAATCAAATTTCGAAAATGTTAGATCAAAAAATTATTCAACCTTCCATTTCACCTTGGTCATCCCTAGATGGGTTGTCCCAAAAAAATTAGACGCATCTGGAAAACAAAAATGGCGAGTTGTAATTGATTATAGAAAACTTAACGAAGTAACAGTTGATGACAAATACCCCCTTCCAAACATAACTGATCTACTTTGACCAACTTGGACAGTGTCAATATTTCACAACCCTCGATTTGGCATCGGGTTTTCACCAAATTGAAGTTGACCCTAAAGATATTTCAAAAACTGCTTTTTCAGTTGAAAATGGACATTACGAATTCCTTCGTACCCCTTTCGGTTTAAAAATGCCCATCGTACATTTCAGCGCGTAATGGATAATATACTACTTGGTATCCAAAATGAAAGATGTCTGGTATACATGGATGATATTATAGTGTATTCAGCAACCATTCATGAACATATTTCCGACTTTCCGATATTTTCAAAAGACTACAAAATGCTAACTTAAAATTCAACCTGATAAATGCGAATTTTACGAAAAGAAGTCGCTTATCTTGGACACTTAATAACAAAAGACGGAGTAAAACCAAACCCAGAAAAAAATTGAATGTATTCAAAATTTTCCACAACCAACTAGTCCCAAAGAAATAAAAATCATTTCTAGGATTGACAGGATACCTATAGAAGATTTATACCTAATTTCGCAAAAATTTCCACACCCTTAACACTATTATTACAAAAAGATATACCTTTCTAATTCACCACAACATGTGTCGATGGCTTTGAAACATTGAAAAACTTTTAGTTCAAAGTCCTATTCTGATTTATCCCAATTTTAATGACCCATTTATTCTTACGTGTGACGCAAGTAATTTTGCTATTGGATCCATTCTTTCTCAAGGACCTATTGGCAAAGATCTTCCTATTGCTTATGCATCCAGAACCCTATGTCCCGCAGAAACTAAATATTCAACAATTGAACGTGAATTACTAGCTATAGTATGGGCAGTAAAGCACTTCAGACCTTATTTATTTGGTAGAAAATTCATCTTGATCACTGACCACAGACCTTTAACTTGGTTATTTTCCATAAAAGATCCTGGTAGCCGATTAGCCTGATGGCGGCTAAAACTCGAAGAATATTCCTATGAAATAATTTATAAACCTGGCAAAATCAATAAAAATGCAGACGCCTTATCTCGCATCAAAATTAATCACTTCAAAGAATGCGCTAAGTTCCATTCTAAAATTTTTTTAATGACAAATGAAGAAAATGAAGAATTATCCGATACTGAAACAGAAATAGCCCCTGAAACCATCTTAGAAGAATTAACAAATTTTTCAAGACTTTTAAAGAAAAATCATTAATTGAGTATTCCAAATTTTCATTTATAAATGAACAACTTTTGGACAAAAGCCATAAAAAAAATATAATAATATTTCCACAGAGAAACAAAACGACAGACATACATGAAACCATTTTTGAAGATATTTTGAAGACGAACCAGATTTTCGTTATAATAAAATAAATGTTTTAACTAGCAAAACGATCAAAAAATAGGAAATACTTTATAATCCCTATACCATACGACCCTAATAATGCCATAGAATATATGTTCAGCCTCTATATAGAGATCAACATGTTTTCGAACCAACACAAAATTATTATGTCGAAAATAATTCAGATCTTCCCATTCAAGAAATGCTCTCATACATTCTTGCAGACAAGGATGAAATTAAATTTCAAATTTGTCAGAACGTAGTTCAAAACCCCAGACCAAGATCAAATTCCTTTGATATTAGATCAATATCACAATGGTAAAGCAAATTTACACCGTGGTATTAATGAAACTTTACGAAGAATTAGAGAAAAAATATAACTGGACTGGTATTACTAAAGACGTAGAAAAAATACATAAAAGAATGTGAAACATGTCATAAAACTAAAATCTGTAGACAAAATTTGAGTAACCCTTTAGTCATTACTGAAACCCGAAAACCCCTTTCGAAAGAATTAACATCGATCTTTTAGAAATCCCAACAAAAAATTATGCCTTGACTATTAGAGACGAACTTTACAAAGTTTACACAAGTTTATCCAATGGAAGATAAAACCGCAAATCAGTAGTCAATACTCTTTATTATATTTCCAACATTATGGAACCCCGTTACGAATACATTGTGACAGTGGAAAAGAATTTAACAACCATACCATGAAAGACCTATGTACTCTATATGACATCAAATTAACTTTTTCAAGCATAAATCATCCCCAGAGTAATGGAAGCTTAGAAAGATTCCATGCTACACTAATGGAAATGATTAGATCTCAACAAATAGAAAATCCCGATGAACATCCTTTAAATGTACTCCCCTATGCTGTTATATGTTATAACATCACGAAAAATAAGACACACGGATTTACCCTTTATTAGTTGATCTTCGGACACACCCTTACACGACCCCGAAATCTTATATAATCAAAAAGATTTAATCACTAAATACGTTCGAGATTTAAAAAAACAGAATCTCGTATTATTATGAAATTGCGAGCGAAACCAACCGAAGTAAAGAAAAAGCCAAAATAAGATATGACAAAGACATAAAACATGAACCCCAGACTATAAAGTTGGAGACAAAGTATACGTTAAAGAGTCTCAAATAGGAAACAAATTACAAAATAAATTTAATGGTCCTTATAAAATTTTGAACTTTTCCAAAATTCTGCCCTTCTTGAAAATCTTGAAACAAATCAACACTCTAAAATTAATTTTGATAGAATGAAACCTTATTTCGAATAATTCATTTCAGATCGAAATGCTATTCATCGCGGCTTTGATATCACTTTGCGATAGCAGCGTTAAGCCAGTTTGCAGTTATCCCGATCAACAACACTATTGAGTGTACTATCATGAACGATCCTATTTGAAGCTATCAAACGATAAGTGGACGTTGTTAGCCTTTAAAGATACGTCCCTAATCAGTAGTGCATTAGAACGTAATCATAAGATACTTAATAATCTAATGATATTTTTAGAAACAGATAATCCAAGAATGAACTATTTTTATACAGAAGTTAAAACACATATCAGCCTGCTAACGCAAATTGCTGATTCTTTAAATCTAAAATTAGAAGAAATATACGTTGATACGAAACCAATAAATAAAAGGATTAAAAGAGGATTAATCAACGGTATTGGTACCTTTTGGAAAGCCATTACTGGTAATTTGGATAGTAGTGACGGAGAATATTTTAATGAATGCATTAATAAAATAACCAGAGACGAATATCAATTGGAAAAATCTTTTGAAAACCAAATTTCAGTTACCACTTCCAGTAATTAGAAGTTTTAATTCTACTATACAAAAATTACAAATAGATGAAGAGACATTTAACAAGGATATTAAAGAGATTGAAAAATCAATTTTTTCAGATTTCAGATGATATGGCAATCATTGAAGCGAAACTTAGAGCTTTAGAGATTTGTGAAACTCTCATGGAAAGTTATTTATACATTGAATCCTATTTGAATGATATTTTGAATTCAATCACTTTCGCAAGACTTAAAATACTTCATACATCAATTATTACCCCTAGAGATTTGGAATATGCTCTTCAAGACATTACCCAATCATTAAAAAAGAATAATTTACCACTTCCTGCAAAAACCTCGTCTATTGCTCAATATCTAGATTTAATTGAACTTGAAGCTTTTCAAACAGAAAACAGAGTTATTTTTGTTCTGAAAATTCCTCTAGTGGAACCTGAATTTTACACATCCTTTCAATTATATCCAATCCCCATCCTTGATAACAGGACCGGACTTTCACATATTTTACCAACCAATTCAAAATATATTGCGAGAGATGATGATTCTATGTTATATTTTATATTGCAAAATTTAGATGATTGTAAACCTTTAGGAATCAGTATGAGAATTTGTTCTGATATTTTACCTTACCCTATAGACAAAGATGCTATATGTGAGGCTCAACTCTTCAGACATTCTATTGAATTACCAAGAACCTGTCAAATGTCTTTACTTTTTGCTAAAGATTATAATGTGTTCAATTTAGACACAAATATTTGGTTAATAACTTTATCAGATCCTTTACCTTTAACAATTACCTGTTCAAACATTGAACCTTTCACTAAAATTATTCAATTGAATTCAATTTTGAAAACTTCAACCAGAATGTAATGCTTTTATTGGGAATACCAGAGTACATTCAAAACATATGAATAATATTGAAAAGAATGTAACTTATAATAGTCATGCTATTTTAATTCCATCTGAATGCTGTGAACATTTGCCTGAAAACACAATATGCCAATTTTGAAACCATTAAAATTGAGTAAATTAAATGTTGATGATTTGAATATAGCTCAACATAAATTGAATCAATATTCTGAAGATATTGACAAAATTATTAATGAACCTTTTATCACGAAACATATATCCTGGTTTACATATTTTTATAATTATATTGATAATATGTTTGATAATTTTATATATTTTTTGTAAATGCAAAAAACGTTATCCCATGAAAATTGGAATTTTGTCACCAAGAGGAGATGATCAACCCCCAAGACCTCCAGGCCAACGTCAACCCTTCAGAACCCTTTCTAGGTTCTTACCTTCAAGAAGAAGACCTAGTATCCACATCGGCGAAGACGTCGAGGAAGAAGAAAGAATAATCTTGAATTCCGGCCCAAGCAAAACTTCAGTCTAAAAGTTGCTGCATCCAATAGCATCAACTTTTTCAAAAAAGATGGGAGCTGTTATATCCAAAAATCCAGGCATTCTACGCAGTAATTCCACAACGCAGTTGCAACATTGTTGCAAGAGCAAATAGGACAAAGCCAAGTCAGCATTCATCCACCTGGGCTCCAGAAGCCGTAAACAAGGCGCAGTTCTGAGTCAGCACCACCGCATCTATAAGAGGACCCCAAGAACCGAAGAGCGTCACTTCTATTCGGCACTTCTATTCCGTTAGTTGTCACATATAATTTCATATCATTTTTGTAAAACAAGTATAAAATAAAGTTTATTTTTAAAAAACCATTTAAGTGAATATCACTATAACATATATATTGTTATGTTATATTAATAGCTAATTATTTTCGCTCCTCCTTATTGTTATTGCCCCACAAATATTTTCTCCCTGTATAAATATTTTCATTTCGATTTTGATATACCTCTAATACTTATGTAGGCAATTCAGCTCCGAGATGGGAAGCCAATTGTTATATTGTGATATGATAATAGCTAATTGTTATGAAATAATAACGTCACTGTTTTCTCGCCACGTTGCTACCAATTATTATTACTTTTCTTACCACGACTAATCTCAGTTGGTACGCCTTCGCCTCAGGAGTCGGTATTGGCAATAGAGCCACTGCCTGTTTTGATGTGACCCGAACTATTTTCAGTTCAGTGTTTATAAGTAAAATATTTGCATATCCTTGTGGAAAATAAACCAAACACTATCAAAAACAATTATTTCCTTTATTCAGGAAAACGTATATTAACCTGGTCTGCGATAAATAACTTATAACTATAAGCAATTGATAAATTTTCATAGAATAATAAGAAACAGTGTTGGATATTGTATATAACCTCACTTTTTTCTTTTGACTTTGAAGAATTCTTTTATAGTTCAATACCAAACTAAAATTGAGTTCTTCAGATATACAAGTAACGTAGTAAAGTGATTCAGTTTGTGATGTGCACTAAAAAAGTTTATACCTGGAGCTGGAACTGTCGCTGATGCAATACCTGCCAATAATCTGGAATCCTGCTTCATCCACTCCACTCAGGGAATCTCCATTTGCAAAGGAACCATCAAAAATTCTCGAAATCAGCTTGGACAAGTTTGTATGTGGAGTACCAAAAGGTAATCTTCTTTTATGCTATTTATTTTGTGTCAAAATTATTCAGAAGTTGAATTGGTTTGTTATTTTTGGCAAACTACTTTGGTGAAAATATTCAATTTCCTTCCTTCTCAAATTTTGTACCTGGTACCTGGCTTCTCTTTGAACATTTTTTTTTCAATCCCTTCTCGCTTTGTTTTTTCATTGCCTGGATACCATTTCTGTTTTGTCCATTTTATTTGAATTTTCAAACTCGCACACTTCCTTGTCGCACTTTTATTCTTTTGGTGTTATTTGAGAAAACTCATGAACTAATATATTTCTCATTTCTTATAAACTAAATACAATATTTGATGGTAATTATTTTTGACATTTCTCAGTTCTTACTTTTCCATAATTTCAAATCTTTTATCTCACCATCTCTGTTTCCTGATTACCTATTGTCATCAACAAGTTTCTTGTTCTCCCATTGGCTATTTTTAGTTAGATACAATTTCATATACTGTATGTTTCGAACTTATAATTTCGTTGATCACATTTAATTCAGAATGATTTTGTAAATCTAGTTTTTTTTTGTTGTATTTTAAACAATTATAGGTTGTAATCATTTTGACAATGTATGAAAATGATTGCATTATAGTATTTGCATATTTTTACCTATCCATAGTATACAGAGGCTTCATGAAGGAAATAGAATCTAAAAAAATGTAAAACAATTTCTCATGAACTACTAACTATTAAGTATTTATTGTTTTTGTGTTTTTTTTTAAGAAATCATTTTTTTTCATCTTTAAAATATATTACTGGTTTTTCCTAACATAACAATATATATATATAACATATATATATATATATATATATATATATATATATATATATACGGACACATATAACACAAATATATACATACACACATATATACATACAAAATATAGGCATTTCTTGAGGAGGAATGGAATGATTTGAAGTTCGAATGAAGTTGGAAATGGGGTGATAAATAGGCGAGATCACAAACTCGTAAATTTGCATGTGCTTGAAGTTGAAATATAGTGATAGAATTTTATGTGTGCATAGTTTTTCCTAGAGGATATTGTGTAATATTCGAATAAACGCTGCTCTAAAACCTCAATTTCATTGAGAAATTCAAACACAGCGTTATTGCCGCTTCTTTTGACGTCTGATGTCCAATGATTTGGCATTTACTTGAGTTGCCAGTGTCACTATTTTGAGGATTTTCTGAGGAAATGTTATTCTGTTTCATCCTATGAATAAAACAGAACTTGTGTCAGCATATGAGATATTGAAAAAAAGACTTTGTATTTGATAGCCGCTCTTGATTTCGTTATTCTTGAATAATATGTATGTATACCGGGTGCTGTCATTATTTTTTTGGACTGCTCACATTAAAAAAAATATTATGAATAACATTTGGCAACGCTGTGAATCCTGGCACTCCCGGTGATCGGCGAGTGGCCAGTGTCATTATTTTGCGGAACTTCTGAGAAAATGTTATCCTGTTTTACCCTATGAATGAAACAAAACTTGTGTCAGCATGTGTTATATTGAAATGAGGACATCGTATTTGATAGCTGTTCTTGATTTAGTCTTGAATAATATTTATGGATACCGAGTGCTATGTCATTATTTTTTCGGCCCGCTCATATTGTAAAGAAATATTATGAATAACGCTTGGCAACTCGGCGATCGGCCATAGTTCTGAACTTGTTACGTCACATCCTGGAGCGGTTTCCGCACTTCTCAAACAGCAACAAAAAAATAAAAAAGATCCAAGCACTTTTCTCATCGTTCTGGACATTGTGGTATTTTTTCCAAAAAATTTGTGATTTCGCCAATTGTTTGACTAGTAAGTCTAATTATTTATTATCTTTGGAATGAATTAGATTATGTATAAGAATATGAATTAGATTGTGTTTTGATCACAGGAATATGAAAATAATTTATCAGTTAACCTTCCTAACCTTAAAATGCAAATGTTTTAATAATTGTCTCTAGTTTTCAACTCTCAGACCCAAGTTCGACTGGTACATGGTATTGATAATTGAGTTTTAAAATTCAGTTCGAGATATATATATATATATATATATATATATATATATATATATGAAAGGGAAGAATATCGAGGGGACTGGTAATCAAAACGGAATAAATTTAATGGACATAGCCCTGTGTTAACAGTAGATACGTGTTTCAGGCTCTCGGCCCTCATCAGTACGGTGAAGAAGTGCAAGGATGAACAACACTTGGTAGAAAGCGACAAATCAACGGAGTCAACAAACGGAAGCCAGCCGCACATTTGTGGTTCCGGTTGGCATATATATATATATATATATATATATATATATATATATATATATATATATGAGCAGTTCTGACAAAAAAATCACTCTTTTTACCAGGTTTAACTGAACATGAAAACGTTATCGCTGCAAAGTAAGCAAATGAACTAATAAATTTTCTTAAGGGATTTATTGAAAAATACCTCAGAAAATTGATTTAGATTAAATTTCTAGTTTAATTCACGAGAAAAATGCTTTGAAGTAACTCAAAAATTATTGACAATATTTGAAATTATTTTGTTTCTTGTTATTTTATCCAACCACCTTGCAACAGAGGGAATTATATATTTCCAATTTATTTCGAGAAGGTTTAAAATATGGATAATGTAAAGTGTCCCTTATTTTGAGCTGAATCAAGTTTGGATTGCATACAATGTTGGAACTGGTTCTCAACTTGTATTTGTCCTGTCGGTGTAGTACCGAAGCATCAGCTGTAGATAAATCTACAAAATGTAAACTAGTTTTTATATTCCATTCCTTCGTTTCAGAAGAAATTCTGTAATAACTAATCATACGATCAATGAGATCAATGCCCTCCATGTAGTCATTAAAACATTAAATAATATCTGGCCCGAAGGCAATAATATATTTTCCGTCATTTTTTATCCATCCTTTACATTCTTCTAGCGGTTCACTTTCAAGTATTGATGATGCTATCAATATGGGTTTTTAAACATACCACTGAAAAATTTTGGATTTCTTTCATCATTTCTTAATTTGCTCATGAAAACTTTGTATTTGAATTACAAATTGTCAATCCTTCTCTTTTTTTCATGATTTCTTGATAATATTCATGAGTAAGCTTGATCTAATTTTATCCCATGAAATACTGAATCATCTACGCTAGACAATTTCAGGTATTTCAATCTCTTCGTCAGAGGTTCGTTTCTGGAGTGTTCATCTTGTTCGTCATCAGAAAGTCCCACGAGTTCCGAACTATTTGTTAGTGAGGGAGCAATGATCGTTTTGTCTTGGGTACAAATATTTATCCTTGGCAAATATAGCTGAAAAACAAAGAATATTTTAGGGTTATACGTATAAAATGATGAATAATTCATGATATCCACTTATGTGGGGGCTTTGAATTGCGTATACCTGTCTTCTAATTTATCTCTTTTTTCTATTTAAATTATATCTCAAATGCAAGTAATAATCAGAAAAAAATTATGAAATTTTCATAAAACTTTGTTCGATTATACGACATCAATTTATCAGCTGTATGACAGATGATAGCATGGGGTAATCTCAACAAAATAGCGCAAAGGTTACTAGCCTAATGTAATGAAAAATAATTGCAATCGTCGAATGATACTACTTCAAGGAAAATATGTAGGGCAAAATTATAGTAAGTACATATAAATTGACTATATGTTAGGAGAGATTAAATAGTTATCCATTTCTATTCTGTTCTAGAACTATTGAATGTTGTTATGTAATGCTCATTTAGCCGATATTCATTTCGTTTATGGCTTTGCGGATAGCAATGCGCGCGAAGCAACACGTACTGTACTGTACTGCCTTCAGCTCCAACATTTAACAGTCTCCACCGTCGTTTGGCAGAAACAGGTAGCTTCGAAAGAGCAGCTGATATTATTGGAAGACCACGAGTAGTCCGAACCCCAAAATTGGAAGAAGCTGTTTTGAACGCTCTCGAGGAGAATCCAGAAACAAGTACAAGAATAATTGCTGAAGCTCTCAATTCTACTCAGTACACAGTTTGGAGAATTATCCACGATCAACAATTTTATGCATCAAATCAAAATTTATTCAATATAAATAATACAATATTTGTCATTAGTACCATTCTCAATTTGGTTTACAATTCTTATATTTATAATGGCTGTTTTTATTTAACAAATGGAATTCTATATTTAGATGCATTACTGGAGTAGACTCACGCTAGGCTTTGAAGCCTGTGTTGTGATATCTAATTCAGTAAGGCATTTACCATGTATGTTTTTATGAATGACATTCGCATGTAGGGTAAAGATTTAAATTAGGTTACAGATTAGGATTCGAATGAGATTGGACAATTCAAGACGTGTTGATTTTGCTCTACAATTTGGTATGTAATTATTGTGAAAGAAGGTGCAAAACTTATTTATATGCACGACACACATTCACTAATATGTAATTCCGTAAAAAAGTGGAAATTTGTCAGGGTGACTTTGTACATACTTTTTTATTTCTTTTTTGAATATTTTAAGGGATTTTATAACTTTCAGATTTTTTGGAAGAATGTTGAATATTTTTGGGCCATAGAAAAGAAAAGAATTTTGTGTAACAGTTTTATTGAAAAATTCAGTTTGTACCTCCAAGTTCATTTTTGATCGGGTTCCTTTTGAATGTATGTGTGTGTATTTTTTTTGTGAATGGAACATTCGTAATAGGCAGTTATAAGTGTACAGTGAGTGAATATTGAAAATGTTAGTTTCTTGATATAACTTATTTGTGGAAAACAGTCAATTTTTTTTGAAAATTATTCTCAGTAAAATGTTTTGAGCGGTTTGTAACGGACTGATGGCTGCTTTGAATGTTGCACCCCATGCAGGAATGCAATATTTGATAATAGATTCGGCAAGAGACGTATAAAGTACAACAAGATTTTTTTTTGATAGTTTGTCGCGTAATTCATAAAAGGTGTGCATTAGTACCCGGAGCCGTTTTGTAACGAAGTTAATATGCTCCGTCCATTTTAAGTGTTGGTCTAGTATGACTCCAAGGTATTTTGTTGAAGTAGTATGATCTATGGTCTGACAGTCACAAGTGTTCTGGTTACTACAGAGTGGTTTGTGCATTTTCAAATTAAATTCTTTTGGTTGGTCACGGAGGGTGGGGGAAAAGGTCAGATACTTTGTCTTATCTACATTAAGCGATAACTTATTAATATTCAGCTATAAGTATATTTTTTGTAAGTTTGTTTCTGTTATATTTTTTATTTCCTGCCATGATGGTCCCGTGTAAATTAGTACAGTATCATCGGCGTAACATATTATATCGCCTACAAAGTTGTTGATTTTTGTTATGCTGTTAATGTAGACAAGAAAGAGCATCGGTCCCAAAACTGTCCCTTGTGGTATACCCGTTTGTACAGTTTGTTCCTCACTTATTTCGTTCCCGAATTTCACCCGTTGGATTCGATTGGACAGGTAGTTTTTCATCATCACATGTGCATATCCTCGAATACCATAGTTATGTAATTTTTCCATCAATAATTCGTGATCAACCGTATCGAAGGCCTTGGCCAGGTCCAAAAAAATGGCTAAGCATTTGGTTGACCTGGCCATGGCCTTCACGGCATTTTCAAGAAAATCCATAATGGCATTTTCTGTATTCGAGTTTTTCACGAAATCAAATTGTCTGTCTGTTATTATATGGTGCTCATCAAGAAATTCAATCAGTCTTTTCTTGACACATTGTTCGAATACTTTCGCTAAAGTATTTATGATAGATATAGGTCTATAGTTATTGATTTGCGATTTTTTTCCTGCTTTGAAAATTGGTGTTACATTGGTAATTTTCCATTGCCACGGTATGACCCCGTAGAGAAAATTTGATTATTTATGTGGACCAGTGGCATTAAAATATTGGTATGAATAGTTTTCAATGTTTTTGAGTTTATCCTATCTGGTCCTGGTGCGGAGTTATTCTTTAGATTTGCTATTATTATGACCAATTCATTATTTGTTGTAGGGTCCAAGAATAAGGATTGATTTACTTTAATATCTGTTAAAAATTTTTGGAAGTTTTCTTTGGTATTTTTTGGCTCATAATTTTACCTAAGTCAACAAAAAATCTATTAAATTCGTTTGCTTTTGCTGCATTATTACTGATCGTTTTTTTGTGTTCAAGTATGATGTCATTATTTTCGATATTTTTCTTTTGATCTCCACCTCGTATATTATTTATTATGTTCCATATTTTTTTATAGTTTGAACCTGCCTGATTTATTTGTGTTTTGTAGTACTCGTTTTTTGTGTTTTTCAACAGGGAGTTTAATTTATTTCTGTAAGTTTTATATTCCGATACTAACTCTGTTGAATATTCTTTCAGGAGTTGTTTTTTTAGGTTATCTCGATGTTTTATGGAGTTCACTAGCCCTGTGGTAATCCAAGGTTTGATTTTGATGATTGATTTGTTATATTTACTAATAAAATGTCATAGCTTTGCTGCGGGTTCGTTTCAAGTAAAATACTTTCCCATGTTTCTGTTGAAAGTAATGCGTTCAATTTTCCATAGTGGATATTTTGCCTTATTTTATTTTGTTTGGGTTGTTTTTGGTTTTTGTTTTCTGGGAAAGTAAGGTTTACAAATGGGGTAAAGTGGTCTGTCATGTCTGTACAAAAAATGATTGGTGAAATTGATACGTTGTTTTTTAAACAAGTTTCTGTCCTTATGAAAATATGATCAATAGCGGATTTTGTATGTTTAGTTACTCTGGTTGGTTTGTTTATGTACGAGATAAAATCATTGGAACCTAGAATGTTCAAGTAGTAGTTTATTTCATTATTATGGATATTTAATAAATTTATGTTTATATCCCCTAGAAAAATTTCTGTTTTTTTTATTCAAGGTGGATAGGTAGTTTTCCAAATCTTCAATATATTCACTACTGTTTGTCGCGGGAGGTCTGTAATATGCTGTTAGCCCTATTTTGTTCTGTTTTGATAGATGATTAGTGGTGAAAGTTGCTCTTAGGAAACGACTGTCATTTATTTTCACTGTTGTTACATCTGCTGATATGTTGTTTTTAATGTAAATCATGGTCCCATCACATTTCTGTTTATTTGCATGTTATTAATATTTGATAATTATTCTTGTTTCTGAAAGTACAATTATGTCCAGTGAGTCTTTGGCCATTTGTATATATATACAAGTAGTTCATCCATATGCTTTCTTAGACTCCGTATATGGAAATGTATCACTCCCAGAGTGTGATTTTCCTTATCCAATCTCATTCGAAAATAATCATGAAAATTATCACATATTTCAGTCTCGATAGTTTGGTTATCCAATTCGTTGATGAATTCGAGCATTATTCTAAATTACAAACTGGAAAGGAGACGTGATGCCCCCTAAAGAATACTTTTTATTCATATTCGCATACTATACATAAAATGTATCAGAACATAAAAATAAAGAAATGAAGGTTATGGCATATTATTGAAAAACTATAAATAGTGGTAGGTACAATTTTGAAGAGAAAAAAGCAAGAGAATGAAAAAAAAATAGTAACAATTTGCTCAAATTGAAACAATTTGGAATTTAATGTTGAGTATATTTTTCTAAGTCCAGTTTACCTCGTATCATTGTGACCTTATAGTCGATGATCAGGTATATTTTTCCTGACTCTGTCCATACTTGCTTCAGTCCGAATTTGGAGATTGTATCATTGAGGAGTTCGACCCTTGATTTGGTTAGATCCTCACGGATTATTATTCCTGTGCCCTTTAGAAGCTTCTTTTTAGTTTTTCCCAATTCTATGCGATCTGATTTCATTCGTGGTTATCCCTAGGTTCATTTTACAGTTTATCATGTTTATAATTTCCTCCCTTGTATTTTCTTTATTTTTTTCATCTATCAATATTCTCCTTCATTTTTTCATTCTCCAGTTTTTCCTCTCTTAATGCTTTTTCCAATGTTTGTATTTTATTTTCGTGTTGTTGATTTGTTGTCTTCACTTCCTCTTTCAGATCCGCCACTGAGATTTCCAGCAATGCTATGTTATTTTCAATTGTTTTTATAACTGCACTGGCTACGTTGTTTGTGATTGTTTTTATGAGTTATTCTGATTTCAGGCAATCATTTACTGCTTTGGTAACTGCGATTTCGATTTCTTCCCGCACTTCTCGTGTTATTACCATTTTGTAAATTCAAACTCAGTTGTTCTAAATATGTTCGTCAGGCTTTCTGCAAAGTTTCGAAATTTCTGCGGCTGTTTTGTTAAAGATATTTGATAGTGTTTGGGAGCTCACTTTTAGTACGACTTACACTACATGTGCCATAGGCATACCATATTCTTTTGCTATGAGACTTCCTCCAACACATTAGTCAGTGGATTTTGGGAAAATTGGCTGGAAATCCTCAATTTTTAAGATATGCACTCTTCACGGAGAGGCAATGAATGAATTGCTGGGACTACTTCAGAATGTACCATTAGAAATTCGTATCCGCATGTGGTTTATGCATGATGGTGCCCATCTTAGCGTTGTAGCCAGGGAATTCCTTAACACTGTCTATCCAAATCGATGGATCGGTAGGGGTGTAGAAGAATCTAACCAGGCGGCGGCACCAAGGTCCCCAGATCTAAACATGCTAGGTTTTTATTTTTGTGGACATTTGAAGTCACTAGTTTATAAAACATCAGTACCGAAGGAGGAAGATCTGAGAAACCGAATAGTAGACGCCTGTGAAACAATAAGAAAAACACCAATAATTTTTGAGCGGGTACGAGATTGAATTATTTGAATACAATTTAATTTCCTTTATATTATTTTGTTCTACATATTCAAAATTTCTTGAAATAAAATGTTGATATTTCTTGCAAATTTTATTAAAACAAATACAGATTTTGCAGTCTTGATACAAAAATAACTATTTCAAACGAGTAAAAATAAATAGAATAGGTGGCGCCCTCTACAAAAAACCAAAACTACTTACGTAAACGTCAAATTCATTTCCTAAGCATTCTTGAGAAAAATGCAAAATTATGGTAATAACTTCAACACGCATCGATTAACAAATAATCGACTTGAAATTTTCAAGTCCAAATATCTAGAAAACGGTTACTTATAGCGACTTGTAATAGGGGGTAGCTTTTTCATGTAGATATGATGGGGTAATTGATTTTTCCACTGAAAAATGTGCTAGAGGTACGCCCAAAAAAGTTATGAATCTTCAAAAAAGAAAAAGACGTGTAGGTGGCGCCCCCTACGAGTAGGAGCAATAATAACATCAGGTTCGAATTCGACACCTCAAAAAACCTCTCAATACCAATTTTCGTTTGATTAAGGTCAGTATTTCGAAAGTTATTTGAAAAAAAACGAAAAAAAAAAACTTTAATACCCTGTGTCTTGGAAACGAAGCGTTTCCGGACATATATTTATCCAAACAATTCATATTAGAATATTGTGAGGAATCACCTCCTGAGGTTTGTCGAAGTACTTTTGAATCCCCCTGTATAGGTTTGAAATTTGGGATATCTTTTGTGACTAATTTAAAAATGTGTAGGAATACATTCTCGCATTGCCTAATGTAAGATAAAGTAAGTCAATCTCTGCGGTAAAGCATTCGAGGCAATTGCTTAAATTTATATCAAACTTACAGAAAACATGTTTAAAACTAAATTTCCTTTCTTTTTACAAAAAGGTACTAGGTAAGAATGCAAAATATAATTTGTACTAAATGTGTTCCATCTCAATCGGATTTACATAGGCCGTGCATTGGAAATTTTTCAATTTGCAGTTAGATTAGAAACTTGAAAGTTGGTGTGCCAAAAGTCAGTATAAACTCTATTTTGAAATGAAACCTTATTTTTTTTTCACATGGTTCGATTGGCCTTCTAATTCTGAGTTCATAAAATCAGATTATTGATTTGTTTGAAAATATGAACAGGATGTTCATGAAATCAGATGTGAAATCATCTGCGACCCAAAGATAAACTTTAGTCACCATCTTCCATCGTTCAAGATAACCTCTTGTGGGGTATTCATGTTGAAAAGGGAAACATTCTCGATTTAATATTGAATGGAAAATTATTTCTGTGAATAAAAAAATCCACGATAAAAATGTAAAAAAACAATAACTTCAAAGTGTTACTTCCATCTTTACAAAGTGAGATTGCTTCCACTATCTGAAAAGAAACAACAATACTAAAAACAATATCATGAAAAGGAAGAAAATAAAAGAATCTCCTGTCAACACATATGTAAATATCCCTATTTATTTAAAATGTTAGTATAGTAGTTTTCTATATATTATGTGATATTCAAATTTTTCAGAGCCCTTTTATAATGTAATATACATGTGTGTATGTATATATATAGGTGAATATATGTGTATATTTATGTATATCTATATGTAGGTATATTTATTTATATTTTACAATCTGTGTATTTCATCTTTACTCTTTTTGTTACTGTGTATGTATCTTATTCTGTTATCACCATTTCAATTTGTCAACAGACAGTGGAAAGCTCCAACTGCAGACTTAGTTTGATGTTTTTGTTCTGAACCATCCGATAGATTTTGAATAATTGAGTGGCAAAATTATGAACGGGAGGTATTAATTCTATGAACTAATTTCTCTGTGGCGCAACTGTAGAATTATTGAGTGTTTGCAAAAATCTATTGTGATTTATTCGTGAATCACTATGTAACAGTAAATATTTTAAGCTGTACCTTTTCATGAACATCTAACCAAAACTTATATTGAATTTATTTACGCTACATAAAGTCAATCCAGCTTTTTAATTTGAAAAAACTAATAAAATCCGCAATTTTCGATAACTGATCAAAGGATCAGATGTAAAATCCATGCCTCTTAAGACGTTATTAAAATCAATATATACTGACAAAATGGATACATTTGACGGGGGAAATTTTAAAATACCGGGTGTTCATGGTTTTTGTACTTTTTTCAAAATAGTATGCCTTCTGACAAATAAACCACCTTGTATATTTTGAAGCACAGAGACACACAAATGTAAGTGGTATTACCTTTCTCAACAATCAATCCATAAGTACAGTGTTTTGAATTAATCCTTGGAAAAAATCATGTTGTTGTTCTCTCTATGAAACACCCTGTATAAGAAATATGAACTATGAAATATTTTCTCGTCAAAATACTATATTGGGGTGTACCTTTGAAAAAAATACGTTTCCACGACGTCACATTAGAATAAGGGAGATTTTGCAAAAAATTACTGTCATACATTTGTGAATCACCAAGTAAATATAAATATTTTTAATTTTACGTAATCACTAATGTATTACCAAAATATGTAGTGAACGTGTGTATGCAACATGAATTCAATCTAGCTCGTAAGTTTAAATACAAAAAATTCGAAAAACTAGGCAATTTCCAACTTTAACACGCCGTATCCAGAAAACTTGTCGTAGGATTGAGTTGGGCCCATTGACAATTTTGTTTACTAGGTCGAGTACAACAACGTACCAAAGTTTCAAAAAATTTAACTGGTCGCCACTTTACATAAAAGAAGTGCAGGGTCATTTGTTAATTGAGGGAAACACCCGGAACGATTCATAGAGAGATATACTCATTAGGATTTGGACATGTCGTACAAATGATAGTTCTTCAGACTACCTGCGCTATTCCTTCACCGGGTAGGTGACTGCATAGTATAACACATGGTTTTATAATACTTGATAGATATTGAGTGAATAGTAAGCTTGATTGTGATGGGCTGGTGAAAATACGGAACTTGAACTCGCCCTGTAAGATAAAGCAATAGTTATAGAGAATTCACATTAGAATATCATATACTATAGGATTTGATGTATTCAGTCGAATTCCATTACGAGAATGCAAGGTCCTCCTACTCTTCAATTCCCGATTCCGACCTCATCATGAATCACCTTATATTTCAATGTCAAAACACGCAGCGAGACCCTGAAGACATGGAGCTGTTCTGCTAGGAATGAGAAATAATGTTCCTCTTCGATTGTATTTAAATTTAATGCAAGATTAATAGTGCTGGCCACGCATAAAGGAATAAAATGTTGCTTTAAATATGAAGTAACACGTAAGATGCGAGCGTACAAGCACAGATGATATCTTTATCTTCTTTTGTATCGAAGCCTGGCAGTTTTTTATTAATAATAGCAAAACGGGTTTGTTTGGTGTTTCGATCGCCGTTTTATGTTTTGTTGATTCTTGTCTCCATTTAAATGATGCTGGTCATGTTTGTGATTCGTTTTTTTGCCGATTCATGCGATATTTACTACTGGAGAAAGGAATACAAAGTAGTCGACTTGTATTGATAAATTCTGGTTTTTGCGGACTTGGTTTTCAAAGGATATAACAAATATTCAAGATTTGTATTTGTGGTCTGCTGAATGCGGTTCTTGAATTTATAAAAATTGATTGTTGAAAGAGAATACTTACTGATTTCTGCATATGACTTTCCATTATTATAAGTTTTTGATCTGGTGTTGAGAATCTCATCTGCGAAACATGTGGAAAATCTAACTATGGATAATATTGTTCACATGTTTTTTGGGGAGGTACCAATACATTTATCTTACCACGGTAGTGATGTGTACTTAGAAGCAAATAAGTGGATTTGCACCGCTACCTTACTGCGTTTTAGAATTGGGGATATTTTGCTGTCAATTTTTATACAGTGTCCGGTATAAAGTTCGCAGTATATAAAAAACTTTTTTATTATTGATTTCTCGAAAAAAATCAAACGTGATAAAAACCTCTACTTCATCCCAAACCTGAAATGCAAACACCAAAATTGAATTTTATACGATCCTATACGAGGGACATAGAATCAATCGTGATAAAAACCTCTGCTTCATCCCAAACCTGAAATGCAAACACCAAAATTGAATTTTATACGATTCTATACGAGGGACATAGAAAAACATGCTTTGTTTTCAAAAGAATATGATCCCGTCACTTTATTTCTCACGGTAGAATTCAAATTCATGGAGAAATATTGTTCAAAATCGAACGTTGATCCAGAAATTCGAATCATAGCCACCTATGACCAATATCATATTTCAACTTTTTTCCCATTTTTTCCTCATCGCCCTGTACGACATAAGGAATATTATGCAAGACGAATGGTATATTGTTAGATATGATGATATCACTCTCTGAATGTTTTCTCATTTCTCCCTCCCATCGGAAAATCCCATTAATTGAATTATGTGACGGAATCTCACAAAATCTTGCTGCAAATAGTAAATAAAACTGAATTGTCCCCAATGAAAATAATTTTTTTCACACTACGAATAACTTTTTTTTATGACAATCTGAAATTGTAAAATATGCAATTTTTTTTTTTTTTTATAAAATTTACAATACTTTATTGATTTTTTTGCAGCATCCAACGTACAAAATTAAGGTTTCAATCCACTCGAAAAATTTATTTACGTATTATTTATGAATTTCGAAATATCGTAAGATGTTACATTCGACTTCTATAGCAATACCCAGCTTTCATAGTTTTGTTCTTTGAATTTCAATGTAAATGATTGAGATACAGAACATTTGCCGATCACAGTTGGCTTTGAAAACAAATTCATTTCTAATTGTAAACAAACCATTTTTGTCGCATAGAGAATAACTCACAAATCTGTAGAGTAATTTCAGTAGTTTTTCAATTCAATCATGGCTGCTCGACTAAGTATACAGGAGAGAGTGGAGATTGTAATGATACATGGTGACAAATATCATACTTGTAGAGACACTGCCAATATTTTAAATGAAAGACATCCAGTTACAAACGTTCATAATCCGACAATTACAAGAATTTTTAAAACATCCAGATCGGTTTCGAAAAAATACAAAGTGACACATGAACGACCGATAACTGAAAATGAAAAAACTGTTATGAATATTATGCTTTCTACGATTGAAAATCCAAGAATGTCATTATCGCAAAGAAGAGAAAATATTGGTATATCCGATCGATCAATGAGAAGAGTTCTAGGTAATAATAAATTTAAACCGTATAAACCAAAATTCATTCACACTTTGAAACCGAGAGATCCGGATAATCGCTTGGATTTCTGTTCCTGGTTTCAGTCTATGATGGAAGATAATAGACAGTTTTCGAAAAAAAACAATTTACAGTGACGAGTCAACCTTCACATCAAATGGGATAGACAGCTTCCAGAATTGCAGGTGGTGGGCAGAATGTAGAGACCAATATCACTTCAGAGATAACGTCTGGTGCGGAATTCTTAATGGCATTATTGTTGGACCAGTATTTTTCAGACAACCACTGAATTCTGCAGACGTTTCTTTCCGATTATTTAGATGATATTTCTCTGGACATGAGAGCTGGAATGTATGTTCAACAAGACGATGCATCCGTTCATTCTACGCTAGAAGTGAGAAGGTGGTTAAACGGAACATTTCCAAATCGATGGATTGGAAGATATTCCAATAACGCTTGTACCGCCCGGTCACCGGACTTCACTCCTTTGGATTTTTTCTTATGGGGATATCTCAAACAGAAGGTATATTCAAGAAGACCATTTTAAAATATACGTCATTTGGAGAATACTATCAGGGATTGTATTCGGGGAATAGCTCCCCAGATACTAAGAAATGTTCATGATGCAATGCACCGTCGTACTATGCAGTGTATTGAGAATGGAGGACTCCACGTAGAATGAAGCATAGGACATATTTGTTTGAAAAAATGTTATTTGTATTGTGAAAATAAATTAATTGGCATTCTGGCATCATACCTTGGAGAAAATTCAGTTTTATTTACTATTTGCAGCAAGATTTTGTGAAATTCCGTCACATAATTCAATTCATGTGATTTTCCGATGGGAGGGAGAAATGAGAAAACATTGAGAGAGTGATATCATCATACCTAACAATATACCATTCGTCTAGCATAATATTCCTTATGTTGTACAGGGCGATGAGGAAAAAAAAGTTGAAATATGAAATTGGTCATAGGTGGCTATGATTCGAATTTCTGGATCAACATTCGATTTTGAATTTTACCGTGAGAAATAAAGTGATGGGATCATATTATTTCGAAAATAAAGCACGCTTTTCTATGTCCCTCGTAAAGGGTCGTTGAAAATTCAATTTTGGTGTCTGCAATTCAGGTTTGGGATGAAGCAGAGGTTTTTATCGCGAATGTTTTTTTTTGAGAAATCATTAATAAAAAAGTTTTCCATATGCTGGACACTGTATATGTATCTAATTGAAATTCCAAAATGCATGATCGAATGTAATGGACAGATGAAAGCATTAAGAGCAAATCTGGAGAGAGGATCTGGCACACAGACGGATCCAAGATCAAGAAAGGAACTGGTGCTGGAGTATACAATGGGGAAAGAAATTTCCAAATGAGCATCTCATTGGGTATAAATACTTCTGTATTCCGCGAGAGAAGAAAACAACATTAGGGGAGTGCGCAACGCACGGATCAAAATATGTACAGACAGCCAGGCTGATGGTGGTTCCAGGACAACGAAAAAGCTGATGAATTAGCCAGGAAAGGCTCATTAACTCCATATATTGGCCCAGAACCCACACTCCTGTCACATAATGGAAGATCCGAGGCTGCATACGGGACTGGGTCAAATGAAAACAAAGAGAGCGCTGAAAAGAAGCCCCTCTCATGAACCACGGTAAAGCATTTATTGAGAAACTGTCGAAGCGCAGAACTGAAAAACAAGGAACCAAGCAGAACAATAACGGACATTCTCACTGGTCACAGCCCAATGAGGGGACACCCGCAAAAAATGGGGCTGTACAACGGAAAACTTTCCTGCAGACAATGTGGCAAAGGGACAGAAACGGCCAAACATATATTGTCAGAATGCGAGGGAGTAGACCGCAAAAGACAAACAAGGCTAACCCCCGACAAATACAGTAGCCAACCGGTGAAGAACATGTGCAGAGTGGTACAGGGACAAGGGTTACGGAGTGGGTGCTGTAAAATAAAACCGGAAGGCACAAAAAGACCATGAGGCTGAGTTGCAACTGGCGACAGGACCAGCATCCGAGGAAAAAAAAAGAAATTCCTGAATAACTCTGAAAAACTGAGTGTTCCGCCCAAATGAAGAGACGAAAAGTAGAAACTTGACTTATATGATTATCAATCGAATAATCGTAAAACAAATGGTCGAGCAGCACTCCATAACGAATATGGCACAAATGTCTCTTTGGCAATATCCAGGTCATAATGAGTTGGTAAGTCAAAGTATTTTTGAATAAGCTTGGGAGGCCATAGGAATAAGCAGGAAAGGAAGAATTGCAATTAGCAAAATATATTGGCGAAGTAGATGAACAAGGTAATGGTCTAATTGTTGACGGTGTATGGACTGTGCGGTCATATAAGCTTGATTGTCATGCTTTATCTGGAGTTGTGAGTATATATTATAACGTTTAATACAAAAACAATTATTCTAAGCCTTGACCGATAGAGCTAAGGGGAAGAATTGTGAAGAGTCCGAAACATTTTTGATAGATCACTCTATATTTTACATAACGTATAAAGGCTTAATTTTCGAATGCTCACATATGTTACAGGCTTGCATTAATGGGAAAAATAAGGGTTTTGTGTGTGTGTGTGAATATTGTCCTATCTGTGCTCGAACTTTAACTGAAAACATAAAATCTACAACTCATAAATGTTAAAAAAATTGGAATGGTTTGTCGACTTGCATGGAATAGTAAAAAAATGAATAGATTAAAATACGTGAGAATTATTGGCGATGGAGACAGCAGTGTTTACCAAACACTTTGCTAAGAGAGACCCTACGAAAAACAATAGTCCGCAAAGTAGAATGCATAAACCATCTTCTCAGGAATTACTTTGCAAAGGGAAAATACTCTCCAGGACTGAAAAGAATGTTGAGTGAGGATTTTGAAGTTTCAAGTGGGAATAAGGTCAGCTGTAAATTGCCACAGAAAAAATACCAGTGAGATTGATGAAAACGTGAAGCAATTAACTCCAGACACTAAAAACTCTCCTTACAATACTTTTGCAAAAAATTCACACTGTGCACAATATTTCTGTAAAAGGAAACAAAACGACAGAGATTATGTTCACGTATCACATATATGGCAGCTATCTATTGAAAAGTATGGAGAAACTTTAGCTGTGGCATTAGATATCTCCAAGGCGTTCGATCGAGTTTGGCACCAGGGACTCCTCGCCAAGCTTCCGTCTTATGGCTTGCCCCCTCAGCTGTGTTCTCTGCTTGCTAGTTTTCTCTCAAACAGGTCTCTCTATGTAGTGGTCGATGGAGTTTCATCTGACACTCTACTCATAAATGCTGGTGTTCCGCAAGGATCTATTCTCGCACCAACACTATTTCTACTTCACATCAACGACCTGTTGAAAGCAACTTCATGTCCAGTACACAGCTTTGCCGATGATAGTATCCTCCATAACGCTTTCTCTTCCAGGGCCCCTATATCAGCCCGTGAAACCAGAAATGAACGAGGAAGAAATGTTAATAATATAAATATGGACTTAGCAACAATTCTCGAGTGGGGATCTAATAACTTGGAAGAATTCAATGCAAACAAAACACAAGCATGTCTTTTCTCTAGAAAAGTCGATCTCACTGTGCCTAACATAACTTTGTCAGGAGTAACCATACCACTGAAGTCATCCATATCGATGCTTGGTATTACTATCACCAATAACCTTTCCTGGGAAAATCACGTGAGGTCCATTGCCAAAAGTGCATCCCAAAAACTTGGTTTTTTGTTCCGTGCCAAGAGCTATTTCACCCCCACCCAGCTGCTTATGATCTATAAGGCACAGATCCGACCTGTCCTGGAATACTGTTCCCATATTTGGAGCGCGGCACCTAAACATATCCTGAGGCTATTGGATTCTGTCCAAAAAAGGGCAATTTGTCTCGTCGGTGATGCCTCGCTTACAAACTCGCTCACTTGTCTGGAACACCGTAGAAAAGTTGGCGATTTGTCTCTATTTTATAGATATTTTCATGGGCGATGCTCTTCTGAAATATCAACAATCGTTCCTGCTTTGGCAGTCTCTCCGAGACTAACCCGTCAAGATCAGTCATCACACCCCTTCGTGGTCACTTTGGAGACCTGCAGAACATCACTTTCCAAAGACTCGTTCATCCAACGAACAGCGAGGCTTTGGAACTCATTGCCTAGGGAGGTGTTCCCCGAGGCATACAACCTCCAGAAATTTAAGAAGAACACCAACTCCTACCTTCTTTCCCTTGGTTCCCACGACGTTCTCTGAACATTACAGGATATCCCTGTTCGTGGGAACCAGAACATAAAAAAAAAAGATAGAAATGAAAGAATTTGGATTAATAGATGTCATGATATCTGCTGGTAACAGACTAGTTCAAAACATTAATATTGAACATCACCAAAAATGCTCCAGAGACGTATAATTCAATCGTGGCCAAAGTTGTTGGAGGAAAACGAATTAATTTTGCGGTGTAAGGAGGTTATAATGTTCGGTGTAAAACTGTAGCCATTTCTTTAGAATAAAAAAGAGAACTATATTCCTACTCTGTATGAAGAGCCCTCAAAAAGTGTTCCTCTGGAATTACACACAAAGATTTGTTATTCAAATGAGCAAACGCAGCTGCAGAAGAAAAACCAGGGACCATCAATAAAAAAACGCAAAAATGACGCGCTTAAAGATAGAGACTACGGTATTCAATGCGATAATGATGACGATGTTTCTTTTTTTTCATTTTAAAAGTATTCAATTTATATCGACCTATTTCTACTTCCAGTAAACGAAGAAAACAGAATCCTATGAGTTCAGAATATAGAAATATAGGTACATATGTACGATAAAACAGTTTTTAAACGAGTTTTCGTATAGACTTCAAATTAGTTTATTGAAAATATAAACAGGATGTTCATAAAATCATATGTGGAATCATCTGCGACTGAAAGATAAACTTTAGTCATTATCTTCCATCGTCAAGATAACCTCTTGTGGGGTATTCATGTTGAAAAGGGAAACATTCTCAATTGAATATTGATAGAAAGATTTTTCTGTAAATTGAAAAATCCACGATTAACATGAAGTTATTTTTTGTGAATGTCTATCAGATGTAGTTCAATGTCCAGCGTGGCTTTAGCCGGGGAAGTAGTTGTTTTCTGTTAGACATTCACAAAAAATAACTTCATTTTAATCGTGGATTTTTCAATTCACAGAAAAATTTTCTATCAATATTCAATTGAGAATGGTTTCCTTTTCAACTTCAAATTAATTAAGCAAATTTATTCTTATAATCCTGTGAGATTGATGCGATTTTGTTTTATAAAAAAACTCAATTCTATCAATATTTTTAACCCAGGGAATTGATACTTGTACTAATAAGAGAAATTAAACAACTATAATTCCATTTCATTTATAGCTTGGCTTTTTAAATGTGTACCTTATTAATTTTACATATATATTATCTATTTATTGTAATAATCATAAGTTATAATGTTTATTCACAAAATATACGATCAATAATTATATGTAAAAAAAATCTTTTGATATAGGTACCCGAGATGTTAGTTTCACAAAATATTTCACTTTAGAATTTAAATAAATATTCGACTCAAATGTGGTTAATCATTTGTTTCAAAAATAATTCCACTATATGATTCTACAGAACAGGGTTAATCAATAGATAAGAAAGAAAACTGTTCGAAATAATAAAAATATTATCTGCAAAAAGAGTATCAACCCAACAAATGTGTGTCTGTCAGATGCTAAGGTGCTGAGAAAGAAAGGCGTGCCCATTAGACTTCGCGGAGAAACAAGAGATAACTAGTACAGTTTTTTTACAGGTACAAAGAGAGGGTTGCGTGGGGAAATATTTCATGAAATGGATGAGGGACCTCGCAACTTTGTCAAATGAAAAGCAAGAGAACATCATTATCTGTATTCAGATTTTTGCTTTTGAGTTTGGCCCCTTTCACAATATCTATCAGATGTAGTTCAACGTCCAGCGTGGCTTTAAAAAAGCAAGAAGTTTGTTTTCTTTCGTCCTAAGAACGCTGTCCACCCTGATAAATTAATAAAAATGAATCATTTGAAGTAAAATGTCCACATTTTGTGCCAAATTGACATCAGAAATGGGAATTTATCGAAAAAATATTTTATCAATAGAGATGACCAAATAAAAAAAAAATTATTAGTATCAGGTACAAGGGCAGTTAGCTATAACAAAAGCCAAATTTCATTATTTTATCATTTGGAACCCACAAGGAATGTTCGTTGTCAGAATTGAGAGAGATGACAATTTTTGGTTATGTGTTGTACCTTAGTTACTTGATTTTTGATTAAAATATTAATTTAAGGATAGAAATTGTGAGACGACATTAATTATTTCAGCATTTGGAACCCACAAGGAATGTTCGTTGAGAGAATTGAGAGAGATGACAATTTTTGGTTGTGTGGTGAACCTTAGTTAGTTGATTTTTGATTAAAATATTAATTTAATGATAGACATTGTGAGACGACATTAATTATTTTTCTGTGATTTTGTTTTGTTATGTGGAATAAAATGATTTCTTTTCATTAAAAAATGTATTAAAGTTTTTTTATTTTAAAAATATTTAGAATATTTCGATCTGTTTTTACTTTCAGTGAACGTGAAAGAGATAATCCTGTAAAACCAATACATTACCCTTTTTATGAGTTTGACTTGAAGCAATATAGATACAATTGTACGATAAAACAGTTTTTAAAAAAAAATTCGTATAGATTACAAATCAATTAACCAAATTTATTTTTATAATCCTGTGAAATTGATTTTGTTTAAAAAAAAACTACTCAATTTCATAAATATTTTCTACCCAGGAAAATGATGCTTGTACTAATGGGATAAATTCACCAACTATAATTCCATTTCATCTATAACTTGCCTTCTTAAATGTGTACCTAATTGATTAAACATAGATTTTACATATTTATTGCAATAATCACAACAATTATAATATTTATTTACAAAAAATACGATCAATAATTATATGTACAAAAAATCTTCTGATATAGGTGCCCGAGATGTTAGTTTCACATTTTTTATTCTACATAATATATTTTTCATTCGATTCAATTTTACAAAATATTTCACTTTAGAATGTAAATAAATATTCGATTCAAATGTGGTTAATCATTTGTTTCAAATACAATTCACTATATGACTCTCACTGAACAGGGTTAATCAATAAATAAGGAACAAAACAGTCCGAAGTAATAAAAATATTATATGCAAAAAAATCATCAACCCAATAAATGTGGCCAGTCTATCAGATGCTGAGGTGCTGAGAAAGAAAGACGTTCCCATTAGACATCGCGGAGAAACAAGAGATAACTATTACACGAACAAAGAGAGGGTTGCGTGCAGAAATCTTTTATGAGATGGATGAGGGACCTCGCAACTTTGTCGAAATGAAAAGCGAGAGAACATCCTTATCTTATTCAGATTTTTTATTTTGAGTTTGTTCCCTTTCACAATATCTATCAGATTTAGTTCAATGTCTAGCGTGGCTTCAGCTGGGAAAGAAGTTGTTTTCTGTAACATATTACAAAATAATTTTTCTTGTAGATTTTTTAATTTTGAGAAAAATATTTCTATTTAATATCCTATTGAGAATGTTTCCTCCCAAGAGGTTATCCTAAACGACGGAAGATAGTGACTAAAGATTATCTTTCAGTCGCAGATGATTCTACATCTGATTGATTTTATGAACACCCTGTTCATATTCTCGAACAAATCTATGAAATTGATTTTCAGGATATTTGAGTATTATATTATTACTGAAGATTCCACATATAACGTCCTTTTGAGGACACACTATATAGCACCATCGGGAATGTTCCGTTCCTTTGGGACACTCGGTAATCAACCGCCATGAACTTCATTCATCACTGTAGGTAGAGCATAATATATTCAGTTTTTTTTTCAGGAGAAAGACGCCAGTCTCAAGTCGCAAGCGCCACCAAAGCTGAGGATGTGGCGACTAGAAAAAATCAACGACATTGCGAGTTCATTTGGAGTGCGCTGCATTACTAATCTATAAATATATTCGAACATGAAGTATACCAGGACATTCAAGTGTCATCAATGATGCCCTGTGTGTGAAAACAATTATGGACCATTCACTTGTAATATCACAATTGCACAAATTATTTCCGAGAAGTTCTTAGAAGTTAGGAATATTTTGAAAACTATCAATCAATCATATAACTCACAATTTTTTATGCACAAGGTATGTATGGCATGTATGGTATGTCAGGTACAGAGTATGAGAGGTACAGAATATGGGTAGATATAAAATATTAGAATATACAGGTAAGAGGAAAAAAGACAAGAATAAAAACATTAACATTTACAAGCACACATGTGTTTAGAAGAAGTACACAAAATATTGAATATTGCGGAACAATGCAATATTTAACTCAGAATTAAATTATGAACCATACGGTTCAAATGAGTTTGTAAGGTTGTCGGTTAGGAATTCTGGGTGACTATAATAGCATCTATCTATGAGGAAGGTTTTAATTCTACCAAGGAAAATTTTATCACTTCTCACTCGTTTGACTCCAATTGGTAACTCATTATAGCAGGTGATAGCATTGTACTAGAAGGAGTTTTTGTAAAAGATATCCGTTTCGTGTGTTATGCTCATGTTCAGATCCAGTTATAAATCCATGTTTTGCCTTGCAAAAATTATACATTTGAATATTTATAAGGAAGGTGCTATTAATATTTTTTTTTCTATGAAAATAGGCCGACAGCTCTCGCGAAAATCCATGTTGAACATCCTTGTTCTGACCTATAAAAACTCTTGAAAAATATCTTGCTCTACCCCAAGACAAGATATTCAAACTGATATGTGAGTAGACCATAGCATAATATATACTGAGTAGCCCAGGCACATCCAGGCTGGGTTTCATCTGTCTTAGTGCATAATGTGCTTTGTTTAATTGCGCACAAGTATGGTCCACTTGCAACACCCTTTATTTTTGAACCCCAGATTTTAAATTATATGATTCAAATTTAAGGAGGTGAAATCACTTTGCCGATAGGCTGCTCAGATGGATACGGTTAGGCCATGAGTAAGGTTCAATTAATGACTTTTCCTAGTTTATCAAATAGGGCCACTAAAAAAATTATACATTAATTAACTTGACTAGTTCAAGAGTTGGGCGCCAGGCATGCTAAAGACAAAAGCCAAAGATAAATAAAGTTAAATAAATGTCACCTAGCTTGTATGGGAAGGCAAATGAATATGCAAGAAATCAACTTAACAAATTTATTCCAGACGGAAGTAAAATGACTGGACAAGATATATAAATAAATGTTAACAAATACTAGAAGAGTATTGAAACAAATACTAGAAGAGTATAGAATTTCTCTTAAAAAGAATTGAAAAATTACATAAAAAAAAATATTTTTTACTCCGATCAAACTCTGAACATTTACAAAATATGATTCCTCTAGTCGTTGGGATACTGATATACCTTCGGAGATCTGCAAGGGCGAGAGATGAAGGCTAGTTTCTTCGAAGCTGGTCTCAGCGGCACTATCAGGAACTTGGTTCAGCGGTTACGACGAAGCTGGTCGTGGGTGGTTCTATATTTGGTTTTAGACCCCCTTAAAGGCGTGAATTTGGTTGATCTTCACGGATCAGTGCTGAATTGGATGTGCTGTATGACCTCCTAGGGTACCAGTCCTTCTGTCTCCGTAGATGGCATCCCTCCGTGGTATATATCATGCGAAGAAGATGATAGGAATCAAAATATGTACAAAAAGGGGAGAACGAAGGATATCCTTTGAACCTCAAGTTTTATGATTCAAAATCTAATCTAGAGTCAAAATATAGATGCAAATGATAGCATACAATAAAAATCTCAGTCTATATAAAAGACTGAAAGATTACAGTAAAAGAACAAAGATAATAAATAGCAATCCAATCGCTATTCTGGATTTAAATTTACAAGTTGATTTTAATAATAAAAAAAAAAATATATTAAAATGAGCAAAATTTAAAACCAAACAAAACAAACCTCACCCAAAACGTTATGTTCAAATTCAGTTAAATTTTGAAACAAGTAAGTTTTGATAAGGTGATTCTATGTACCAGAAGGGTAAAAAAATTGAATGAGGAAAAGTATTCCAAAAGAAATAAAAAAATTTCCTTGAAATTTTACCAGAGAAAAAATATGTATTTTAAAGCAAAATACTATAAAATTGCCAGAGAAAAAATATACTATTTTAAAGCAAAATATTTAAATGTTGCCAGTGCCAAAGAAAAATATAACGTTATAACCAAAATACTCTAGTAAGTAACAAAAAAAAAATAGGGTTCTTGAACCAAGATAATAGTCAGAGCAAAAGTATACTCTTCAGCCAAGATAAGAAGAGAGAGACACACGTCTTTCAGTAAGCACAACTCTCTTAGATAAAGATAAAGTGAAATAATCAGAGCAAAAGTATACTCTTCAGCCAAAGATAAACCGAAGAGGGAGACCACACGTCTTTCAGTGGGCACAACTCTCTTAGGAAAAGATAATGTTAATTAATTCTTTTAATTGAAGAATTTTCAGAGAAAAACTGAAAAGGGAGACCTCACGTCTTTCAGTGGGCACAACTCTCTTAGATAAAGATAATTTTGAAAAAGGGCGGCAGTTCCCTTTTCAAATCGATAAAACAGGTAATTCTCAAAAATTTGAATGAATCTCCCTGCTCTTGGTGACAAGGTAGTAACTGAAATGAATTGACTCTGTAACGATCAAAAATCAAACAACCCTCACTGCGAATTGAATGAAGTAATAGATATAAGGAACTTATTAAACAGAAACAAATTTACGCTTGAGGCATATATTGAATCGAGTGTTCTGAGACCAGTTAGGCCAGAGGTACAACTCTCTCCATAAGCAATTATTTCTCAAGAGAAAAGAAAATTACTCTCATAAACATGTAGTTATGAAATAAAGAAAATTGCTTACCGGAGAGCCGTCCTATTAGTCACTGCCAACCTGTCCCAGAACAGTCGAATACACCCTTCAATCGGAATCCTCGGAACAATCCACTGGTCGTGTGAGGTAAGTGAGAGCTAGTCCATTCGAAATTACCAGTGACCTGGTACCTAAAAAATGCAAAAGCGTAGAACTGATTTCCACGAAAAAAAAACAGTTCCCAATACTCGGAACAGATGTTACGTTAGCCACAATATGTACTATGAACGCTTTGCCAAAATGGCCGAAGTATTTATACGTAACCTTCAAAAATGACCATGCGGTATATCCAAGAATTCTAATATTACAAGCCTAAGAAAAGCGAAGAAAATGCTAAGCAGCTACAACATTAATTGCAAGATAAAGAGAATAATATTACTCAACTAAATTTCAACAGTGAAAATTATTCAATTCATAGATCGTACATACCAAAATCAATCCACCCAGTACACCTGCTATCTCGACGTTCAATTCAAGAAAGAGATCGATTATTCCTTCGGTTCGAACAAATCACCAATTCTACCTGGGTTTTTTCGCAAACTGTTCTTGGTTTTTCTCTATTGAAAAACACTTGGAAAAAACACGGCTTGACGACATGAATACAACTGTCACGATACCATTTTCACGAGACGACAACAAAGGCGCACTCTTCACGACCTGAGCAGTGACTACTGACCCGTTCCACCGTAAAGATAATCGGAAACGTTATGGGAAATTGGTTATGTATAAGGAAGTAACGAAAAATTCGTTACACACTTGCTTTTCCCAATTCAAATCAGCATCTAGGTAGGTTTCTAGGAATTTAACTTCATCTGACATTTTTAAATCGTCAAAAGTGTAAGTTTCAGCTGAGTTATTATTTCTGTCATGAAACTCGACAGAAATTGATTTTGAGGTATTACGTACACCATCCACTGAACTGATCGATAACATTTGGAGAATTTCTGAGGAGTTGTTCAATATTTTAGCCAGATAATGTTATGGTAGTGTCATCAGCAAACATTGTAACATGGCCTTCCATAATGTATTGCGGTAAGTCATTCACATATAAGAGGAATAGTAAAGGTCCAAGGACAGAGCCCTGGGGCACACCCAGTTTGACATTTCCTGCCTCAGAGGTAAGACCATTACAAGATACCACCATTTCTCTATTAGTCATGTAGAATTCAATCCAGTTTATAAAATTACATGGAATACCATAATTTGACAGTTTTTCAACTAGGAATTCAGGGCACACTGTCTCGAAGGCTTTTGATAGGTCAAATAATAATGAAAGGACATATTTGTTGCTATCGATCTCAGTGTATAAATGACTCAGTAGGTGGTAAGAAGCTGTTTGAATAGATTTGTGTTTGGATATGGAACAGAGCAAGTAAATTTGTCTGTAGTTGTCTATTTCTTTCGGGTTTCCTCTCTTGTGAACAGGTATAACAACTGTTTTTCTCAGGATATCTGGAAAGTAACCTAGTGTTAGAGATTTGTTCATGAGATGAGTTAGTGGTTGAATAATGGTCGGGACTATTTCCTTTATTATAACAATTGATAGTTCATCGAAGCCTGCAGATTTTTCATTTATTGCCATCTCATGTTCAGTAATGGGTTGAGTTTTGAACGGTTTAGTTACATTGGGATTTTTTGTTACGGTACATTGGAGAGACAAGTTTTGTCCAGAGTGATTTGATATAGCAGTTTCTGCTACATTGGAAAAGTAGTCAGCAAACAATTCAGACGCTTCATTCAGCTGAGTTATGAGGCCCGCTTGTTCGAGGGATATTGGATATTCAATTTTTTTTTTATTTTTTCTCGGTTCATTGTTGATAATCATCCATGTATCTTTAGTTTTTTTTTATGATTTATGTATTTTGGTGCTAAAAAAGTTTTTTTTTGCCATATAGTCAATGCATGTTGAACTGGTATGTGCATTTTTATTAGTGAAAACTCTAGTCGCACCTGTGAGATTTTTACTCAACTGGTATGAATTGAAAATATCCAAGATTAGTTTAGTATTCATTTCCGCTTTTTTTTGACAATCTATATTAAAGTATCCACATAGAATAATGGAGTCAGAACGGACAGATGCTAGGTTGAGTGCCTGTGTTAAACATTCAATGAAGATGTTAATTCTGCCATTTGGTGGTCTATACCCCGTAACAACAGAAATGTCACAACCATTAACTTTGAACCGAATTGCACATGTGCTGTGATTCTTTGCAGAAGGAACTCAATTCATACGATTGAAAGTTAATTTTATTATCACTTTTTTACTAGCTTATGATTGTATACAATGTAGTGAGGAACTTAAAATGCCACAAATAAAATATTGATTGACAGGAGTAGTAAATGTCAAATCCATGGCTAACCTTACAAAATATTTTTTTAACCGACAACATACGCCAACAACATTCTATTTAGAATAAATAATAATATATCCCGATTTCCTGAATTATTTGAAAAACAAATGATAATATGAAAAATATTTAAGTATATATGTAAGTAAGTAAGTAAGTAAGTAAATTTATTCAGGTAAGTATAAGTTTCATCTACAATATCAATGCATAACTAAAACTGGAAAGAAACATTATGAATTACAGATTATGTTGCAGGCTGATCTACATAAGCAAAGCTTGTGTTGTAGTCATCAGCCTGAAGTTGTAAAGTTTATACATATATTTTGAATGAATGAAAATTTGAGAAGAAAAAAGAGTTATATACAATGTGAAGATCAAATTTGTTGTAATGAGGGAGAGAGAGTAGGGTGTTTTTTTTTGTCAAGTTCATACACGGTTTTGAGTTTAGATTTCATTTTGAATTTATTAGGGATGATTCTGATATCTATAGGGACTAGGTTTAACAGTTTTGGCCCAAAGTATGATATGAATCTCTGCGTGTGAGTTAGTCTACAGAGAGGAGCATTTGTTTTCTGTTCAGATTTAGCACGTGTGTTGTATATATGGCTTATATGAGAGATGGGATTGTTTTGCATCCATATTAGGCAATGGTAGGTATATAGTTTTCTTACTTCAAGTAAGCCAGATTCTTTGTAAAGGTCTTGAGTTGAGTATCTTCTATTTTTCTTAAAAATTATTTTTAATATAGTATTTTGCATAACTTCAAGAACGTGTATTGATGTTTTACTAGGACCACCCCATATAATGATGCAATATCTCAATATGGATTCAGCAAGTGAGTTGTAAATCATAAGTAGGAGTTTTTTATTATCAAGATTCCTAAGTTGATAGAATTTATAGACTAACTTATTAAGTCTTTTAACTGTATTATCTGCGTATTCTTCCCACCGCAGGTGGTGGTCCACATAAATACCCAAATACTTTATGTTGTCAACTTTTTTAATTTTTGGACATGAACACTGCGTTGGCGATCGACAGAGATGTTTATGAATAGTGAGTATGTTATTCAAGGGCTGATCTTTTTTTGTTGTGGTAAATGCAATAAATTTTGTTTTTTCTAGATTCAGACTCAGAAGGCTCATATTCAACCAAGATATAACATATTTGAGCCCTGTTTCAGCTTTCTTATAGACTTCATCCCAGGAGTTTCCTTCAAACAAAAGAGAAGTGTCGTCCGCGTAAGATACTATCCTGCAATTGATGTTCAATAGTTTATAAAGACTGTTGATATAAATCAAAAATAAGATTGGACCCAATACTGTACCCTGTGGGACGCCCATGGTGATAGGTAGTTGATCGCTGTGAAGACTGTTTATTTTAACCTTTTGATGTCTGTCAGATATACAGTTTTTGAATAGATCTAGTGTAATTCCTCTAACTCCTATAGTTTCTAGACGTTTCAGGAGAATTTGATGATTGACAGTATCAAAGGCTCTAGCCAAATCTAAGAAAACCGTCAAGCCCTTTTTCCTGTCATTAAAGTTTTTCCATACACTGTTGATCAGTTGGAATATTGCATTTTCAGTTGACATGTGTTCTCTGAAACCAAATTGGCCTTCAAATAAGATATTATTTCTCTCCAAAAAATCAATCAGTCTATTTTTCAAACACTTTTCGAAAACTTTAGCAAAATTATTAATAATAGTTATTGGTCTGTAATTCGTTGTACGTTTTCTGTCACCAATTTTGACAACTGGGGTGGTTATAGACTCTTTGAAAGCAGCTGGTATATTACCCCTTACGAAGCATAAATTAATAATATGACAAAGAGGACTCCATAGAAGTAAATTGCTTTTTTTTATAAATTGCGCCGTTATTTTTTTTAAAGATATTATTTTATTTATTTCATTTCTTGATACTGGGCTTAGAAAAAAAGAATTTGCAATATTACATTCAATTTCCGGGATAGCGTCATGTTTATCAATTTTCCTTGCCATCTGTTGTCCTATATTTGCAAAGAAATTATTAAAGTAATCTGATTTTTCCTTATCATTAACAATTAATTGTCCACTTTCATTTGTAATATTATATTTACCTTTTTGTTTCAAGTTATTGTTCATCATTTCATTTAAATTTTGCCAAATTTTCCGATAATTCTGTTGGGCGTCGTGAATCTTATTTATGTAATGATTATTCTTATGAGTTTTAATTAGATCGTTAAGATAGTTCCTGTACTTTTTGTATTCTTTATTCAGTTCTTCGGTATACCGTCTATTTAATGTTTTCTTCAGGTTGTCTCTGAATCTGATTGATGTTAAAAGACCTGTAGTCATCCAAGGTTTCAGTTTTTTTTTGGAAAGTTTTATGGATTTAGTTTGAGTGGATGAAAGATTATATGTTTTAATTTTGTCAATAAATAGGTTGTAAGCATGTTCTGGGTTTGATGTCAAGATATCAGTCCATTCCTTTTCTTCATGAAATGTTTTCACTTTATTTTGATTTATAAAAATAATAGATGTTTCGATGTTAAATGTGCATGGATTCAGTGAGATTGACTGTATTTTTATGGAAAGCATAATTGTGTAATGATCGGTTAAATTGGTAGTGTAAATATATGTTTTCAATAACAGTTTTTCCAATATGTATTTGCCAGATAGTTTTATGTAGATATGGTCTATTAAGGTAGAGCTGTCTTTTGTTACACGGGTCGGCTTATTGATGTAAGAAAAATTTCCTTGTTTCGCCATCAGGCATACGTAGTTCGTGGTGTTTGTCTCCGAACTATTCAATATATTTATATTGATATCACCCATGGAAATGTTCACATCAGCACTTTTCTGAGCAGACAAAAAATGCTCCATGTCTTCCAGATAGTAGAAGGGGGACGGTAACAATCTGTGATGATAAAAGATATGTTGTTCCACGTATATTCTTTTTCTAAGAGCTTGATTTCGGTAAGATGTTTTATAGTGGTAATATAATCGATGGAACTTTTGACATATACGATTACCCCATCATTTTGGTTGGAATTAGAATCGTTATATAGTATTTCAAATTCTGGGATCTTGAAATCATCTACATTCTTAAGTGACCATGTTTCGGATAGAATAATGATATCCAGATTGTTAGTGTTAAATCTCTCAATATACAAAAAGAACTCATCAAAGTTTCTACCTAGACTTCTTATGTTGAAGTGAACTATATTGAGATATTCATTTCCACAAAAATTTTGTATGTAATCTTCAATGTTTCTAAACACCAGAGTCTCTCTCTCCTCATAGTTATTAAGCTCATCCAAGTAGTTTATCATATAAATCAATACAGACAAAAATAATACACAATGGGAAAAATATAGGAAAATATATACAGAGAAAGAAAAGAGAAAAATATAAAGGGGGTTTCTAAATGAATAAGAGGGAATGAAATTATTATTATTAAAAATTCAAATTAAATTTAAATTTATTTAGTAGCAATAAAAGTAATATATCTAATGTAGGTAGTATCCAAGTAGTTTTGCTCCTAACCATTGGTTTAGTTGATTAGTACGAGCGAAGTGAATAAACATGTTATTGAACATTTGGTATGTATTTTGTGATATCAGAGTTGTTATTGATATTGACCTTAATTCCATTTATTTTTGTATAAACTTGCCCTTTGAAGGTCCATACCGCTCTCTCCAAAAGCTGCTTTGGCTTCCAACAGAAGAGCTTTCCGTATTTTATAAGGTCCTCAGCGACAAAATTTTTTTTACCTTTTAGTTTTCCAAGATTTTTCATAACCTGCACTTTATGTTCATATTGGTAGAATTCGAGAATAACTGGCCTGGCTTTATTTTGCTGCGCTTGTTTTCCTACTCTGAAAGCTGTTCGTATGGTTTGTATCTCAAGAGGTGTTTCGTCATTCTGATTCAAAATCTGCCTTAACTGTTCCTTCAAATCTTCATCTGGTTGTTCGGGTACCCCGTATATACAAATATTGTTGATTTTTTCGAGCTGCTAGAAATTCGACATTTTTTGTTCCAAACTAGTTATGGTCACGTTCATACTTTTTACTGTGTCTTCAAGTTTCTGGAATTTCTTATCTATTTTATCAGTGAAGGTTTTTGTAATTTTATTTATAAATTCCTCACTTGCGAATTATTCACTGATTGTTTCCTTAATCAGATTTTGTAATTCCATTTTATTCCTCGTGTTTGTCATTTTCTTGTATAGGTATAGTTATATATTTTTTGCTGTATATCACCTTTGTTTGTAGTTAATATTGACATTACCCTGAAACCTAGTAAGAAAATTATATGAAATCAATTATTGTTACCTAATAATGTATCTGATATTATAAATTTTATTTTACTAGGGCACGGGAACAATAAGAAAAAAATATCTCGCAATACGAACATCCACTTTCATTTTCAATCAATATTGACATTTCCCTGAAACCTAGTAAGGAAATTGTATGAAAACAATCAATTTTATATAAAAATATATCTGATATTATAAATTTTATTTTACTAGGGCACGGGGAAAATTAAAAAATATCTCCCGCAATACGAACGTATCCACTTTAATTTTTAGTCAATATTAACATTTCCCTGAAACCTAGTAAGAAAATTGTATGAAATCAATTAATTTTCACATAATAGTCTGATATTATATATTTTATTTTACTAGGGAACGGGGAAAATCAGAAAAAAATCTCCCCCAAAACTCCCATCACACACAGCCTTCTATTTATTTGTGAATAACGTCAAAATAAATATTTACTTAATGTTTTCTATTTGAACATAATTCCGGTATACAATTTTCTTACCGAATCCCCCACGTGCTTGAATTAATTGCGGGAAATTTGTCTCGTACATTTTTAAAGATAATTTTCAAAAAATTCTTGTACTCAAAAAATTTCCGGCAATAATTCATGCTCTAGGGAGATTATTAGTGGAAATTCACCAAGCTTTCTTTTATGACACATCTAAGGAGAGCCGATCGGCGTTAAATTTGTATAATGCTACCAATTGTACATTTAATTTTCATATTATTCATAATTAGTTTGAATTGAAAATAAATAAAAATAATATTAATTATCCTTTCTTTCTCATAAAAATTTGAGATATAAAATAGTATACTCGTAAGAAAAATGTTGTACCTAACACATGCGGAAATGGTCTTCTCCACACGTGCGAAAAAGTACCACTTTCCGCACTTGTTAGGTAAATAACTATTTCGCACGCCTCTTCCAAAGCTCCTTTGGTACCTTTTGACTTTGGTTTCGGTTTCTGGTGCAGGTTCAACGAAGGCAATTTTGAAGAAAAATGCTCAATGGGGCGGCATTTCGGAGACTTGTATCATACTGAGAAAATCTACCGCACAGTCCTGTAAAGAACGATGATCTTGATATTCATTCTCCAAGAATTTTCACAAGAAAGTAAAAAATGTCAAGCACAAAAAAGTAAAAACGGGATGCGTTGCAGTTATGCATCTCTAAAAATACATCGGAACACGCTACATACACAATTGCACCGGTGGAGTTTATTTTATTTCAACGATTTATGTGTTTTTGCCTTCGTGTTGCTCCCATCGTTTTGCTTATCTTAATTTATTTTAATTCAGATCCGGTATCGTTTGTTTTGGTTTTATTGCCGAGCCTTGAGGAACTGCCCGACTACTATCGTCGGGATGTTGATATTTCATACGTGGTTGACATGACAACTAAGTGTCCTTGCTGTTATCACGACGGATATCGAAATTACCGTGAAATCATCGGTGCACGAAATACGATTCAAATAGGATCAAACGGTGATACAGTAAATTATTTGCCAAAGCTCACCGTACTGTAGTTTTTTCCTTATCCTGCATATTTGATTTCAGGAGTACAGCAGTTATTGCATCCTCTCCAGGAGCTTTGCCATACTTCATTTCTCTTATAAGGATACATATTTCATGTTGAGTTATGGGGGCCAGGTAGAACGATTCTAGTTGGTTCGGGCTTTTTGATTTTGGTAGCTAATTTTTCGCCTATTTCAATAAAATAGTTATTATTGGGATTTGTGAGGGTTAAGTTATTCGTGTCAGGTATGCTTTCGATTTTTTTATCCGATTTTTGGACCTTCAATTCATTGACTATTTTCCATACATTTGTTGAATCACTTTATTTTTTTTCGATTTGTGACCCATAGTATTTAGCTTTTTTTTTCTTTATCAACTAATTCACGAGTCTTCGAAAATTAAAGTATTCGTTTTTTATTTCTTCGTTGTTATGTGGTGGTGATTTATATTTAACATACAGAGCGTTTTTTCTATTTACAGTGTTAAAAAAACAGTTTGTTGCATTCTTTTTCTTTCGTTTTTCCACAGTTTTTTTAATATTTCTTGTGGTTAATTCAAGGAGGATAATCATCAATTATACTGTGGATACAAAATTGAACAAAACCAGTTTCATAACCTCAATTTTACGATCAAAACAAAAGGTATAATTATTTTGCGAATAAATCAGTTTTTAAATAAGCCAAACATTCCGAAGGCACTTTCACTCAGAACTGAATAAAACTATGAAATTATTGATGAAACACTCTGTTTACTTATACATTTTTTGATTCCGCGAATATCTCCAAGTAGGTCTACTCAGTTTCGGAAACAAATATTGCTCACTCAATTTTTCAGATTTATTCCCATTCTCATAACAGAATTCTCATTGTTTAAAAGAATAATGAAATCCAAAGTGTGTTATGGAAACAAAAATGACTTTGATAATCAAGAAATTAGTGAACATCAATAATCCAAGTTCGTATACCTAGTGCGCTTTTTGGGGCTGTAAGTTTTCCTCCCCTAGCCATTGAAACTGCACAAAAAACTCGATTGTTTTCAAATATCATGGTAGAAAAATCATCCTATTCCATATTGAACCAATTTTCTTCTTCAAATATAATCCATCCGTCTTCCACCCAAAATACCAACCTGGATGTAAAAGGTTTGAAATTAATAGAGATCACACTGGAAACTTATATTCCTTCCGAAAATGTATTTCCGCATGGAATTACCATGAGGATATATAAAAAAACTCGTTGAAAGAAGCATTTGACGCAATAGATAGAAAATCTTTAAAACATTCAAAAAAGAAATTAGTTCAGGTAGTGGTATGGAATTTCAGCTCTTTCTTGGAGGTTTTGCACAGCCCTCTACATGAAATACCCCTAAATGTCAATGCCCTGGACATTAATCGCTAGAACCCATTCCACTGGAATAATAATTTCCAAAGCTGTTTCATCTTGAAAAAAAGAACAACGCGCCTCCGCATCACTCATAATTTTCCATTTGCAATAAAACAGAAATCGAGGCAATAATTCAACTATAAAATTACAGCAACACTTTTTCAGGGCCGGACCTTCCATTAGGCTAGTGTATAGACTTCTGCAACTGAAACTAAATATAAATATGATTGTTGATGAAAACAGAAGTGGAATCATTAATAGAAATGAAAAAATATATTAGTAGAACTGAAGATATTTTCATTAAGTAGGTAGTAAATGGAAACACACTAACTTTTGATAGATATTTTAAAAGGGTACTGAATTAAAACAAAGAAAATGTGAAAATGAATATTTTCATTCAGCCAATTGGTTTCATTATTATTATTATTACAAGCTTTTATTTAGTTTCACTTGTTAGTTCGTTCGTTCGTTTGTTAGTTTGGGTCAAATCTTGCAAGTGAATTTTGACCGACTTCTAGTCGTCCGATTAATTTGAAATTTGGCAACAATGCATAATTTAATTTTTGTTTGGAAAAAAATGGCGGCTCCAAAATGGCGTACGAGATTTGTAATTATGGTTCGATTTAATTCATGATTGGTATGTGGAGGTTTTCGGGGTCGGAGATTAGGAATTTTTGTCAAAAATTCATAAATATACGATGAGGGACGAGTTTTGTGATTATGGTCCAATTCTATTCAAAATTGATAAGCGGCGGTTTTAGAGGATGGGGATTTCGAATTTTTTTTTGTCAATATTTATAAATTCAAGATGGCAGCCCCAAGATGGAGAACGAGTTTTCTGATTATGGTCATATTTGATTCAAAATTGGTATGTGGGGGTTTTCAGGTTCAGAGATTATGAATTATTAGTCAAAATCTATAAATTCGAGATAGCGACTTCAGGATGGTCTGAAACGTATAAAATAAGTTTAAGTCATCGCATCAAAGATTTAATTATTTTTTGTTAAATTATTTGGGTTTCAAAAAGCTTGTCGCGGGAATTTTTAATAAAATCAATACTTCGAAAGATATCAATTGGTACCTTCTTTTATGAATACTTTGTAAAAATTAAATACTTTGACAAGTTCTCACCTACCAACCAATCACTGCCAAATCATATTAATTAATATTAAGTAGGTACCACTTTTATGAACACTTCGCGCGACTAGCTCTTTGATACCAAATAATTCAACAAAAAATTATTAAATCATTGTCATTCTATACGTTTTAGTACACGGCTTGAATGAAAGCTTGTATTTAAAAAGTTTTTTATTGGTTATTTTATTTTATTCTCATTCCGTCTAAATTGAGAATGTATATAGATGGTGCATATCATTAACTGGGCAACCAATATACTACTGCCGACAGGAATTCATTTCACGTTTGAATTTCATGGCGATTTCACCAATCAGAAAAGAGACGGGCCGCGATCACGTTATTTACGCCAGGCCTCTTGGGGCTATACAACAGTTTCAGCAAAAAGACAAGGAGCGCAAAGAATCCAAAATTCATTAACATGAACATTGTATATGAGTGTTGAAGCCAAATATATAAAACGCTCTTTGGCAAAAAAAAAGAAAAAACAGCCAGAACTCATTAAGGAGGGCGGTAAACGACCGAATACCGAAATCGATCACTTATTTGCTGTGTGGTCGATATATTCAAATAGGAGCAAGTGAAAAAAACCATAACGCGATTGTGGCAAAACCTCGGAAGTTATGCTCGCTTTGCTAGCAGTGCTAGATGGATTGTTACCGTTATCGTCCAAATCGCGTTGTGGTCGTTTTCAAAATACCAAGAACCATGTGTCATTTGAAAAGTTGGATAAGTATTGGATTTCGATATTTGGCCATTATATGCCGTCCAAAACGCTCAAAAGTAGCTTGCCGACAAATTATATTACAAACCTTCTGAAAAATCTATCACGCAGCTAATGTCTTCTTCGCTCTGAGCATCAGGTAGCAGGGCGCGAAATCGCCATCTCTTGCATACATCAGTTAGGAAAGAAATAAACACCACAAAGGATCATATTTGAAACTCTCACGCATCAAGCCACGCCACAGTCCTCTAATCTCAGGCAGTGCCACGTCAGTGCAACGCACCTGGTTATACAGATACAGTATTTTTTTTGTAGAAAATTTCGTCTTAGAACTATACCGAATTCACAGAGAATATCAATGATTTTTAACCGACGAAACCAAAAAGGAGGAGGTTCTCTATTCGACCCGTAGATTTTATGTTTTTCCATCATATTTTTTTATGTATGATCACGCATAACTTTTTACTGAGGCGTCCGATTCCGATAATTCTTTTTTCAGTGGATAGGGTGTACTTCAACTTTGGTCCCATTCGAATTCAAAAGATGAAATCCACCCCTAAGGGTAGCGAAATGAAGGATATTGATCACTCACCTCTGAATTCTGGTCCGTTAACCGATTCTATCAGGCATAACTTTGTACTGGGTTCTTCGATTTGGATGACTCTTTTTTTAATAGATAGGGTATACCTTATATTTGGATATCGAAAGGAATTAGCCACCCTTACGGGTGGAAAAATAGGGGATAATTGATTTCTCACTAGTGAACATTAGCACACACATACGTAGTTGACAATGACAGATCGCTACTGACATTATTCTTGTTCCGTCAAAATCAGTATATTTTATGAGAGGATGGAATGATATACAAAGTAATGAAATAAACTAACCAGAACAACGAAAATAATTCATATTACAACAAATAGTAAAAGTAGATAATCATATTATTTAACTGGTAATAGTTGAAGTAAGGTGGGTAAGTAAGTATTTTGGAAGTAATCACAAAACAAGTAGGTAGTAATTGGTAGACTTTAGCCATGAAAAATTGAAAAATAAAAACTCCTTAACAAAAAATTAAACCGACGAAATACGGAACTGAAAAGTAAAAAATAAAAACTTTTTAACAAAAAATTTTACCGACGAAAAAATCAACTGAAAAGCAAAAAATAAAATAAACCTTCTTAGTCTAAATGATAATTGAGCTCCTAAACTAATGTTAGTAACTGATTTTGAGTCGGCGCCAAACAAACTAGCAATTGAATTAGGTGTAGCGTAAAATGATGGCAGCGAGATGCACGGCTGCGTTTTGATGACTTCTTTCATAGATAATGATCTTCGATAATTGTTTGTTTGACGCCGACTCAAAATCAGTTACTTACATTAGTTTAGGAGCTCAATTATCATTCAGACTAAGAAGGTTTATTTTATTTTTTGATTTTCAGTTGATTTTTTCGTCGGTTAAATTTTTTGTTAAAAAGTTTTTTCCTAACGCAGATCTCAGTCAACATCTAACAATCAGGCTGATGATGAGGTCTCATTCAAATATAACTCTACGAAAATGGTCGATTGGCAATGATCAGGCATGTTTTTTAGGTCAAACACCTTATCAACCATGAGCCCGTATCACGTTTCAAATGTGTCATAAATTTATAAGACCACGGGAACTTGTGGTGTCGATGTCGACGATGTTGCAGACATGTCCGCCATACTTTTTTCTGTTGCAGAGTGATGGTAGGGGGAATTCTGAACGGTTATTAAAAAGAAGGGAGGAAATATTGGAAGTTCAAGATTCAGGGAAGTGAGAAACAAAAGTTTACAATAAAATAAAGTGACGCTCGTCGGTTGTCAGTCGTCTACAACTTGGCGTTCGTTCACCTGCTGAACCGTTCAAAATATGTAAAAAAAAACGGTCTCGAAAAAAAATTAGAATTAACGACTTACAATGAGGGGATCTTACCATTTGCCCTTGAACAACTCACATTTCTTCCGCCAGATATTTTCAATGCGGCGGAAGGGCGTTGGGTTCTCCGATTTTGAAGATATTTCCAGATATTTTTTGTGATAAGTTAATATTCCAACATTTTGGGACAAGCCGATTAACAACAATCGCAGTCTCACTCTATTTACGAAATGACACCCAAATAATCTAACAACCTTCTCTGGGTCTGTAGTATAACTCTGCAAACATTGCATTCACACTGGTTGATCGTAAAATATCTCAGATAACTACTTTTATCTCACTATTCAGAAAGTTGCATTCCAATTGGTTGAATAACAATCGCGGACATAATTAATTCTGACTTACCCTGTACATATAAATATACAAAACTAGGCTAGGCTTCACCTCCGCATCTGTAGCATATTATGCATGAGGTTGCATTCAAATTGGTTGGATAATTTTCAGAAAGAACGCGGACATACAGGGTATTACCAAATAAGTGCAAAGTTTTCAGTGGGTGATTCCTTGTCGAAAATTAAAGGGGGTCTTTCATGTGAACAAAATCTTTTACGCCTTTCCTTGAAAAGTTTCACGCTTCCAAAAATGAGAAAAAAAACGTATTTTTTCTTGAAATGGCTGAAGAGTTGAAGAAATGTCATTCTGTGGGAATGTTAAACCAATAAAAAGGCTACCTATGAATATTTTTTAAATTTTGTTGTGATCTTTTAAAGGGGTGAAACATGCAACCCCTATTCCATTTTTCACCAGAACTTTTCATCAAAACAAAATTTATCATTTAAAAAATATTTGTTGGAAAGAACGATTCATTGCAAATCTTTTTTAACTCCTGTGTTGTGTCCGTAAAAGCGATAGTTTCCAAATAAAAAAATGTAATACAACATTGTGCATGAACGGATCTTCTGTGAATGGAATCGGAAAAATCTAGTAGGTGGCTGTCACGTTTTGTTTGCACAGTTTGTGACTTCAATCGTAGTATTTCAAAATCATTCCGCTTGTTTTAACTTTCAATGTAGGCATATACCAGTACCATGTTTTGTTTCAATAGAATATCAAATCAAAAATACAAACCAAAATTATGTGTATTAAAACAAAGAAAAAGGCAACAAGATCGAACGGAACGGAGTTATAAAAACTGCTCGAAATGACCACCTGAATTTGACAGTCGCGCCATGGTGCATAAACCACATTCGTGGTCGAATAGCTAGTGGAACAGTTTCAAGTAAAATGGGAAGCTGTTCCTGGACAAAATTTGTATAGGTTGCACCAGTTAGCCTTAACGGTAGAAAAAACGGTCCAATAATATTTTCGCCAATAATTCCGACTCACACGTTAAGTGAAAATTCATATTGATACCGACCTTCTTGAATTGCATGTGGGTTATCTTCGGCCCATAGATGATTGGCATGGAAATTTGTAATCCCTGGCCTTGAAAAGTTGGATTACGTTTTCTAAAAATTGAGCATTTTGGGTAATCATTTGAAGACTCCATGTACAAAAGTCTACTCTATGGGGAAAATCTCGCGGCAAAGATGCCTTGACTCGTTGAATATGGTAAGGGTACAATTGGTGATCCTTAAAAATTTCCCAGATTAGTTTATTGCTAACATTTCACCAATTTGTGTTGTACCTAATTCCGAACGATCTTCAGTCATATTGAAAACCTCTTCTTCTTCCAGTATTACTCGTGGACGACCACAATCAGTTGTTCGTTTTTGAGAAGTCCCTCTTCCTGCATAGAGGTGTCTACCTTTCACATAATTTCCATTAGCACGACCATACATAAAATGCATATCGGCCATTTCAGCGTTAGTGTAATTATTCCTATTGAAGATTCAGGAGACTGGACAGCCACCTACTAGATTTTAAAATACTACGATTGAAGTTGTGCAAACAAAACGTGACAGCCACCTACTAGATTTTTTCGATTCCATTTACCGAACATCCGTTCATGCACAATGTTGTATTTTTTTTTTTGAAAACTATTGCTTTTACGGACACAACACAATAGGTAAAAAAGTTTTGCAATAAATGGTTCTTTTCAACACATATTTTTTTGTTGAGAAATTTTACAACAAAATTAAACAAATATTCATAGGTAGCGTTTTTGTTGGTTAAACATGCCCACAAAATGCCATTTTTTCAATTCTTCAGAAATTTCAAGAAAAAAAAATTCTAATTTTTGGAAGTGTATGACTTTTCAAGGAAAGGGACTAAGAGCTTTTGTTTACTTTTTACATTTCGACAAGGAATAACGCCCTAAAAAATTTCGCACTCATTTGGTAACACCCTGTATATATAGATACTCAAAATCGAAGAGTGTAGTTGTGGATATTTATAGTTGGACTACCAAACCCCTTCTTGAGACCAATAAATCTTCAGAGAGAGTTTTTAGTGGACGATTAGCGAGTATTTACTTTAAAATTGCCCCTCCACAACCCCATTTTTGTCAGAAGTAGAACTTTATATAATAATAAAAAAAAACTGGATTCTCAATATAAATACAAATATAAACGGTTGAAAAGCATGGGGTGGATAAAGTCATCCTAGTAGTACTGTTTCGTAATAAATAATAGTTTAAAAAAACTAAAAAACACGCTTTTATAGAAAACCAGACTAAAAAAATAGAAAATAAGAAAAGAATTTATTTTATTTAAAAAAAAGCGTGGGGTGCATGGCATCGAATCGGTGTGTAATGTACTATATAATTATTTATACCATGCACCCCACGCTTTTAAAATAAAATAAATGTTTTTCTTATTTTCTATTTTTTTAGTGTGGTTTTCTATAAAAGCGTGTTTTTTAGTTTTTTTAAACTATTATTTATTTCCTACTTTTCAGTGTGGTTTATTAATAAAAGCGTGTTTTTTTAGTTTTTTTTAAACTATTATTTTTATTATTTTTTTGCGAATTAAAAAAGGAAATAATCTTATTAAATTGGGTAATCATAATCTCCGACCAATCTCTCTCTTTACAAAAGAATCATAATATTCGACCCCAAAAACCCCCCCATACCAATTTTGAATAGAATTAGACCATAATCAAAAAACTCGGCCGCCATCTTGAATTTTCCAATTTTCACAAAAGAATCACAATATTCGACCCCAAAAACCCCCTTATACCAATTTTGAATAGAATCAGACCATAATCACAAAACTCGTCCAGCATTTTGGAGCCGCCATCTTGAATTTTCCAATTTTGACAGAAGAATCATAATCTCCGACCAGAAAAACCCTTGGATACCAATTTTGAAGCGAATCGGACCATAATCACAAAACTCGTACGCCATATTGAAGCCGCCATTTTGTTTTTTATTCACAAAAAATTTCTCAATGCGTTCTCATCGGAATTATGTACACCTGTTAAATTTCAAATCATTCGGACGTCTGGAAGTGGGTCAATATCGCGCCCAAAGGAGTCGGTTACAAACAAACAAACAAACAAACATACAAGTGAAGCTAATATAAAGCGTGTAAAAATAGGGATTTCACAAAAATATATGATTTAATATACAAAAATAACTTATGAAAAAGTTCACAAAAACACAATATTATAATACCATATGAACATAATATGAATAAAATCAATATAAATGAGTATAATATATATTGAAATAATATCTTATAAAACAATTACAATCATATTACTCACAATAAAATGAATTGAATTAGTTATAAAATAAACATGAGATTAAAACCCAGTACTGATAAAATTAAAATAAGGAATAGAAGAAAAATACAAGCTAAACGAGACACATATGACTGAAAATTACTATACAATGAAATGAATTTGGTAAAAATGAACGTAAAATGAGATTAAAAGTGGACGTGAAAAATATGAAAAGTTATTAATATGATAATAATATTTATAAAGAATAAACATGACATATCACAGAAACAAAAAATGCTCGTTTGGTAACATAGAAAGAATGGTAAGCAATAAAATAATCAAATCGGAGAATGTAGATGATTTCTGGAAGATATTACATTACATTAAGTTTCTAGGATATTCTAGTCCTAATTCCGAAATATGGGATTGCAATGGTTTTTTGAATTTGTATGGATTATTGGTGTCTTTGAAATGGCGAGGAATAGTATTATATAATGTTCGAGCTAAGAATGAATAAGAGCGTTGACCAATTGTTTTCAGCGCTAGTAGTATTTGCTGTGACTGCTTTTGTCGGGTGATTATTTGGGAGATGTTTTTTGTTCTGTGATAGCTATCGACAGCTTTGAAATAATATAGTTGGCGAATATCCTTTACCTCGGATCGCAATAAAAGTTCATTGGATGAAAATGATCTTTTTTTATAAATGCTTTTGAGATGTTTCTGTTATATTTAAAGTGGGTATAAATGTCTTTTAAGGCACTTCCTTATGCGACCAAACCCTAGCTTCCATTTAGAGCATACTACAGGATTTTTAACTGTGGTATTTCACTCAAATATTTGAATTTTCATGGCATGGATCAATTGTTTTTGCATATATAGATAGTGTATATAGTGTATAATTTTTGTTTCCATTTTGATATTGTTCGTCTGACTGACATTACGGATAGAGAGTTAGTGAACGGATGGAATTGCGGAAGTATTGCAACAGAATGGTAAGTAGTAAGTTTTCTCGATGTTGATTGTGCGTAATTTATATTCCAACCACTTCTGTATTTCATTGAAGTCCGATTCTGCTTTCTGTTTGAGTTCTAACCAAGTATCTGCAGTATGAAAGACTACCGTGTCGTCAGTAAAACCCACAATGGTAGGTACTATTCGAAGCTATGGTACTATTCGAAGCTATGGAAAATAAATTGTTTATATATATATATATATATATATATATATATATATATTGTTATGGTAGGAAGGACCAGTAATATATTTTAAAAATTAAAAAGAAAAATTTTTAAAAAAACCACAAAAATAATAAATATTCAATAGTTAGTAGTTCATAGAAATTGTTTTACATTTTTTTTGAGATTATATTTCCTTTATGAAGCCTCTGTTTAACATTGATAGGTAAATATATGCAGATACTATAATACAGTAATTTTCTTGCATTTTCAAAAAATGATTACAACATATAATTGTTTGAAATACAACAAAAAGTCTAGATTTACAAAATTATTCTGGATTAAATGTGATCAACAAAATTATAATGTTGAAACATACAGTATATGGAATTGCATTTAACTAAAAATAGCCAATGGGAGAACAAGAAACTTCTTGATGAAAATAGCCAATCAGGAAACAGAGATGGTGAGATGAAAGATTTGAAATTGTGGAAAAGTAAGAACTAAGTAACGTCAAAGATAATTATGATCAAATATTGTATTTGGTTTATAAGAAATGTAAAATATGTTGGTTGATAAGTTTTCTCAAACAACACCAAGTTAATGAAAGTGCGACAAGGAAGTGCGCGAGTTTGAATATTCAAATAAAATGACAAAACAGGAATGGTATCCAGGTGAAAAAAAAAACAAAGCGAGAGGAGATTGAAAAACATTTTGAAAAGAAGCCACGTAAAGAAATTGGAAAGAAAGAATTTAGGATTTTCATCAATGAGAAGGTAGTTTTTCAACAATAAAAAACCAATACAACCTCTGAATAATCCCGACACAAAATAAACAAGGATAAAAGAAGATTAACTTTTTGGTTCTCCACATGAAAACTTGTCCAAGCTGATTTCGTGGATTTTGGATGGTTCCTTTTGAAATGGTGAGTTCCTGAGAGGAGTGGATGAAACAGGAATTCAGATTATGCCAGGTATTGCATCAGCGACATTCCAGTTCCAGGTATAAACTCTTTTAGTGCACATCACGAACTGAATCACTTCACAAAATAACTCGTATATCTGAAGAATTCTATAATTTGGTATTGAACTATGAAAGAATTCTTCCAACTCAAAAGAAAAAAGTGAGGTTATATTTACATATCCATTACTGTTTTCCAGTATTTTATGAAAATTCGTCAATTGCTCATAGTTATATGTTATCTATCGCAGGCCAGGTTAATATAAGTTTTCCTGAATGAGGGAAATAATTGTTTTTGACAATTTCTGGTTCATTTTCCACAATGATATGCAATATCTTACTTATAAACACTGAACTGAAATAGTTCGAGTGACATCAAGACAGGCAGTGGCTCTATTGCCAGTACCGACTCCTGAGGCGAAGTCGTACCAACTGAGATTAGTCGGTAAGAAAAGTAATAATAATTGGCAACAACGTGGTGAGAAAACAGTAACGTCAGCTGGCAATTATTATTTCATAACAATTAGCTATTATCATATCACAATATAACAATTGGCTTACCATCGCGGAGCTGAATTGCCTACATAAGTATTAGAGGTATACGGAAATCGAAATCAAAATATTTATACAGGGAGAAAATGTCTGTGGGGCAATAACAATAACGTGTGGCAGAAATAACAACAATTGATAATACATATCAATTTGGCGCCCAACGCGGTGCGAAAATATTTGTAATCATAATAATTATAAATTAAATAATTAACAAAACAACCCATCATAACAATATATATATATATATATATATATATATATATATATATATTGAATAATATTGAGCCGAAAACACCATCTTGAATTGGGAGTTTGTCGCTGTTTGGGGTTTCTATTCCAACAATTTGATTCATATTTTCTAGAGCACTTTCGAATATTGGCGTCCTTTTCCACGAATGCCGATATTTTCTTAACTGTTCGATAGTGATGTGTGACTCACTGTGTCAAACGCCTTTGATAGGCCAAGGATAATTCCCAAACATTTTCTCGGTCAAATGCGCCAACAGGAAGGAATTATCATAAACCAGGAGAGAGAATATTGTTTTTCGGCAACCGTCCGGGATGTACCCATTTCCCGGACGCTTTTTCTGTGAGAAAGTAGCATTTTCCGGCCTAGTCCGGGAAGTACGTACTTCCCGGACTAGGCCGGGGAGAATGACGTCGTTGTTGTCATTGTAAATATGAAAATCTTGGTAGGTATGGTTTTGATAAATGCAGTTGATCATTACCATAGCAACGAAATAACGGCTGACAGTTCATATGAAATTAGTTGTCAAAAGTTTGCATGTTTTTTGATCGCAAAACATAAATATAAATAAGAATTAGAATGTTTCTGTTAATATGTAGTATTTTCTGTTCTGTTCTGTTTAGTTCAAATAAGAATTAAAATGTATAATAAAGAAATAAAGAGATATGTCGTCGTATTGATTTGTTATTCTACACGGTTGCCGAAAGAATATTGTACGCAACACGCCCAAAAATAGTTTTTTTGGACTCACAGACTTCCAGGACTCGCCTACGGCTCGTCCTAGAATTCTGTCTATTCGTCCAAAAAAAAAACCTATATTCCGGACTTGTTACGTAAATTACTATTTCTCGCATCCATTGCATTATATATTTTTTCCGTTAAGAGTAGTGTTTTTTCAAACCGAACTGATAGCCTAAGATATTTCTAAATAGAAATTTAGAAATATCTTATATTCATATATATATATATATATATATATATATTAATATATATATATATATATATATATTCGACAATGCACTGATTATTTGTCACAATAGTTTTGTCACATTCATTGAACATGTAGACCAGAGGATCTCATTCGTATTTGTTTGAAAATGTTAAGGTGTCTGCTTTGATTTCATCATATCCAGAGGTTCTATTGAACTTCAAGTTGTTAATAATAATTTATATTTATTACCAAATGTTTTTCTATACAAATTCCACATTTTAGAGGTTTAACTTTTTTGAAATACCAATTGATGAATTATAATGTAGATATTACGTATACTTTCAATCGCCGAATTGGGCGCGAATCTGAATAAATATAATAATAATAAAAATAAAATAGTCTGAGGAAACCAACGCTTGAATCCGTCTCTGGCCTCTTTCGATGCGAAAATTATGACTCCAATAACACCAGTGTATTGCGTCTGAAGTTTATGGGAGTTCACCTTACATAGTTGATTAGTACATTTGATTAAAGAGTCTACATGATCTGAGATGTATAACCTGGCACGATAATTATTTCCTACTGTAATTAAATAGTTATCGGTTATATTTGTAAATGTGGAGGCACTGGATACGAGGGGAAGTCTTATTGTTTATATATACTGGAAGCTTGCACATCTATAAGAATAAATATAAGTTTGCAATAGATAACACTCACTGTTATAACACCCGTCACAGAAATCTCTTACAACCTGATTATCATCGCACATCGCTGTACCAAAGAAACTTCTATTGTATTGGTTGTAAGTTTTACAATATACTTGATATACATATGAAATCATCCCCCAATGTTCATATTCTCAAATCAAAGCTGAAAAACTTCCTAATCAGAAAGTGTTGTTACTCATTAGATGATTTTTTTTTGTGATAATATATATTTTTTCTACGACAACCTCGATAATTGTTCATTTCATAACCGTAACTTCAATCATAAACAAGCACATTTTGTACAGAATTTCATTTTTGCATCGGTTGCTAGGCAAGTTGCTAAGCAACAAATGCGAAATGGAATATTTCGTGTTAGGTCTAGGTTCACTCCAAAATCACGACGACTACGGCTTGTCAAATTATGACGTCCAGCGACAAATCGATGAAATGTCAGCAGATCGTTTCTGTCAAAGTTTTAGTAGGTAACGAGTAATTGCATAGTTGTTTTCTATAAAAACTATTAATTAAAATGGAAACTGATAGTGATATTGACTTAGATTTGACACCTCCGAACATAATAGAAGCAGCGAAGGTAACAACACTGAATTTATTACCGGAAACGTCGAAAAGTATGTATCAACGCGCTTATAACATTTTTTTGGAATGTATGGTAGATCAAAAGACAAAATCGTTTTCCGAGAACGTTTTAATGGCTTATTTTGGCGACTTGGCCAACAAATTTAAAAGTTCCACTTTGTGGTCACACTTCTCAATGCTGAGAACGACTCTTTGTATCTATAATGAAAGTGTACCATTCAGAGAATAGGTCTGAATAAGTTTGGAGCTATGGGAAAAGACATTGCCAAGTATTTAAAATTGCCAAATTACGAATTATATACTGGGCACTGCTTTCGCCGATCCTCCGCAACAATTCTTGTTGATGCTGGAGGTGACATAACCACGTTAAAACGCCACGGTGGCTGGAAATCTACTACAGTCGCTGAGGGATATATTGATGAATCGAAGAAAAGTAAGCGTGACATAGCAAATAAAATTGCAAATGCAATACAGAACATACCATCAGGCATACCAACGAATTTAGAAATGGAAAATCGCGAGAAGCCGTCTACTTCAACGTCGACCAATTATCAATTTCGAAAAGAATTAAGTATTCAGCAATCAAGTTCTCCGAATATGATATTCAATAATTGCACATTCAACTTCAATTAGATACATACATACATTTATAGGATTCTAATTCTGTGTACCTATTAGAAATAGCAATAAAAAAAATATTTACATATTTCTTCAATTTATATTTCAATTCTGATAGAAAGCCCATTTGCGGCGAATTCGGAGTAATGAAATATCATCAGTTTATTTCTTTCAAAGTTTTTGCAATGTATGCATTAAACGTGAACGATATGTTGTCATAGAAAAAGTATAGTGTGCAACTCGCAACAAAATGGCCATTTTGCACTCGTATGAATTGCAGTACTTGCCTTCGGCTCGTGCTGCAAATTTCATACTCGTGCAAAATGGGCATCATTTTGTGCTCATTGCATAATATACTATTTTTAACTTGTGTGAACTATTTAGTTAGTGTTTTTATATATACGTGTAATTTTTAACTTTCCCAATGTAATTTTGACGTTTTTAATCATTTGTGTAACCTGTGTGCATTTAAATGATGAAATAAAGAATATTATTATAATTATTATTATTGTATTTATCAACAGTTGCGTCACACTAGTACTTCAACTTTGATTCTAACAAGGTTTTTAAAATGTATCTGGAATTCCTTCAGAGAATTTCAAAAATACTCAATGTATTTGGGGGATTTCGTGTTTTTCTCAGAAATTAACAATTTTGTGAGTATAGCCCACTTTTATTTGCTACCCAACTATATATTTGTTTACTACTGTCAATACATGCTTTTATTATGTTCAATAATGATTTATAAATGTGGTACACTGTAATACTCCTTTTTATTGTACACTAGCAAGTAGTGCAGGATGTTGAAAAACAAACGGGTATGTTTTCGTCACAATGACAGAGGTGGCGTAGACAAACAAAAATCACCATAACTAGGCAGATAACACAAACATAAATGATAATTCAAATTATTTAATTAAAAAACGCTATTTCAAAGGTGCTCAAAGTTGGATTATCACGGAAAGCTGTGAAACAAGTTTAACTCCGCCAAGTGTTACCATTGGTGCTTGAAAAATTTAAAGGAAAATGCACAATTGCTTATACCCTATTCGGGGACTGGTGCATAGAAGAGAATACTAGTTTTCTTTCAGAGAATGTTCTGATGGCTTAGTTTAGAAATATATCAAAATATTTAAAATCTTTCACTTTATGGGCACATTAAAGTATGTTAAATGATGCATAGTATCATCACATTGTCGCCCAATTTTAATTGGTTATAGAATTATACCTCTGCCCTGTTTATCTATATATAGTAACATACTTGAATTTCATGGAAATATCAAAATTTCGCAATCTAATGACCATAATTACTAGACAAGATCTGCTAACCTGATAAGAACACCCAAAATAGGTAAAAATTTCGCCAAATATAAGACTCAATGATAATCTACCTGAAAATTGGAAAACCCTCCAGTCTCACATTCAGATTCACTGCTACTTCTCAGTAGAGAAAATTTGGTAACTCCATTTAATTCCCCATGCCTTTTTTCGTCACATTTATCTAAATGACTTTTAATATGTTATTTTATACTTAAATGATTGTTTTATTATTATTTAATTGTTTCAATTCATATGTTTCCATGATTTCAGTGGAGCTAAATATCTCTCTGTCAGTAACAATGTTTTATTTTGTATTCAAATATTTTAGAAATTTTGACAATTATTTGACCTGCTACAAACAGTTGTGAAAATATGTAACGTGGTTAATGTATCTACCTATCTTTCTATTTATTTTTATAACCCCAATATATATATATATATATATATCTATATTGATATGTAATGATATAACAAATTATTTTGTTATTATTTTGCCCCACGTTTTGGGTGCCAAATTGTATGCTATGATAATTTTTCAAATGTGAATTGTTTTTATATAATGAAAATAGCTAATAATGTTTGCTCTTCTTTGTGAGCCAAATTGTTATGATATAGATAAATATTTTTGCCCTGTATAATATTTTTGTATATGATGTAATAATAATTGCTAGCGAACGTCACTGTTCTCTCGTCACGCTGCTGCCAATTGTTATCATTTTTCTTACCACAGCTAGCACAGTTGGTACACCTCTTATCTCAGATAGCCGGTTCGAGGCAATTTAGCCACTACTTGATATGTCAAAACTCAATTTATTCTATGGTCGTAGGAATGATTGTTGATCATTGTAGAAAACAAACAACAAAGTATCAAAAAGCAATTATTTCCTTTATTCAGGAAGACTTAATTTTACCTGGCCTACGAGAAATAACTTATACTAATGTGAATCTACAAATATTCACGGATAATCATAAGAATGAAATCATGGATAGATAGAGAGAACCTCACTTTTTCCTTGAGAGTGAAGTTTTCTGTTATAGTTCAGAATAAAGTTCTTCAGATGTGAAATACGTTATTTGTGAAATTGTGCAGGACCGGATGTGCACTATTAAAAGTTTTTATACCCGGCTGGAAATGTCGGTGTTCAAGATATGCCCTGAAACTGGATCCCTTCTCACTCCAAGCTCTATCAGGAACTCCAATACCATAAATCAGGAACCATACAGATGCAGAAATCAGCTTTGGATACTTGGATATGTTGTATAATTAAGGTAATATTGGTTTTGTTCTTCAAATGTTGGAATTATTTCGTTTTTCTTTCTCCCAAAAATGTTGCGTGCTTCCTTTTTAATTTATTTTTCGATCTCCTTTCGGCTTTGTTTTCTGTCACCTAGATACGAATTTTCCTTCCTCTTTTTTCATTTGAATTTTTGAATTCGCGCACCAAATTGTCACATTTCACTGTTTGGGTTCATCTTATATAATTTATATATACAACTATTTTTCCATTCTTATTACTATTTACAAATTTCATTAATAATTGCTTATGACATCACCCCGTTGTTATTCTCTCACAATTTCCAATTTTCCATATGACCATCTATTCCCTGATTGGCTATTGTCATCAAGAAGTTTGCTGTTCTACCATTGGCTACTTTTAGTTGGGTACAATTTCATATACTGTATGTTTCAAATTTATAAATGTGTTGATCACTTTTTATTCATGAAAATTTTGTAAATCTAGACTTTTTGTTGTCTTTTTACCAATTATGGGTTATAATCATTATGACAGTGTATGAAATTGATTGTGTCATAGTATTTTGACATTTTTATCTATCCATATTATACATAGGCTTACAAATAAATAGAACTTCCAAAATTATGTAAAAACAATCTCTTGAAATTTTTTTTTTAAAAAAAACTAATAACTATTTAGTAATTATTCTTTTTGTGGGTTTTTTCCTTTTAAAACTTATAACTGGCATAACAAACAATATATATATATATATATATTGATCATTTTGATAGTTTGTTGAACCTGCGAGTATATTTTTGGCTTGTTTTTCTCGAAAACAACAGAGCTCCCTAACCAAATTCAATATGCAATACAAAACACTTCCCACAGATGGTCCCTAACACTAGCTCTCCATAAATCATTTCCTTCTTTCACATGCGCAACTAATTAGTATCCGCAGATCGTAAAGTAAACAACTCATCCACTGTCTCATTATGGATATAAAACTAAAAAACACAACAAACCAAAAAAGTCCAAACGAATCCTATGTATGAAGGTAGCATAACATTATTAATAACCTTAATTAGTATTGGTTTTCAAATTGTACTATTTTACTTACTCATTGTTCTTACCTTGTAGAACTGTGATTTTTTTAATCCTGATGAAGACGAGGATCCACCCGTCGAAACATAGAAACTAAATTACACATGTAATCCCAAAACAAAGTTGTAGTTAATTCATAAAAGTCAGATCCACGAACCATTTAAAGGTCAAAATAAACAATATATGGGTCAAAAGCAAAGATCATTATCGAACAGAATAATTTCTCATAAAAGTGACTGCAAATGGCATCCTGAAAGATGTGCTCTGGCAGAACAAATGAATAAATTTGACCACCAGATGAATAACGATTTAGTGAAAGTGCTAGCGACAGAGTCACATACATTTCATTGCCCAAGAAATTGATTGCATTAATAAAAAAACAGATATTAACCATTTCAGTGAGATCTACTCTCATTTGTTGTCTTTAGTTATCAATCGAAATTGTCAACAATGCTATATCTAATATGATCTAATTTAAACAGTTGGCATCACTGTAATAATTTCCAAGTGACACCCGTCAGGTGTCGTTGGCTTGAATATAATTGCGGGAGTTATTCCTAACCTGTCAGTTTCACTCGTCACTCCACATAGAGGACACATATATTTATATAATTTTAAGTTGTATTAACTTCGAACTTCATTTTATTCCTTGATCTACGTTGTGTTTTATTCTGTATCATCATTGAAATCAACCTCAACAAAGTTGTAAGTAGCATAATGTTTCACACTTGAAAATGTATTAGGTACTATTGGTTTTTTCATATATTGTAGTTTCCCTGATGATGGAAATAATCATTTTCGAAAGCTTGGATAAACCTTAAAGAGTTTATTTTTTCGATCCTGCTCAACCCAATATCCCTAGTTTTGAGTTTTGTATATATATATATATATATATTCTTGATGACGAAAACTCTTACACCAAATTAAATAGAGAACCTACCTCAACCATTGAACAAAAAGCAAATACATTGATTTCAGAATAAAAAAAAATAAAAAATGATCACTGAAGAAGAAGCAAAAAAGTGTATGATATACAGTTCTATATCACCAAAATACTATGGTTTACCCAGAATTCATAAACCAATCATGAAACTCAGACCTATCATTTCATCTATCGATGCACCCAATAGCAAAATATCTAAGTTATTCACAGACATCCTCACAGATGCATATGACTTTGAAAATAAGTTTTATGTAAAAGATTCTCTCGAGTTTTCTAAATTTATCAACGAAAAACAACTTCCACAAAGCTATGTCTTGATAAGTCTAGATGATGTTTCTTTATTCAGTAACATACCGATAGAATTACTGTTGAAAAGTATAACTAAAAGATGGAGTAAAATAGAAGAACATTGTAATATTTCACAAACAAATTTTTTTGAAATTATTCAATTCATATTCAAATCAAGTTTTTTTTTCAGTCGAAGGAAATTTCTACAAACAAATTCTTGGAACATACATGGGAGCTTCTATCTCACCCATCATTGCTTCGTATGTAATGGATGACCTTTTCGAAGAAATATTACCACAATTGACCTTTGAAGTTCCATTTTAGAAAAAAATTGATAAACCAATGGATAAATCCGATGAAATTTAAAGAAAAGTGAATAAATACAATAAAATTTTACAATTCACAATTGAATTCGAAGAAAAGAAAAGTATTCTGTTCTTAGATACTAGAATAATCCGTAGAGAAAACAATTCACTAATCACAGATTGGTATATAAAACCGAAAAACTCTGAAAGATACATATATCATCATTCCTTTCACTAAAAAGAATGAAAATAAATTTGATTTTTTTTGTATGAAAAAAAGAATCGAGATGTTGGTTCATCCTTCATTGAAAAACAAAAATTTTCAAATTCTCCGAAATATTTTACTAGATAGTTCTTACCCCAAAAAACTTCTAAACATAACCCTTTTCAATACTAACTCTGATAGACAAATTAATAATGACACAAATAATTAAAATATAGAAAATAACAATAAAAGGATAATTTATTTTTCAATTCCTAATATAGGAATTCTATCATCAAATATAATTAAATTATTGAAAAATGAAAGTAATATAAAAATCTCACAAAAAAATAGAAAGACTATTGGGAATTTAAATACGAGGTTGAAAGATGCCACACCAGATTTGAAGAAATCAAATGTTGTCTACAGCATACCATGTAACAACTGTGATTTGAATTATATTGGTACAACTTTAAATAACCGTATTATCTCTCATAGAAATGATATAAGACTCAACAAGAAATCATGTGCATTGGCCATAAAATATCATTCGAGAAACTAAAAGTTTTACATTCAGAAAATTTTTTCTCTGAAATATTATTTCTTGAAATGATTGAAATTGATAAATCCAATCAAAATATGAACAAAAAAACAGATATCGAACATCTTAGTAAAATCTACAGTTATCTTTTACAAATAGATCAAAACTGATTATTTTCAAAGAATAAAAATTTACACACCCACTACAATATTTTAAATTGTTCTGACGATTAATCATAATAGGCAGTAATTCCAAATCATTCAATGTCACTTGAAAGGTCAAAGCTATAACACCATTCCGACCAACGTTTTCATATTTTACGTTTTCTTTTTCTAAAAGTTATTGTTTATCAATCAACCACTCACATTACTGTAAGTACTTCCTTCATTTTAAGTATTTTTTCTCAATAATGTAATTTACATATTTTAGGACCCTGAAGAAGTTTCAAAATTGAAACAAAAGCTTGGTCCAGAGTATTAAAGAGTTTTTCATATTTCAACACTTCAAACATTTTATTAATGAATCCCTATCATAACAAAATGAAAACTCCGGCTATGTTATCTCACCCTTTTTCAAACCTCTTTTTACCTTATCCCAGCTCAGTCGGTACGCTTTTGGACAATGAGTCTCCTCGCTCTAGATTAGCAAGTTCAGCAGTGCCATCTTGTCGAACGGCTCGATATCAAATGCTGTTTAGTGGGGAAAAGTGTGGTTAGATGTTCAAAGATAAAACACTGATTGCAGAAAATAATCAAATGGATAATTTTATTCAGATAAAACCTTAAAAACATACCTGGTTTGCGGAAACTACCTTATGGACTGAAATAAAAACAATAATGTGATATGGTGCAAACTAATATGAGTGATCATACCAGTTGAAAGAATGACTGAAAGTTATTATCAGTCCTTTCTCAAATTGTTATGGAATGTTCAATCAAAAAAAGAACACAGTGAATCAGATACTCAATGTTATTTGATAAACTGAAGCGATGCACTATAGTGAGTTCTTGTGAATAGCATACCTGTTATTCTGCTTCATGTGATGTGTCCCAGCCTCGTGGAAGTACTTTTGAAATTGGAATGACAGCTTTGGTGCGTCCAAAACAAATTTGTGTTTCAGTCATTGGCTTTTTCAGGATTTCTCTTCTGTCACCAGGTAAGTGGAATTTTGTGATAAATTATCGCTCCCAGTTGTGCCTTATTGGAATTGCTCTCGTTCGGGAATCGTTTAGCATGTTTTTTCTTGAATTGACTATTATTTTATCTTCTCAAATTTTGTACGTGGCTTTCTTTTCTTAATTTTTTTCGATCTCTCTCAAACTCGTTATTTTCTTCCCTGGCAACACACACATTCTTTCATTTTCACAGATTTTTAGAGTTTAGTGCCAGTTTCTACCTAATTATTTGTCATTCTAATTACTATTCATGATTTTATTAATGAAATCTAATCCTAAATCTCATATACTATTTACAAATTAGTATAAAATTCATTTCTGACAATTTCTGTTTTTATATCTTTTATATTTCATCACTTTTATCCCACAGAACTCTGTCGATATCTCATTGGTGGGTTTCCTGTTGATGAGATTTATCATACAGGATGTTCCAAACTTATATATCAGTTGATCTACTTTAAATACAATGAGTTCTATAAATTTCAATTTTCACATAATTTAATTGTGAATTTTCATGAGCTGTATTGTTGGTCACATACTTTTGACAACAAAGCTACTATAAGGCTGACCTCTTGATACATATGCATCGATTAGAGCACAGTATAAGATTCTAGAATAGTAAAAAGGTAGAGAAAAATTGAAAAACAACATAGCATTAACCACGATAGCATTAATAATAATTATAAGATTTAATAATAATATATATATATATATAATATATATATATATAAATATAATATATATATATATATATATATAAATATAATATATATATATATATATATATATAAATATAATATATATATATATATTTGTATCTTCAAATTATTATTTATACCTATGTATTATTCATATGTAATATACATTTTCAAGTTAACCAAAAATAATTCACAAAAAATATCAAAATTATAATTCACGAACATTTCAAGAAACAATTGTCACTTCAAAATGGCAATTGTTTCTCAAAAAGGATATTTATTGCCAACTGCAATGCAAGAATGTTGTTTTTCAGTCAATTTACGCGTATACTGCTGCGATGAGATTTAGTTGTCAACTGCATTGCAAGAATATTGTTTTTCAATCAATTTACGCACAACTGCTGTGATTTAGATTGGAAATTATGGGACTTCATCTCATTACGAAAGTAATGTTTTCTTTGACAAATAGAAAACTCTTTATTTTCCATCTATTAAACAATACTCTACTTTTTTTCATTATTTATCTATAACAACGAACTTTACTGTAATATAGAATATGTTTCGCATAGAGGTAATTATTATTCTCAACACCTTCTCCTAATAATGAATTATTGAATAAATCAAATGTTGGAAACTAAAGAATTGTTCTGTTTCTCGAAGTTGCAATATGTAAGGAGTTTTCTCTACCACTTGATCATCAGAGCAACAATACTGGATATCGATGTCGGCTTCATTCACCATTTCATTGATAAAATGATATCGGAAATCAATATATTTGCTCTTTTGATTAAACTTCCCATTTCGTATTGATTTCATGGTGCTTTGATTGTCGATATTCAGTTTGATGGTCATATTTCGATTTGTAAGCACGACAATGAGTGATTTTAAATTGTATAACTCCTTAGGGCAATCTACAGCGGCAATATACTCCGCCTCGATACTAGATAAGGCCACAATCGGTTGTTTTCTAGAACACCAGCAGACATGTCCTTCACAAATCATCACAACAAATCAGTCGTACTTTTTCTTTCTTTGGTGTCTCCTGCAAAATCTGAGTCACAGTATGCTATTAATTGGTTATCTTTTGAATTTTTTGAGTATCAAATTCCACGATCTTAGGAGTGCTTCAAATACCTCAGTATAGACAGATTTCAAAGTGACAATTGTCACTTCGAAGTGACAATTGTCAGTTCAAAGTGACAATTGTCACTTCAAAGTGACAATTGTCAGTTAAAAGTGACAATTTCAGTTCAAAGTGACAATTGTCACTTCAAAGTGATAATTTTCCTTTCAAAGTAGAAATTCTCTTAATGTTTTTGAAAAATATTTTGTTGCTGGCCCTTCTACGCCTTCGTAAAAATGTCTTCGTAGTGGGCGGCTATTTTTTTTAAAACTCGATTCAATGTATTTAAAAAAACAGAAATTATTCAAAAAAAATATTCAATATGGGGATTAAAGAATTATCTGCTCCATCACTTAGGTTCCGTATTTTGAATAAGTGAAATCAACATGGGTTTTAAAAAATCATGAAAATGGAGATAAAAGTTTTAACGATTTTCTGCTTTTTAAAGACGAGCTTCTATTCAAATGCGCTAAAAAGTGAAAAAAAAAATTTGGATGTCGACGTAGGTTATTCCGTTAGTTATAGTTATAGTTTTCAGTTCGAATACAAAAGCGACGACAAGCTATTGAATCTATAACTCACGGAATAACCTACGTGGCACATCCAAAGCAATTATTTTTTACTTTTCAGCTCATTTGAATGAAAGCTTGCAATTAAAATTTTTTTTTTATTAATTATTTTATTTTGTGTTTCTTAGTAAGTACCCCTTAATCTATGCATTTTTGTTAATGCATCGTCATCATGAGGCCTTTTTCCTGTGAGTTCTGAGCTATCTAGTCCTTCAATGAGGAGACCATCTAAAGATTAACTCGTCCGCCATCCTGGAGCAGCCATCTTCAATTTATGAATTTTGACCAAAAATTGATAATCATCGACTAAATTCCCAATCTATGACCCATGCATTTCTCATTGAAAGACTCGCTGAAGTCGATGTGGGTTCGTATCTTCGCAAGTGGATTTGGTCTTATATCACTCATAGATCTCAAATCACGGAGATTAACGGTTACAAATCAGACCCCTTTGTGGTAACCTCAGGGGTACCACAGCAAAGTCATTTGGGACCCTTACTCTTCTTAATTTATATTAACCATGCTTCAGAAATTCAAATTTTTTATTGTATGCCGACGATGTTAAAGTTTATCGTACTATAAAATATTCTGGCGATTGTGACAAACTACAAGATGATCTTGATTCATTCGAAACAGGAATATAATCAACCATCAGTACAGAATAGATGATCATTTAATGAAAACTGTGAAGGAGATTCGTGATCTTGGAGTCATTGTTGGATTCTGAAATGATTTTCAAGACTCGAAAAAATGGTCAACAACTGTAATTGTCTATTGGGATTCATAATAAGGAACACTAGACACTTCACGAACGCCAAAACTCTCTTGAACCTATATTACGCATTCATATATAGTAGATTAGATTTTGCATCAATTGTTTGGAATCCCCAGTATGTCACATATCAGCAGGGAATCGAAAGCATACAGAACAAGTTTGTGATACAACTAGCCCATAAATCAGATATCCCAATATTAAACAGCAACTATAGTCCAATTCTGAGAAAGTACTCCATGTTGTCTCTCTCCGATAGAAGAAGTATGTCCGACCTTCTAATGATCTACAAAATATGCAATAACCGTATTGATTGTTCTGAACTATCGTCCAAAATATCCTTAAGTACACCCAACAGAGATTTATGAAAGCACGAAACTTTAAATACACCATTTATAAAAACAAATTCAGGATTAAACTCTCCCATTTGTAGAATGGTGAGAACTTCTAATAGGCACTGTAATGACATCGCAATATTCAGGCTCTCATTTCTAAAGTTTAAAAACTACGTGAAATCCATGTTCTGTCTTCGCTTAACCTGATAATGATTATTTTCACTTCAATATACAGATAATATCTCATTTGAATTGTTTATATATTGTTCCCATTGTACATAGGTATATTGTTCACATTGTTCGTATTGTTCACATTGTTCACATTATTCATATTTGTTCATATTCATTTATATTGTTCACATTGTTCATATTGTTCACATTATTCATATTTGATTTTGTAATGCATCATTCATAATGTTTATCTTGTGAGTTATTTCAGCTCACTATTCGATTAATATTAGATTACCTAAAGAGAGGATACTCGTTGGATTTATCTGTTTGTATCCCTACTTTGTAATAAATAAATATCAATTTTGAATAGAAACGGTACATCAGCACAAAACCTGTCCACCATATTGGAGCCGCCATCTTGAATTTATGAATTTTGACCCCGAAAACCTCCACATACAAATTTTGAATAGAATCGGACAATAATCACAGAGATCGTACGCCATCTTGGAGCAGCCGTTTTAATTTTATGAATTTTGACAAAAAGTTTATAATCTTGACCCGAAAACCCCACATACAATTTTGAATGAATCGGACATAATACAAATGTCGCCATCTTGAGCCGTTTATTTTGATTTTGAAAAAATATAATCTCGACCCAAAACCCCACAAACAATTTTGAATAGAATCGGACCATAACCACAGATATCGTTGGCCATCTTCCATCCACCATTTTCATTTCATGAGTTTTGACAAAAAATTCATATACCTCGACACCGAAAATCCCCACATAAAAATTCCGCCGCCTTCGAGCCGCCATTTTGTTTTTTCTCTAACAAAAATTCCACGGGAACTATGAGCACCTGCCAAATTTCACGTTAATCGGGCAACTAGAAGTGGGCCAAATTAAACTCTCAAGATTTGATTACAGACAGATAGACACCCGGACAGGTGAAACTGAATAAAAGCTTGTAATTAAAAAAATACAGAAAATTTTGATGAGGGGGTATTCTACTTGAAAAGTGACCTGAGGTATTACATTTCTAGAGACGGCTCTGGATGGAGGAAGTACCAGATATGAAGATGATAATTACTAATAAATAACTGCAAATTGCAATAATTTTTTAAATCAACTGATCTGTTTTTTAATTTTTATTTATCCCAAGCCGCTTACGAATGGAATACATGTAGTAATTTCACCCTTGAACAAGCATGAAGCAAGTCGCTGGAACGCGCTGGATTTTTTAAATACACAATGAAACTTCCCATGGTTTGAAAGGTGGTCCCATTATGTTCATGAATATAGAGCGTTACAAGAATTGTGTGAGAAAGAAAAAACATTACGATTATTTGTGGTGGAAAGGACATGGCTATTGAATATCCCAGCACTATATTTACTATGCATGGTATAAAACAAACTCAAAACATAAAGAATAATAAATAATAGTTCAAAAAAACTAAAAAACACACTTTTATAGAAAACCAGACTAAAAAATCAGAAAAAAAAAGTATTTTATTATAAAAAACGCGTGGGGTGCATGGTATCGCTTTGGTGTGTAATGTACTATATAATTATTGATACCATGCACCCCAAGCTTTTTTTAAATTAAAATAATTTTTTTTCTCATTTTCTATTTTTTAGTCTGGTTTTCTATAAAAGCGTGTTTTTTAGTTTCTTCGAACTATTATTTATTTCCTACTTTTCAGTGTGGTTTATTTATAAATGCGTGTTTTTGTTGTTTTTTTTTAACTATTATTTTTATAATTTTTTTGCAAATTAAAAAATGGAATAATCTCATCAAATTAGTTAATCATATCTCCGACCACAAAAACCCCCACATACCAGTTTAGAATAAAATCAGACCATAATCACAAAACTCGGGTGCCATTTCAAAGCCGCCATCTTGAATATTCCAATTTTCACAAAGAATCATAATATTCGGCCCCAAAAACCCACACATACCAATTTTGAATAGAATCAGACCATAATCACAAAATTCGGCCACCATTTTAAAGCCGCATCATGAATTTTCCAATTTTTACAAAAGAATCATAATATTCGACCCCAAAAACCCCCACATACCAATTTTGAATAGAATCAGACCATAATCACAAAACTCGGCCGCCATTTTGAAGCCGCCATCTTGAATATTCCAATTTTCACAAAAGAATCATAATATTCGACCCCAAGAACCCCCACATACCAATTTTGAATAGAATCAGACCATAATCACAAAACTCGGCCGCCATTTTGAAGCCGCCATCTTGAGTTTTCCCATTTTCACAAAACAATCATAATATTCGACCCCAAAAACCCCCACATACCAATTTTGAATGAATCAGACCATAATCACAAACTCGGCCGCCATTTTAAAGCCGCCATCTTGAATTTTCCAATTTTTGCAAAAGAATCATAATATTCGCCCCATAATATTCGCCCCCAAAAACCCCCACATCAATTTTGAAGAAATCGGACCATAATCACAAAACTCGGCCGCCATTTTGAAACCGCCATCTTGAATTTTCAAATTTTTACACAAGAACATAATATTTGACCCCAAAAACCCCCACATACCAATTTTGAATAGAATCAGACCATAATCACAAAACTCGTCCACCATTTTGGAGCCGCCATTTCGAATTTTCCAATTTTGACAAAAGAATCATAATCTCCGACCACAAAAATCCTCGGATACCAATTTTGGAGCAAATCGGACCATAATCACAAAACTCGTACGCCATATTGGAGCCGCCATTTTGTTCTTTCTCCACACAAACATTTCTTATTGCATTGTCACCGGAATTATGTACACCTGCCAAATTTCAAATCATTCGGACGTCTGGAAGTGGGTCAAAATCGCGCCCAAAGGAGTCGGTTACAAACAAACATACAAGTGAAGCTAATATAAAGCGTGTAAAAAGCGATGGCGCGGCCAGTCGGAAAAGTAGATTGATTTTCATGCTTTCTCAGAAATTTCAAAAATGATTGAGCGATCTGTTTCCTAAATGGAGACATGGAACACCGCGCCATTGTTGCAGTACCTTTTATACATGATCGGCGAAAATATACCAAAATTTATCGATAGTTTTGAAGTTATTATCATTACATTAATAGAAACAAATTAAATCCTTCACTGCTGAATCTCATTTCATGTCCAAGCTTCCCAACGTTTTGAAACGAATGATTACATGTTTCAGACCTGTTTACTAACCACCAGCGATTTAAAAAGTGCACATAACTTCGGGAGTATATTTAGACAAAGCATTGCACTTGGCGGAAATACTTGGAAAGTTCATGAACTATTCTTCGAAGAAACAAAACATCCAAGTTTGTTTTGCCCGTTGAGTTAGAATAACAGTTGAAAAACAAAGGTGTTGGAGCGCGGTTGTTTTCAATCGATAATGTTTCATTTAACAAGGTGTTCATTCAGAAACGCAACTGCAAAATATGGGTGAACAGATTTAAAAGGAGCACTGCCAGCTGAAGTCACGTCATAACTTGGCGGATCAGCTAATCAGGGGGTCAAACACGCTCATTAGCAACATGGATTGAAAAATTTGAAATAATAAGAATAGTCTCATTTCGGAGCGGCAATTCGGTTTTCAAGAGGGACACTTCAGTGCTTGGTTTCCTCACTCTATTAATCTATTGATAAGTCCGAACCAGTGGCAGTGGTATTTCTTGCTTTGGCAAAGGCGTTTGATACTGTGAACCATTCACACACATGTTTTGGACGACGCTGGTATACGAGGGTTGCCACATGAATTCTTTGTAAGTTACTTGTCACATAGCAAGCAGGTGGTGAGGATAATAAATAATAGTTTGGAGAAACTAAAAAACACGCTTTTATAGAAAACCAGACTAAAAAATTTAAAATAAGAAAAAAAATTATTTTATTTCAAAAAAAGCGTGGGGTGCATGGTAACGCCTTGGTGTGAAATGTACTATATAATTATTGATACCATGCTTTTTTTCAAATAAAATGTTTTTTTTTCTTATTTTAAATTTTTTTAGTCTGGTTTTCTATAAAAGCGTGTTTTTAGTTTTTCCAAACTATTATTTATTGCCTACTTTTCAGTGTGGTTTATTTAAAAAAACGTATTTCTCTAGTTTTTTTTAAACTATTATTTTTATTATTTTTTTGCAAATAAAAAAATTAGGTAATTATAATCTCCGACCCCAACAACCCCCACATACCAATTTTGAATAGAATCAGACCATAATCACAAAACTCGGCCGCCATATTGAATTTCCCAATTTTTACGGAAGAAATCATTATATTCGACACCAAAAACCCCCACATACCAATTTTGAATAGAATCGGACCATAATCACAAAACTCGGCCGCCATTTTAAAGCCGCCATCTTGAATTTTCCAATTTTTACAAAAAACTCATAATCTCCGACCCCAAAAACCCTCACATACCAAATTTGAATAGAATCAGACCATAATCACAAAACTCGTCCGCCATTTTGAGCCGCCATTGAATTTTCAATTTACAAAAGAATCATATTCGACCCAAAAACCCAATACCAATTTGAATAGAATCAGACCATAATCACAAAACTCGTCCCCATTTTGGAGCCGCCATTTGAATTTTCCAATTTGACAAAAGAATCATAATCTCCGACCACAAAAACCTCATACCAATTTTGAAGCGAATCGGACCTAATCACAACACTCGTACGTCATATTGGAGCCGCCATTTTGTTTTTTCTTCACACAAAAATTTCTTAATGCATTGTCACCGGAATCATGTACACCTGCCAATTTTCAAATCAGTCGGATGTCTGGAAGTGGGTAAAAATCGCGCCCAAAGGAGTCGTTAACAAACAAACAAACAAACATACAAGTGAAGCTAATATAAAGCGTGTAAAAAAAGAAACTTAGTACTGAAGAACCAGTGTCATTTGGGGTTCCTCAAGGAACTGTCTTAGGGCCAATATTATTTAATTTATATTTATATGATAAATTCTCTCACAACTCTACAGGCAAATTAATTGGATTTACAGACGCCACGGTCGTAACCTGTAGAGCTAAAACATTATAGATTTAAAAAATTATGTTGAGTATGATTTGAGAAATATATTCGACATTTTTAATCACAAAATATTAACAGTGGATCATAACAATCATACCTTGTCCTTTTTACTAGCTATAAAAATAATTTACCCACCTATAAAAAAAATTGTGTCAATAACATCGATATCTCTCTGAAAAACGGAATAAAATATCTTAGGATATAACTAGATTCTCAGTTGTCAGACGTTGCTAAGACGTTAAGATTTTTATTATAAAGTGCGGCTTTTTAAATATTATCTGTTAAGTTTGAACGGTTTGACGTAGAACAATGAAAAAAAAGGGTATTGTATGTTATCACCGATACTACTTTTTGAAATGAAAGACATTGTGATTGCCCGATAGATGGCTTAAGGGGGCACATCAACTTCAAATTTCAAATAGCATGGGGGGTCATGTGACACATCGTTGAAAATATAATTCAATTCTCTTTCCATGCCATCCATTCTATAACTGCTTCATTGACAGACTCGAAAATATACAAAAAAAATTCATAACCAGATTGAACTTAAGATTCAACAAAGATACGCACTACAATCACTACGAAAGCAACTTGAAATTTTACAAGTTGGAACATTTATAATTGAGAAGATTTTTTTCTGATATATGTTCGCCTCCGACTGAAACAGCAAATGCGCCATCACTTCAGTATCGGGCTTCAATTAAAATTTTCCTCTTGATATATTTTGAATTTAAAACTTTGCTTTTGTATTTTTAAATTAATTTTTATATCTATGTATTATTCCCAATAAATTCGATTGTTATCTCTAACTATTTAATAATCTAACAGACCCACCATATTGCCTACAACTCTGCCACCTCAACAGCTCGCAGTATAATATAAGGAATAGGCAACTCCTAAAAGTTACCCACTGCTCAACAAAAAACCCCGCACGAAAACTTATGGGAAATTGGCTTTCGGTCGAATTGGCTGAAATTTCATTATGTTTTAGTTGGATGGGTCATTAGAAAAAAGTGTGAGTTTAAACGATTTTGTATGTTCAGTTTCTGAGATATAAGCGGCCAAAGTTCGTAAAAACGTCGTATTGGGGTAGGATTGACAAAGAAAAAAACTGTTTTTTTAGTCGAAATAAGACAAAGTAAGGATAAAAGTGTATTGATCGGAACTCATAAACATGTTCAATTATAATTTTATTGATGATAGTACATATGGGTATATACGGGGCATAGTAAAAAAAATCATTTTTCTGGATATTTTTTCCAGCACTAATTCAAAACCAACATGTTATATTTCGTTAAGATATCATAGTTTTAATCTATTGTGGCGAAAAAACGTATTTTATTTATTGATGACTCTGTCTGTTTGAAATATATATATTTTTTAATTTTCGAGTATACCCCTATACTGAAAACAATTAACAGATCGTTTTTTATTACAAAAAAAAGGAATTAATTGCTACTGCCCATTGAATAAAAGATTGGGTAGCATTCTGACGAACTCAATGGTTCAATATTACTTTTCATTTAGTTAAAGGGTGCGTTACATTTTTTTTTTTAGGTGATTCACAATGTTTTTATTGAATATCTAGAAAACTGTTCCGTTAATTTGGACCAAATTTTAGTCACGATATTTTGAAAATGTTGACTATCATATACGATAGTTTCATCAACTTTGTATGTTGAGTTTCAAAGATATGAATTTTTGAAGTTTACGGTATTACGATATATGGGGTAACCTATCGATTTAACAAAATTTTATGGAACTTTACGACACATTCAATTATATTATAAAAATTTTCGAAATCAATTATTTGATACTATAAACAACACAAACCAGACTCAACAACAATTTGGAACTCAACAGTATAGACTAAAAAAAATCCAATTATAAATAACGACTTCTAACATAAAAAGTCAATTGATATTATGAAAATTATAATATAACAAATCGAAATCAACCTGATGAAGCTATTGTATAGCGAAACATGTGCGTTAGTGAACCCTTAGGTAGTGAAAATCTTATAGTGAACTCTGAATCGACATTGAAACTAATTAGTTATAAACAACATGAACAACAATTTACATAATTGAACTCTCAAAAAATAAGCAATAAACAAAACCTAAATTCAAATAATATTATTGATTTTGTTATTTATTGGTCTATTTGCGCAATCGAAAACATTGCTTAATAGTTCATGGCCAGGATACTTTATTGTGTCTTGATGACGAGCATATCCTAGGTACCAAAGTACGCTGCAAATATGGGAACAGCATCTCACTGTTCTTGCCCCAGTTTTGCAGGTATAGTAGTAGCCTAGAATACGTTGATTTGCAGGTGCATCAGGAATAATACTAAAGGATAACCACAGTTGATACTTTATAGCATTCCTAAATCTAGACGCTATGCGGCAGCATAATAGTCCAGGTTCAGGATTACGCATATTAATTTCAAATAGAAACAATAAAGTACCCTAGCCATAAACTATTGAGAAATGTTTCAGATTGCGCAAATAGACTAATCAATAACATAATTAATAATTTTATTTGAATTTGGATTTTGGTTATTGTTTGTTTTTTGACAGTTTCATTATGTGAATGGTTGATTATGTTGTTTGTAACTGATTAGTTTCAATTTCGAATTGTTATATTATAATTTCCATAATATTAATTAACTTTTTATGTTAGAAGTCGTTATTTATAATTCGACTTTTTTTGAGTCTATACTGTTGAGTTCCAAATTGCTGTTGAGTGTGGTTTGTGTTGTTTATAGTGTCAAATAATTGATTTCTGAAAGTTTTATAATAGAATTGAATGTGTCGAAAGGTTCCATAAAATCAATTCACAGAAAAATCTTTCTATCAATATTCAATTGAGAATGTTTCCCTTTTCAACATGAATACCCACAAGAGGTTATCTTGACGATGGAAGATAGTGACTAAGGTTTATCTTTCAGTCGCAGATGATTCCACATCTGATTTTATGAACATCCTGTTTATATTTTCAACAAATCGTTCCATTGTTATATTATAATTTCCATAATATTAATTAACTTTTTATGTTAGAAGTCGTTATTTATAATTCGACTTTTTTTGAGTCTATACTGTTGAGTTCCAAATTGCTGTTGAGTGTGGTTTGTGTTGTTTATAGTGTCAAATAATTGATTTCTGAAAGTTTTATAATAGAATTGAATGTGTCGAAAGGTTCCATAAAATCAATTCACAGAAAAATCTTTCTATCAATATTCAATTGAGAATGTTTCCCTTTTCAACATGAATACCCACAAGAGGTTATCTTGACGATGGAAGATAGTGACTAAGGTTTATCTTTCAGTCGCAGATGATTCCACATCTGATTTTATGAACATCCTGTTTATATTTTCAACAAATCGTTCCATAAAATTTTGTTAAATCGATAGGTTACCCCATATATCGTCATACCGTAAACTTCAAAAATGCATATATTAGAAACGCAACATACAAAGTTGATAGTATATGATAGTCAACATTTTCAAAATATTGTGAGTAAAATATGGTCCAAATTAACAGAACAGTTATTTAGATATTCAATAAAAACATTGTAAATGACCTAAAAAAAATTAAACGCACCCTCTAATCTAAATGAAAGGTAATATTGAACAATTGAATTCGTCAGAATGTCATCCTATCTTTCATCCAATGCGCAGAAGCAATTAATTCCTTTTTTTGTAATAAAAAACGATCTGTCAATTGTTTTCAGTATAGGGGTATACTCGAAAATAAAAAAATAAAATATATTTCAAACAGAGAGAGTTATCAGGGAACAAAACACGTTTTCTTTGCCTACAATAGACTGAAACTATATATCTCAATAAAATATAACTAGTTGGTTTTAAAATAGTGCTGGAAAAAAAATCCGGAAAAACGATTTTTTTTCACTATGCCCCGCACACACCCTAATGTACTATCATCAATGAGATTATAATTGAACATGTTCCGATCAATACATTTTCATTCTTACTTTGTCTTATTTCGACTAAAAAAACAGTTTTTTTCTTCGTCAATCCTACCCCAATACGATGTTTTTACGAACTTTAGCCGATTATATCTCAGAAACTAAACATACAAAATCATTTAAACTCACACTTTTTTCTAATGACCCATCCTATAACATAATAAAATTTCAGCCAATTCGACCGAGAGCCAATTTCTCATATGTTTTCGTGCAGGGTTCTTTCCTACTCAACTCTCCATTAATAAGAGGTATCAAAAATCTCAATGCTCTAAATAAATCAGACAATGCTCTAGACATATTTAGTCTCTCAGTAACTAGATCAAATCTGGTGTCAAACAAATGTTGTAAAATTAGGCTTTCTCATCATACCTCCTCAAATACAAATCAGAAGAATATATTTTCATAACCATACCATCAAACCATACCCTGTTAGTTATCAAGCACATTCAACTATAAGTTATTGTAATAATATTTTTTTGTTAAAAAACACATACTCAGCAGTGTTTACTACTTACTATGTAATATGTGCCGCTCTATTATTGGGCAGTGAAATACCTGCTTATTGGGTGGCCTCAAATTCATAAATTTATACATAAATAATTTATAATTTCAGCTTCTTGAGAGTGAGTGGAATTAATTTCGTGCATTTCCATAAAACTACATTACGAAAATTCAAATTATTTATAAATAAAAATTGAATAAAAATATTTTCGTACATTGATTAGTTAGAAAATATTCCATCGAAAATGTTTTCCTTCTCAGCATTCACGTACACTTATATTTTCTGGAGTAATTGAGAACAACAATTTTGAAAACCTAAACTCAACGATGCGATGCCGTCTGATCATGTGCGATTCGGTCTGAACATATACCAGACGAATATAGAGTAACATGTTATATTCTACCCACCCCGCAGCATTTCTCTGTACTTCATTAATTTCCTGACGTACAGAACACTATCCACTAAGCGAATTAAACATGAAATACCAACAACATCAAACATCAATATTGCGGAGGAATGAGATATAATAGATGACTACAGTAAACTCGAAGCCGCAATTCAGGAGCTCCAAACAAATACATGATGATAGAACGTGAACACTTCCGTGGTAAAGGGCCGCATTAAAAACTTGTAAAGGAATGACTTGTTTTTTTTTTAAATCCTAATCTGATAATAGAAATCAATCAACTAATAGAAATCAATTTACTGAAGGCAAAAAGTAATACTTCCATAACGCGTCATTTCAATGTGGAAATTTTGGTACGACGAGTTGAAATTTTTTATAGAAACTTGTAGCATGTCAAATTAAATTTCCTTTCCTTTTTGAAGAAAGCGAAAGAAAATTGATCTTTCAAAAACTACTATGCTTATTTTATATAGCGGTGCCTATGAGCTGCTCAGAATGATACGGGAGGTCGTGGATATCGTTATATGTCAGTAAAATTCCGATAGATTATTTAACAAGTCTAAAATTCAAATGATATAAAGATAAACTGAGCGCCTGGTTATTTTTCAGAAAAATGACCAAAAATAAATAGATTCCTGTTGAGGAATTTGATTTCGTGCATAAAATAATGTATTCGTAGCAAAGCGCTTTCGACCGTTAGGTCATCATCAGTGCTTACCTGAAAGTAAGTAATATTGATAGAAAAAAGTTACTGAAAAGTTTTATTTTTGAGAAAGAAAATTGACATATTATAAACTGAGGTTATTATGTCAGGTGTAAAGAATTGAAAGGCCATAACATCTCATGATCAATGAATTGTATAGGTTTACATAACATACATGTTAGAATAAGTATTTAGGCCAGGATGACACTAGAGATTAAATTTTCCTTTTTTCATTTTGAAGAAACCATATTGGGTGATAGCTGGACTATAAGATTGACAATGACAGTGAACGATGAAGTAGAAAGAATGAAACACAAAATCATGGAGATATCAGAATCAGAAGAAATATCCTGTCATAGAAAACACACTAGAAGATGATCATCTAATGAGGACTGTCATCTGTCAAATATGTTCCAGTATTCCAAGGAAGACCAGACAAGACTCTTATTTCTCACATTTAAGTCATCGTGATTGAATATAAGTTCAAGTCTAATTAGACCATTTCCTAATCAAATCAAACAATTGAATCATAATTTTAATTAAAAAAATTTTTATGGTATTGTTTGATTTGATTAGGACAGGTCTAATTAGACTTCTCCCTTGAACTTATATACAATTACGATGACTTAAATGTGAGAAGTAAGAGTCTTGTCTGGTCTTCCTTGGAATACTGGAACATATTTGACAAATGACACTCCTCATTAGATTGATCATCTTCTAGTGTGTTTTCGTATGACAGGGATATTCCTTTCTTGATTCTGATATCTCCATGATTTTGTGTTCCATGTCTTTCTACTTCATCGTTCACTTGTCAATTGTCAATCTTGTCACTTGGGTCCAGCTATCACACCAAAATAATGGTTTCTTACAAGAAATGAGAAAAAAAAGGGAAAAATTTCAATCTCTAGTGCCATCCTGGCCTAGAATACTTATTTTAACATGTATGTTATGTAAACCTATACAATTTTCATTGATCATGAGATGTTTTATGGTCTTTTTGGCTTCTTGTACACCTGACGAGTAAGTAACCTCACTTTTAAAATATGTCAATTTTCTTTCTCAGAAATAAAACATTTCAGTAACTTTTTTCTATCAATATTACTTACTTTTAGGTACGCACTGATGATGACCTAACGGTCGAAAGCGCTTTGCTACGAATAAATTATTTTATGCACGGAATACAATTTTCTTTTATCGATTATATCGATATGTGCACACAGTCACACTTTTCGTAAAACAATAATACTATATGATACATATATTTGAAATTAAAGAATGAAAGAAACACATACATTCTTATTATTTTAAAATTGAAGAATAAAAAAAATGGAGTTTCAATTGTACTCTACATGGTGTAGTTGTATTGCATTAACAAAGAAATACACTTATGTTTACTCTAAGACTCTCGATTTACATATATTTTGCTGGTTGTTTGACAATTGCTTCTGATCAAGTTCGTTGGTAGTCAGGAACTTACTCCAGAGCTCTGCGAAAACGTGGGATCTCGAGACGAGTGTTAGCGTGACTCTGCACTCTTTGTGGTTCTGAGCAGCCAATCTGAATTGGTGTTCCTTGATCAAGAATGCTCCTTTCCGATCGGACGAAGCTGTGGACAACAAACACCAAGCAGTATCTTGTTACAATTTGGTTCGGGGAACCGAGAGTTCCTTTAGAGTGAGCAAATTGATAAGGGAAATTATTCGGAGGGAATCAACTCCCAAAATACAAACGTTGGTATACTCCAACTGCACTTATGATTATGCTACATATGAGAATACAAATCAATTCAATACACTATATGTAAGATTACAAACAAATCTAATGATTACATTATACAGTGTCATCCTCAAAGTATGCACCATATGAGATACTTATTTATTAAGGGTTTTTCGACAAAAAGTGAGTCTGGGTAAAAGTTTGTGCATCCCCTAAAACTGAACATGCACCAACGAAATATGGTAAAACACACTTATTATACCAGGAGCGCTCAAAAATTTTATTTTGAGACAAGAGTAAAGTACCCTTATATTGAAAAATCTCGGGAAATGTTATTCAGAAGAGTTGTTCTGCATTGAAAAATACATCCATATTTGGAGTCATGGCCATCTAAGTGAAGTTTTATTTTCTTACCCATTTTTCAAAATGGGGACTACGAAAAAAAATTGCTAAAACGATAAATTCTGTATACGACGGTTCATTTGGAAAGCCTGTAATATCACAAATTACACGACTATTGTGTTAACCACAGTAGGAGATTTAAGCCGGTTCTGGCTCTCCCCCCACCACTATGACGTCACGTGTGACCTTGAATAGTTGCAGGTGTGCAATGTGTGTGTGTTTGACCTTGAGATTTGACTTTGAGATTTGTCATTGAGTTTTGATATTGGGTTTGGTCGACTTTGAGATTCGACTTCAGTTTTGACCTTGAATATGACCTTGAGATTCATAACATTAAGTTTTGACTTTGAGATTTGACCTTGAGTTTTGATGTTGGGATTGTTTCGGCAACCAAAA